>OU898281.1:69313258-69348258 GCA_918026665.1 Diabrotica balteata
ATGGCCCTTGGAAAACATTTTCGGTATCGCGCCACGTCGTTTTGCGTAGATTGCAATAAATCAGTGTTTTGTTTGTCTTCATTGGAGAACCATCTCTAAATGAAGCCAAATGTACGTTTAAAGTTTTTGTAAATCTTCGTTTCTGCGAATGTTATTTTTTGCATATTTCTGTTTAATTTTTTTTTAAGTTAGTTCTAAATTTATGAGTAAACCTAAGTACATATACGATAACATCTTTAATACTACATATTGAGTTGTAAGTAATAAATTATTAGATCTGTATTTCTTATAAACTCTATGTCATCCTTGTATTTTAGAGAACTGATGAAGCTTTAGAAATATAGAGCGAAACGTCTTCGATAAACTTATGAAGTAGTTGACTTCTGTTTTTTATTTTGCCAACCTGACTGACCGAATAAACCTCTGAATTCACTAGTTGAATACTTTATGAATATAAATTGACGGTCGTAGTTTTTACAATATATATATATATATATATATATATATATATATATATATATATATATTGTATCGTTTTTAAATAAAATGAGCGGTTCGAATTTATATAAATATATTTATTTATAACTTTACAGTTCGGTATTCTCTTATCAACTAAACTTACTCCAAATGGCTACATTTATATACCTAAGTTACTATGTTCTAGAAAGTTCCCACCTCTAATTCGCGCACGTGACCGATTGTTCTCTTGCCTTCGAGAGTTCTGGTGATGATTCTCGAAGCGGTTTCGAGATGCAACCGTTACGTGTGACATGCCGAAAGCATGTTCGTAACAATATATATATATATATATATATATATATATATATATATATATATATATATATATATATATGGTATTTTAAAGACATTTTTCAATGTCTTTCAAAGCCATGGTTTCGACTTCAAACCCTTTAACACAGTTCACGTTGTCATTTCCTATAATTCCTGTTGATAAGGGAGAGAGTTAAGATGTTTTAATGTTTTAATACTTCGAACTTATTTATCTTCGTATATTTTGAGATATAGGAAAGAAGTTTGAGATTTCGATAGGATAATAGGCATTTGGATTGGAACCTGGTTTCCTCGGATTAAGAGTTAGAGAAAAAATTCGGAGGCTTGCGTGAACAGGGGAACTATTCCTGAAGTACTTCTATCCTGTACCGGGATCATAGTGGAATACATATCCGCTACCGCTATCAGATACCTATGCAGATATCTACAAATCCAAATTTTTACACCAGTGGTGTATACTACCTTCTTTTCGATCGTTATAACAGCTTATAAAGGCACCATATATTTTATTGGACATAAAATATAAACAAGAAACGCAAACAAAACCAAAATACAGAAAAAACTAAATGAGAAATTGTTTTCATTTATGATCATCAAAGGAGACGACGCCATATTTGTAAGCTAGAACTACGATAGGTATAATAGAACATAACTATGATTGTCTGTCACTTCGATCTTTTTCGTTTACAAACAATAATATATCTACGTAAATAAAAACAATGTTATTCGCTGTTAACCTTCTGTAAATATATTATGTGATTCCATAATAGTACCTACTTATTTATGGTATTCTGAGTATTTAAATGATCTTAATGTCTTTACGTTAACTTCCTGATAACAATTTTTAGAATTCACAATGATTTATTCTTCGAATAAAAAATATAATGAAATTAATTATAATAAAAAATTTTAACCTGCATACTTACAATGAAATTGTTTTTGTATTTTATCTTTGACTAATTAGGTACTTATTTTGTATAAATAAATAGCTTCACCTATCTAAGAAACTGAATATTATAATAGCACTCTTAGTCAACATTAACACAAATTATTTATACACACAAAAACATGAAACTTAATATTTTTGCACTCTGCTTGACACCAGATTATTTAATTTTTATAATAAGTAACTGTAATATGAGTCATACAATTATAACTATAAGATATAAACAATGTTAAGGGTCTATTAATATTACGGTCCCGTTCTTGATTCGACATAATCTCATGGTGTTCACATTTACGTCTGATGTAGTTTGAATATTTATTCGTTGGTGGGCAACAAAGGTCGTTAATTTTTATATTACATTTAAAATTGGTACCATTTTAGACTTAACTTGATATAACAGATTTCTCTTTATATATATATATATATATATATATATACATATATATATATATATATATATATATATATATATATATATATATATATATATATATATATATATATATATATATATATATATATATATATATCTCCGTCTCTCTCTTTACTCTTATTGGGTTTGGGTTAGATACAAGATCTTTCTGTCCTCCATTTCTGCAATTCTATTATATTTTCTGTTATTGCTTTTATTTCTTCAAGTTTGTTTTATTTAATTTTTCGCACCCTATAAATTATTATATACCTTCATTTGCGACACTTATCCATTTCTAAACGCTCATAATCCTTAGATAATTCTAGACAGTCTTTAATCAAGGCTTTCTAGTACTTGCTAGGGGTCTATTTTCAGCTGGCCTCCATTCGGGGATATCTTTTGTATTTTTTTCATTGCCTATTCGAAGCAACTGGTCAAGCCAACGAATTCTATGAGATTTAACAAACTTAACTTTATCGGCTTAGCTTAAAGTTGATGTGAATTCTGTAGCCCTCATTCTGTTCACGGGCAGGTCCAAAAATCTTCCTGAGTACTTTCCTTTCTAAACATTTTCGGGCATCTTCGTTTTTTTTTTTTCAGCAGGTCAATGTTTCAGAACCATATCACGATTAGGGTCTTATTAGTATTTTAGAAAATTGAATCTTCTAATTCTGCCCTAATATTTTAGAAGTTAGCAGTTTTTATTTGCGTAATATGCCCTGTTTCCTTTGATTATTCTGTTCTTCATTTCTGCACTTACATCATTACTTTCGGTTACTAGATATTCTAAGTACATGAACTCTGCTACCTTTTCAAAGCTGTGTAGATCTGTTTGGAAGAAGTTTCTATTGTTTTATCTTGCCCTTGACGTAAATATTATATGTTTGGTTTTATTCTAATTTATTCTTAATCCTACATATAATTCGCTTTCTAAAGATCTTCGAAAGTCTCTTTTAATGCTGCCTCATTACGACTAAGTATCATGACCTCCTCCGCATATTCATCTATTTGTTTGCTCTTTGTTGTAAGGCTCCGCACTATTAGTCACCAACTATATCAAGGCAAATAACATCAGTTTGTTATACAGAAGAGAACAAAACACTTTGTATGATATAGTTAATGACATAATTCCTTTATTGTTAGAGCATTCTTGTTTATTTTCTTTCTTGTGAATGGAGTGTATAAGGCCCTATTTTCATTATCCAGGGATTATTTCATCATCACATGTTTGGATTACTAAACCATGTATGTATTTGTTTTCATAGTGCTGGTCCTTCATTGAGCTGTTATTTTATCATTATCTTTTTATTATACTAGGTTGCATTCTCATTAGTGAATCCATATCAGTTCAATTTTTTCTTTATTTAATTTATTAACGGTACCTTATCTACATCGTTTTTGTCCTACCATAATTTCTTCTTCTCTTGTCATCATAACTCTGAATGAGTCTTTGTCTGTCTGGTTATATTCTTCCCTTTAAACCTCTGTTGTTTCCATTTCCTTTATGGCCTTACATTCATAATTTTCAGGTCGTCTTCCACGTTATCTTACCATCTCGTTCTGGGTCTTCATTTTTTCGTCTACCCATCGGCTTCTATTGATATATTTCCTTTCTTGATTATGTATCTTCTTGTTTCTGGACGTTTCCCAGCCATGAGAGTCTTGCCTTTCACTAAATTTATTAATATCGCTGTTTCTTATGTTTCCTTACGTTCGGTCTTCCTTTTGCACCGGACCGTATACTTTTCTCAGTATCTCTCTCTCGAATATCTTTTGTTGCGTTTAAAATGTATTGAATCCTGGAACATACAATTATCACTATCACTATTAACAGTGAATGAAACATTTCCATTGATATATTTCATAAAAAAATAATACACATGTAATTACTTTTGTTAAATCTTGTTTTGCATATTAGGTGGTATATTTTTTGGACTGGTACGTTAAGCAAAGATGTGTTTTGCATGAACTTAAAGTACAATATCTCGGCTTTATTATAATAGCAACACAATTATTTTGTATTTAGTAAGATTTATAAAATTTGTTACTTTTCCTATAAAGAAAAAGGTGCGCTAGAGCGACTCCTTTTTCTATGATATTCAACTTAGGTTGTGTAAGTTCTTATGCTTATGAGCTGATATGGTTGCTCCTTTAAACACCTTGTATAAGTGTATGTTACGTAAGAATCTGAGAGTTTTTCTGTTTTTATATATTTAGTGTTGTATTCTAATAGGTACTCCCTTTTATAACGACTAAACTACAAAAAAAAATTCTTTAACTTATTTTTTAAAGAGAAAGTCTTTCGATTTTGTTGATGTGCTTTAAGATTAAGACCCTTTCACCAGAAATTTAATATATACTTAAAAAATTTTTCTTATTCTTCAACTCTATTATTTTCATTATATAACATGAAATTTATATGAGCTTGTATGAACAATACAGTGAGAAGGCCTAACTTGAGCTGTTGGATTTTCTTCGAACACCAAATTTGATATATAAAGCAATCTTAAGTTTTTAAATTTCTGACGGTTATTGCATCTTTGAAATCTTCTCTCCATGACCATCTTGGTCTACCTCGTTTTCTTCTAGCGGGCGGAGTCCATTTTTATATCTTTTTTCGGCCATCTATTTTCAGGCATTCTCTGTAGGTTCTATACCAATTTAGTCTTTTTGCTTCGATATTATCTATTATATCTAGGTCAATATTTATTTCTCTTCTAATGTTTATGTTCCTCACCTTTTTAAGTCTATTATGCCGGCAACATCGTCTCCAATACTTTATTTCCATGGCCTTAATTTTTAATTTGTTTCTTTGATTGATTTCCTAAAGTTCGGCGCCGTACAACCCAATATTTTCTATTAATGTTTTACAAATTCTTCTTTATTTTCATTTATTTTATTATTCCACATTAGTTAGTTCCAATCGAAAAGTAGATTTCTTCGTTAATTCCTGCTTTTGACGTTCATTTGATTTTATAGTTCTCATTTCTATGTAGGCTTTCTGGTTTTTCTCCTGTAACTAAATACTCGGTTTTTTGTATATTAAGGGCTTACTTGGTGTACTCCTCTTCCAGTTTTCTAAGCATATAGTCGATATCACTTTCGTCTTCAGCTAGAATGGCTTGGTTGTCAGCGAAGTTTACCGTGTACAATCTCTCAATCTCTTCTGCATGCTAAGAGCGAATCATTCAGATATATTTTGAAGAGTATAGGTGCTATGCAGCAGCCTTGCTTTAGACCCTTACTAATAGGAATTTCTCTAGTTAATTTATTTCCAGTTTTAATGTTTACAATTAAGTTTAAGTTAAGTTTAAAGTGGTACAATATCGTATACCTTTGTGAGATCTATAAATACTACATGAGTTTAAAGGCTGTGGGCTAATGTTTTCTTAATAACCTGCTTTAGAAAAATATGCTGTCTATACAGGATCTGCTTCATGAAAGCCATTTTGTTATTCTACACCTATCATCTCTTTTCCAATTTTATTTTTTATTATTTTTCATAGAGTCATGAGAGCGAATTTATGAAACTTAGCCCCCTGTAGTTTGAACGATTCTATCTCCTTTTTGTAGATGTTGATAATATGTGCTTTTATCCACTCCAGTGGTAAGTCATCTCCTTTATAGAATAAGGTGAAAATATACGTTAGAATTTCCGAATACTTGTGGGATGTGTTTTAGTAATTCGTTAGGTATACCATGTGGTCCGCATGTTTTTTCGATTTTTTAGATTTCCTATTGCATCTTCGACTTGCTGTATTGTTATTTCATTCTCTTTATCGTATTCCACTTCATATTTCGTTGTAATGGTGTTCGTTAATTGCGGTCTTGTTTCAGTCAGAAGTTATGGGAAATGTTCGATTCAAGATATTTCTTTTATTAAATCTATTCTAATCACTTTTTTTCTCAGGTTTTTTATCGTTTTCCACATTTTCTTGATCTTGTTGACCCTATATATATTTGTTAAGCTCTTCGCATTTACTTCCAAAATTTGATTTTATTCTTAATTGTCTGCTTTTTACTTGCTACTACTGTTGCCACAACACGTTCACTAATGAAAGCCTTGGTGTCTGCGACAGTAGCCCCGTAATAACTAGATTTGTGTCCTCAATATTGTTTTATCGTACATGATGTATTGTATTTTTCCTTTTATCATTTTGTATCAAATCTTGGATTTATTGTGCTTTGATTGCATCGACCTATACTTATTTGCTCATTAACTTTTAATATTAATTCTTTACTACCTTTTTATGTATAATTTCATCCCAATTTATTATACTGGAAAATATTGATTAACAAAGTTTATCCTTCCTCTGTATATTTTTCATATTCAAAATAAAACCATTAATCAATTTATATTTTTTGTTTGTATCATTTTTGGCGATGTTTTTATTATTGGTAAAAGGAAAATAAATATACCGAATAAAAATACACCAATAACTCAAATTCCTGACCAGAAGTTAGAGAATTGAAACGCAAATATTAAACCAAGAAGCCGAACAATAACATTAAATTTGCATATTTATATATACTAGTATTTTAAAATCATATGCAGAATAACGCGAAATATGTTGGAAGATATAAATTTGAAGATGTGGGGGATTCTGTATCTAAGCTACATTTTCTGTACCACACATACACATAGTTGCAATAAAGCATGGAACCAGGAAAATATCTTTGAAAGGAAAAAGACTATATTTATGAAATTTTATGCAAATATAACCACACATTACGCATCTAATGCCGTTGCTACTCTACTTATTGTTTTACCAAAAATACCCCCAACATATTTATTTTAAGTAAGACAACCTGTATATTTTTGCAGATTTTAAAAGAACGTGTTATTCCTAACTCATGCATACCAAGTTTAGTAAAAAAATATGTTAAAACGAGGTATACATCACGTTACAGTTAAAGAATGAGTTACTAAGACCAATGACATTAATAATTAAAAAAAATCAAATATTCAAAATGAATACATAATATAGGAACATAGTTTTCTTCAATGCTCAACAATTCTTTTTACATGTCAATACCATCGTCATATGCGATTTTCTATATTTCTAGTTACGGAGGAGTTGATATTCATCTCTTGCACACATGCAATGATGACAGTATTTATTTATAAACAGGAGAATTTTGCTGTCATCATTGTATGTGGTTGTCTTTTTAAAGACGAATCACAAATGATTTTTCTGACGGATATTCTCAAATTAAAGTTGATTTCATGTAATTGAATGAACTATCTTACAATACAGTCGCCCCAGGATAGCAACTAAGCAGTATTGGCAATATCATTTTAAAGTCGTCTACTTTAAAATATATAATATATGTCTGAATTGGCAATATGAATGTGTCGCCTGAAATTGAATTATTAAAAGACTTTTTCACAAAGTAACAAAATACAAAATTTGTTTAAGTTGGTAATGTTTTGTATTTTAAGAACGATTTCCGAAGTGGAAATTGAAAAGTCATCATTTTACATCATGTCATCTCCATTCCAACTTTTATTATGTCTTTGGTGATACTTGTTTGTTCCAATGCTTACCACAGCTTTTGGGGAGGCGCGCTATTGTAAGTCTTTTAAAAGTCCACAAAAAGCAAGAGACCTTCTTGGTTTAACGCTGTCTTCTTTTCATCTACTTGCATTACAGAGAAAAGTTGTTCTACTGTAGATATTCTAACAAAAAAAAACCTACCCTTTCTTCGACCTCTATGTCTCTATACTCCTCTTCGACTTAATTTCTAAAAAATTATTTGTACAATTTACTAATAGTGCCGCTAACCAAATTTCTATTCAATTTTATTTTTCTATTTTTACTTTTTTATATATTCTACTATTTCGGTTAGGAGCTCTTTGACATACTGATCCCATTTTTGTGATAGTATAGCTGTTATTAAGTCCTTTTTATTGTTACAGGTATGAATTTATTTTGTTATATTTTCTTACCCATGTTTAATTTTTGACATTTCCGACACATATTTCTTCGTACTTTGTTCTACATTATATGCTATTTCATTTTTGTTGTCCTGGGAACTTAATTGTTGGTATTTTTTTCTCTTTGCGCTTTACGCTCGAATGAGAAAAAATATACGCAATAAAACGGTTCATTTTGTTATAATACGAATTGAAATTTGAATAAACAAGCAACGAGAACCCTAGCTATTGAAAATACTACGCAAAATATTATATTATATAGAGATTAAAATTATTCTTATTTTTTAAACTTTTGTACCTAATGAGTTTATATTGAATTATATTTTTGGATTGCATTTGTACAATAAATACAAACACAATTATTTGTAGGTAGCTATAATAGCAATTTAAATATTTTTTCTTGAATTCCTCTAATTTTATCTATTATTCATAAATATATATGTTGGTCTTAATTTTTGGATTATTAAATATATCGATGTTGTTTTGATTGTGTGGAATATGTCAAATCTAGTAATGTTGACTATTAAAAGTGTACAAATTTGAAATCACCATGTACTTATAATATTTAGGTTATTGTGTGCTTTAAAAACAACTTTACATTTCAACGTCACAGTTCAAGTTTATATGGTAATCTCGCTAATACGATTTCGGAAACAATAGGCCACATATGTTGACCTTTCATTGATAAGCAGATACCGCTAAAAATTCTTAAAAATCATAAATTCTGAGAAACAGGGAATGGTAAATAGATAAAATATTTGAACAAATATTAAAATTGATTTGAATTTTGAATAAAATTGCTAATATGAGTTAGATAATGTTACAAGTATAATGAACTACTTGATCTGAAATAAAAGTATACTTAAAATTTAACTTATATCCCATTGAGTTATTGTGCAATTCAAGATATATCCGGCCCAGTGATTCGCTGGACCAGGTACCTTTATGTAGAATTAAGCTGTTATTTGATCTGTATATACCTAGTTCGACAGCTGGTTACCTTTGTGTATGCATGGAAGGGTGAATAGCTGAAAAAGAATCAGAAAAAGAAAGAAAAGAAATAACGTAAAGAAACTTTTTTTTTCATTGAGTTAACAAGCAGTAAACAAATACCTTTTCGCCCTTTCAGAACCAAAAGTACACGGCAGGCTAGTACGTTGTCTACATTAGGCGTGCATTGAGCGTTTATTGAAATGTTAAAATAGCTATTATTTAGCATGTGTAACATCCAAACGTACTAGCTCACCGTGCTTATTGATGCTGCAAGGGAGAAAAAGCTATTTGTTTATTGCTTGTCAATGAAAAAGAAAGTTTCTGAATGAACTGAAATGAAATATTATTAATAGAAGGTAATAACATATGAAGAACTCCTAATGAATTTTTAATCATACTATTTTTATTTTTGTTTTTTTTTATTCTCTATGGGTTAGTTAAAACACAACACCAAGAAGATGTAGAAAACAAAATTTTTAGAACTTTTATTATTTTTAACTAAATTTTAAAATGTATTGTTGTATTAATTATTGTATAAGTTTTAGTGTATATGTTTGTTATTAATGTTGAGTGTCATAGCTTCGTACAAATAATCTCAACGACTAGTAAGTACACTGATATTTTGTGATATATTGTAAATATTTACACATTTTTCTAATTACAGTGTCTTGATAAAGGAATTAAACAATTCCGAAAGCTAGACCAAAAGTCAAAAGAGTGTTTCTGTAACATCCCGGCCAAACTTCTGACTGCAGCCCCAATAAACTTTGTTGTTTGTTTAAATTGACAGTCACGAATATCCAGTATTCATTATATATATATATATATATATATATATATATATATATATATATATATATATATATATATAAGGTTCTTGAACTCCTAAGTGGAGCATAGAGCTTCAGTGAAAACGCGCCATCGGGTTCTATTTTGCGCTAAGGCCTTCACCTCATTCCAACTCTTTCCTTGTTTTCTTATCTCGTCCATGATGGATCTTCTCCAAGTTTGTACTGGGCGACCTTTTTTTCGTTTTCCTTGGGGATTCCACTCTAGGGCAGTCTTTGCAATACTGGAGTTATTTTTTCGGAGTGTGTGACCGATCCAACCCCACTTTCTGGACTTTATTTCATTTACTACCCTCTTTTTTGTTTAGTCAGGTGTAGTAAATCTTCGTTTCTGATGATGTTAGGCCAGAAAATACGAACAATTCTTCGTAGACATTTATTAACAAAGACCTGCAGTTTGTCTGTAAGGGTTTTTGTCGCTTTCCAGGTTTCACATCCGTAAAGTAGTACAGACATGACATTTGACTGGAATATGCGGATCTTTGTCCTCGTAGTGTATTCTCCAGACCTCCAAACAGGGTTGATCATGCTGAAAGCTTGTTGCGCTTTTCGTATCCTCATACGTATATCGTCTTCTGTACCTCCGCTTTCTGTTATGACACTTCCAAGATACGTAAAGTTTTCCACATTTTCAATCTGCATGTTATTAATGGTGAATAGCGTGTTGTTTCTTGCATTTATTCTCATGGATTTGGTTTTACCAATATTGATTTTCAAACCTATTTTATTGGCTTCAGTGGAAAGTGTTTCCAATTGGTCAGCCACATCTTGGAACCTTTGTCCTAACAGGCAGATATCGTCGGCGTATTCTAGATCGCTTAGGCGTGTGGTTAGCGTCCATTGTATCCCTCTTGTGTCAGAGTCTAGTTTGGAGAGAACATAGTCTAGAGCTATGTTAAAAGCCTTTCTGATGATAACATACTTTTTTTGAAATATCTTTTTTGCCGAAATGTCGAGAAAAGTGCGTCCTCCACCAATAAATTTAACGTATGAGCAAAACAATTTAAATGTTTTCATTCCAAAACGTGTTTAATAGCTTTGACCATATTTGAGGCATTATCAGTTACTGTAAAATTTACTTTTCGTTTTAGATCCCACTGATTAATAATTTCACTAGTTTCAAAAGCTATGTGTTCTGAATTACGGTTACCAGAAAAAGGGCAGCAGCCTAATAAAACCGTTTTAAATTCTAAATTTTCGGTTGGCAGTATGTCAGTACTTGTAGTAGAAGTAGTAGAAACGGACAGAAATTCGTCAGGAGAAGTTTCAATCATTGCAATATTCAGAAAGTGGATCATAAAAGCTGCATTTTCTACAAATGTGCATTTTTTGAAAATAAAATTATTATCTTAACACTAGGTCAATAATTTTGACTAAGAAAAAGAATTCTTAATTGAATATTTACAATAAATAAATCATTTGAAGAACTATCAATAATGATTTGAAATCGAAAAAACGATTCAGTTTCGTTAACGATAAAAATGTCAATGACCCACCTCTAAATTCTTAGGTATAAGCTGGATCGTAACCAGAGATATGTAAAATATCTCTGATCGGAACCAATCGTCTCACTAATGGGCGTCTATGAAAAATGTGGAGGATAGACCAAGGAGAAATATGATTTTTATTTTGTCTATTCGCTGAAAATATAATTTTATATCTGTGTTATATATCCTGTTAAATTTTACCATACCGACCATAAACTTTTACCTGCACTGAATAATTAGGTAAACTCGGTGGTAATTAATTTAAAGTAAATAGTTTTCATTTGTTAATTTTATATGAAAATTAAGAAGTAAATTACAATGCGAGATTGGTCGAATATTTTCTAATTTCTACTTTTTTGTTTTACCGGGTTAATTATATTATGAGTTATTCTAAATCATAAGTGTATTCAACTCTTGACAATGCCTTTCTATAAAAATCGGTTCTTATTAGAGAGATTATTTAAAAAAAAAACATGCCAGGTCAAAGATATACTTACAAAGTACATCATAGAGATTCAAATCAAATTCTAATATTAAGTCATTGACCGTATAATGAATTGTTGTCTCTTGAGGTTGTCGATGGTCCAAATAATTAAATAGTACTCGGTACCTCAATGTTCGGTTACCTACCGGTTTTTCCATATTCGGCAGGTATGACATTACATCTAAAATGCTGGTCATGTCTCAGCATCAAGATTTATATCAAACTGTTTTTTTTTTAAATAGGTATGGCTTGTCATAAGTTTGAACAAGATTGATGACTTGGAACTGATATGAATATTTTGTAGGTGTTTAGGAAGAAAGACGTAAATTAATTGAAAAAATATTCATTACTTTGACCTTACGATAATTTTGAGTGTAGAAACTATGGATACAAAAGAAAATTACAAAATGGTGCTAACTTTATAACGGTTTAATATATAAGAAAAATATCTTCAGGGAAAATTTTGCTTTCGCTAAACATTTATTGAAAATATATCTATTACATTTAAATACGCTGGACCATTTAAGTTTACTTTAATTAAAAAGGGCACAATTATATTATCGCTTATTATTTCAATCCATACAATAATTTTTTCTGAATACTGGGTGTGGTATTCCCGCATACAACGAGGATTGTTAATTGACCAGTATCTACTATTATGCCGAGTTAAGTTTCCGTTAATAACAAAAGTGGAATTATCGCAAAACGTATCAATAGTTAAAAATATTGTATTATAACATTTTTTTATTTTCAAGTTTCTTGGATATTTGTCTAGTACTTATGGATAATCCTCTAACATGACAAAAACACCTAAAAATTTGTCTTAGTTGATTCATATTTCTGCGTCCTGATTTCTATAAATCGTTAACTGCACCAGTTTGGTTAATTTATTATCATCTTACTCACAGTGATAATAAGTTCAAATTTTATTTTTAAACTTTTATTCAAACTTCCCACCTTTTGCCGAATTCGAAGTCACAATCACCTGATATGAGGTTGAGGTACTTTTAAACATTAAAATCTTAAATATAATGCAGTAATTGTTACGTACAAGGCATAATAACATACCAAAAAGAATTGTTGCCTTGTTGCCTCCGTCGTCAGATTTAGAAGATTATGAATTAACCAGAAATGATTAAGAATATGAGATCATTATTTCAGGATAAAAGACAGGTAGCTCCAAACCTTCCATAAAAATTTCAGCAAATAGTTAATAAACTTTCCGATTCAGAATTTATAGAACATTAAAATGTTTCAGAATTTCTAAATGCACAAGAAGAATTATCACAAACGCCAACAGCAACACATCCTAAAATTTACAGTATATCAAAACTTATATGAACATATTGAAACAAGGTTCCAGAGGCTGGAAAACGAAACGACTGTTTAAAAAAAACTTTTCAGAAAAAAAAAAGAATGAAATTCAAGTGAGAAATTCTAATACTCTATAATTATAGCAGAGAGCAGTTTTACGAAAGCTTTCCGAATATTCCCAATTATTTATTTCGCATGAAATATTTCAACGTATTGTGGCAAAAATAAATCTATGCTTTATCCTACTAACAGGAATATCTATAAATATTTCGTAAAATGAAAATAAGGGATTTTGTTACTATAGCAATTTAAATTGTTGACATGCAACAATATCATCATATATTTGGCTGACATCTTTGAATTATTGATCCATGAATCTCAGATAACTCGACATATATATCCTGGTAGCTATGGATTATTTTACAAAATGGACTGAGGCCTATGTGATACCAAATTAAGAAGCTGTTACCGTTGCATAGGTACTTGTTAAATAATCCTTTAATCAATTTCACAGAATATTAAACAATTAGAATGCCCACTCTCCATGGAAAATTAAGTACGCGCATCTCCTTCGCGCAGACGTTCCGCCATGTTTTAGAGGGAACCAGTGTTGTTTATGTGGTGTGCATAGAAAAATTAACCCGGTTTAATTGACTTACGGCAATCATAGACATACTATACAATTATATTAACATTGTTAAATATAATAACATAAATATAATATAATTAAACATAAATATAAACAATTACATAACCTCACAAATCATATGTCTGTGTTATGTGTTTCCTCCTAAAACATGGCGCGCGTGCTGAAAAACTTCAAAGGCCGCATCTGAGAGTGGACATTCTGATTGTTTATTATTCTGTGTCAATTTGGTGTTCCCTTGAAAAGCCACTTCGACCAAGGGCAAAATTTCGAGTCAACCCTTTTGTAAAATGTTTGTAAATTGATTGGCGTCAATAATACCAGAACAACACCCAGGTAACCTCAATCACATGAAATGGTCGAGAGCATGAACCGAACGATGGATAAACATCTGTCCAAAGTTGTATCCGAACATCAAAGAGATTGGGACCAGCACATTCATTTATTCCTAATGGCCTACCGCTCGGCCGTAAATGAAACTACAGGCCAGACTCCAACCTGCCTGATGTTAGGTCGTGAAGTTCTGCGACCTAGAGTTTGGCTGCAGGTGCAGACCTTCCGAAGAACATGTTGCAAGCGAAGATTATGTCGACCGCCTAAAGTTAAGAATGAAAATATTCATGAACTTGCCCGACAACACATCCAGATAGCCAGTGACAGGATAAAAGATCAGTATGATTATTGATGCAACAGTGAAAACTTTGAAGTAGGTGATGTTGTCTTGCTTTATAATCCACAACATCATCGAGGCCACATCAAGGCTTGCCTCCTAAACTGCAAAGACAATGGGAACATCACAAAAAAAATTCCTCTGGGATAAACAATTTAAATAGCTTTTAAACTAATTATTGTTGCATGAGGCTGAAATTTTGACAATTTGCGTTTGAGTGTAAAGCATTATAAGTCATCGCTTTAAGAGCACTCATAAAAATGTAAGTTAATTTTTATAAAATTTATAAACAATACTTAACAATTAGGCTTTCTTTTGCTATTTTTGGAACAAACAAATTATTTAAAAAAATTTAGTATACCCCATTTTAAAGGTTTTTGTATTTCTTAACAGATCAAATATTTATATTTAAATATAAATAGATAGCTTTTTAATTCTAAGCGAAAATTCGAAAAAATCATATTTTTCGCACTAAATTGTTAATTTATTTAAAAACCTCGCCGAAATTCTTACAGAGAGCTGTAGTTTTGTTTACAATAGGTATATAGTATCGGAAAAACTCGTCAAATATCCGGCTAAGATGTCTTGAGAAAAAGCTATCTTCCTGAACTCTACATATTAAACTTAAAAAAAGAAAATAATAGATCAGCTCGTACAGTTTATTAGAAATTAGTTTATTAGAAATCACAGTAAGTTGGTAGCGCAAACGGTAAGAAGTAAACTGATAGACTACAAGTCTATGGGACATTTTTAGGGGGTCATTCGACCCAAACTAAATCACATATAAATTAATGCTACATAATTAATACCACCTTTGAAGATGGTCAACTGCTTAATATTCATAATACTGAACTACGAATGTGAATCTTGAACCCTACGACAAGTGGAAAGAAGAAAGATAGACGCCACTGAAATGTTCTGTTGGAGAAAAATGTTACGAATTCCGTGGACCGACCACAAGACAAATATTTAAATTTTAAATGAGCTAAAATCAGTAAACGCTATCCAGCAAAGTCCATCTCCAACAATTAAACAACTTTGGACATGTTATGAGAGCAGACACAGAAGATATGAAAATACTTATTATCCAAGGAAAGCAAGAAGGTCACGAGGAAAATCTCCAACAAGCAAGCATGAGTTAAAAGAAATTACCAGAGGTAGAGATCTTTGGAGGCGGACAAAGAGAGAGAGAATAACAATTTTAGAAACTATGCCGCCAATTCTTATCGATACTCAAAGCATGGGGGTTCAAATTAAGGGTTGCGCCTTACGCCGGCTCCGCACAGGGAGGCTAACGTTGGCCCCAACACCGTTCGTCCAATGTGTGGACCGACAAAACTGTGTTGCAGGCAATGTTGGCGCAAACGTTTTTTGGCTTGCTCCAACATTGGGAGTTTTCCGTGAACTGTCGGTTTTTGCGTACACATTAAAGAGATTGGCGCCAATACTGGTGTTGCCGTTGGTCCCGACCACACATTGGCGCTACAGCAGTGTTCCAATCGGCGTATAATTATTCTATTTGCACATATTTTAATCGTTGGCGCGTAATTTTCGCAATCTGCATAAAATTAGGTACCTAATTTTGCACAATCTAGCAAAGCAAAAGAAAATAAGCCAATGACAAGCCACAGTTTATAAAAAGTGTCCTCGTCTTCTTTTTTTTTTAAACATTTGTGCTGCCATTTTACACAGCATTCTTTTTAGAAAATCAAAATTACGGCATTAAAAATAAATTAACAACATGTAAAAATCGAAATGGTGGCAGGTAGCACTCTTCTACAATCCCAGTAGAAGACAGGCTGCTACAGGAATTAGTGACCCTGGCTTATGCTAGCTTCTCATTCTCCCTTCTTCCTTGCCTGAGGAAGCAGGTCCTCATACCTTTTTCCTATCTCTCCCTTTTAAAACTCACACCTTCATCCTACCCTCTACCAACTCGCACTGGCCAGCGTGGTAGAGTATGGTTAAAACCTAAGCATGCAAGGTAGCGATCAAGAAAGACAGCAAACAGAGGGTGCAAAGAATCCCCGGGTCAGATCAGGCTACCACGGACGACAAATGTATATTGCCACGTACAATGTAAGAACACTATCAGCTGAAGAAAAATTACTGGAATTAGAAGAAGAGTTAAAATACATAAAATGGGACGTTATGGGTATCTGTGAAGTGAGACGCGAAGAAGAAGACTGTATAACTCTTAAATCAGGGCATCAACTTTTCTATATGGGAAACAAAGAAAAAATAGGAGAAGTTGGACTTCTTATACATAAGAGACACACTAAAAATATCCAACAACTTAAAGGTATCAACCCAAGAATAATACTCTGCATACTGAAGCTTAACAAAAAAACCAGCCTTAAAATAATTCAAGCCTATGCAGCTACGTCTACACACTCGGACGAAGAAGTGGAAACCTTTTATGAAGACCTAGAAAATGCAGTAATACTCGTGCGTACTACACACAACCTAGTAATGGGTGACTTTAATGCTAAGTTGGGATTTAAACTGGATGGGACCAAAGTTGTAATAGGTCCCTACGGATTCGGAAAAAGAAATGAAAGAGGCGAAATGTTTTTGGGTTTCTTGGTACGAAATGGCCTCTTTGCAATAAATATCTTTTTCAAAAAAGTCCCCAAAGAAAATAGACATGGGCAAGTAAAAATGGAGTCACCAAAAATGAAATTAATTTTGTCTTAACCAACAACAAAGACATGATCCATGATGCAACAGTTCTTAATAGCTGTTCAGTGGGAAGTGATTATACAATGGTAAGAGCGAAGATCGTGCTAAATCTCAAAAAAAAAAGATAAAAAATGATAATAAAAACACACCCAATACGATGGAATCCAATCGAAAACACCATGTCCTTCGAAGAGGAAATTCTGAGATGTACAAATATAGACGTTATGGATGTGGAAACCTTTAATGATAACTTAATAAAAGCTATTAAGAACGCAGAGAAAAAGTGCAATACAAATCCTATGAGAAATAAGGAGGAAAAAATCAGTCAAGAGACAAAAATACTTCTGGAGACACGAAGAGAACTTAAGAACAAAAACGATACGAATGCACGCGTACTACAACAACTTAGTAAAGATATTAATAAAGCTAAAAAAAAAAAATAAAAATAACGCCTAAAAAACCGGATATATATATATATATATATATATATATATATATATATATATATATATATATATTAATAAAGCAGTGAGAAAGGACGTACTACAATATAATACAAAAAATATTACAACTGTTGTCGAGGAAAATAAAAGTTTAAAGGTGCTGAAGAGATGTCAAGCTCTAGGTAAGAAGAATATTGTTAAACTCGCAGATCGAAATGGAAAAGTGGTAACAGATAAAGATAAGATAATTAAGATTGTTCTGAAGCTATTTTCTTGTGGCATTTTAAATTAATTACTATTTAACTGGGAATAGGCCACAATTAAAGATAAAAATACGTTTATTGACGTTTCAATTTCCACTTCGGAAATCGTTCTCAAAATACAAACAGTAAATTAAATAAATTTTGTGTTTTGTTACATAATGAAAATTGTTCTAATAATTTAATTTTTTCTGACTGATTTATATTGACAATTCAGACATACATGATGCATTTTAAAGTAGACGAATTTAAAATGATATTGCCAATATTGTTGAGTTGCGCTCCTGGGACGACTTTACTTATAAGATAGTTCATTCGATTACATGAAATCAACTTTAACTTAAGAATATCCGTCAGAAAAAAAATCGTAGCATGTAATTCGTCTTTAAAAAGACAAACACAATGACATAATGATAGTAAAATTCTCCTGTTAGTAATTCCATAGTAAATTATGAGGTAAAAACCAGGAAAAAAACCTCATAATACTATCCCGACATGGTAAGTATTTGTTCGTGCATTTAGTTTACCTTCAATAAACACCAAAATTCTGATTTTATCTGTTTCGTTATTTAAAAAAACAAATGATATATCCTCTATATGTTACTGACTTATTAATACTGGTATTTTCTTATTAATTACTTCCTCTTTCAATATTGGTAACCAGATCCTACTACATTCTGCCGAGGAATTTGCGACACAATTGGCCTCATTTAGCATAATTAGAGCCGCTTCTTTGATTTTTCTTTTTTACTATCCGTTTCTTTTAGGACTACATTTGAATTATTCCATTGAACCCTATGTTGATTATCCCATGCGTGTTTACATATTTGAGATCTATTAAATTCTCTATTTTTAATATAAGATTGATGTTCACTTATTCTAACATTTAATGGCCTTGATGTTTCACCTAAATAAAACTTATCGCATTCACAAGGTTTTTTATAAATGCAATTTCTTGTCCCTTCTTGTTCATTGTTAGGTTTGGTTTTGGACAAAATATATCTCAACGTGTTTGCTGCTTTGAATGTTGTTGAAATGTTGAATTTATTTCCTATCCTTTTAAGTTTTTCTGATAATCCTTTTATGTACGGTATTGTTATTTTCCTCGTATTATTCCTTGTATATGGTGTAGGATGTCGTTCTAAGTTGTTCTGTTCTATTCGATCGATTGTTGAAAATTCCTTATTGATAAACCATAAAGGATAATCATTTTTTAATAAAATATATGTTAACAAATGTTTCTTCTCCAAGAACGAATTTTCGTTAGAACAAGTAATTTTGGCTCTATCGTATAAGGATTTAATTATTCCCTTGTTTACAATAATATTGTGATTTGATTTGAAATTTAAATATCTATTGGTGTGTGTTGGTTTTCTACACACCTGAGTCTCATATCCAGTATCGTTCTTAGAGATTAAAACATCCAGGAAAGGTAGCGTGTTATTATATTCCTTTACCATGATAAATGTTATTGTCTCTTCTTTATCGTTTATATCATTTAGGAATGTGTCCAACAACTCTAATCCATGAGGCCATATTGAGAATACATCATCTACATACCTCCACCATACTGTGGGTTTTAAATTTTGTTTAGAAATGATATTTATTTCAAGATCTTCCATAAATATATCGGCTAAGAATGGAGATAAACTAGATCCCATTGCTAGACCAAAATTTTGTTTATGGAATTTATTATTTAGTTGAAAATATGTATTATCAGTACATAATGTTAATAACTCCATTATAGCCGATATGTTTAGTCTTGTTTTATTTGCCAATGAATCATCACTCTCTAATTTTGTCTTGACTATACTTAAAGTCTTATTTAATGGCACATTCGTAAATAAACTACTTATATTTAAATAAATTATCAAATATTGAATTTAATTCAAATAATACTTTGGTAAGTTTTGACATAAATAGTTTTGGGAGATATTCGTTGGACTTTCCGAGTTTGAATTTGTATCAGCCCAAGTGTCTGATGAGGCAGGGATAGGCCGAAATGATCATAACACTTTATTGATGCCGATTCGAGCACGGGAAGTTTAGCGAATTTGTCCTCATAGGCTATATATTTGGCCATTTAATATAATAAAGCGATAGCGGCTTTCGCTAAAAGATTTATTCTTTTACACATTTCGCATAGCACAAAGGATACAGAAAACGATATTATCATATCATTTCGTTCATGGCCGCCAAAGCAGGGGGCGCCTTTGTAAGCTAACTACGCTGTAGTGAAGTTTTGGGAGACATTCGTTGGACTTTCTGAGTTTGAATTTATATCAGCCCATGTGTCTGATGGGGCTGGGATAGGCCGAAATGATCATAACACTTTATTGATACCGATTCGAGCACGGGAAGTTTAGCGAATTTGTCCTCCTTGGCCATATATTTGGCCATTTAATATATATATATATATATATATATATATATATATATATATATATATAAATATATATATATATATATATATATATATATATATCTTCTTCTTAAGGTTCCATCTTCTAACGAAGGTTGGATATCAACATGGCAATTCTTATTTTACTTACAGCAGCTCTAAATAGTTGGCTAGAGCTCATACTAAACCATTCCCTTAGATTTCGTAGCCAGGAGGTTCGTCTTCTTCCTACATCTCTTTTACCTTTTATTTTGCCCTCTATAATCAAACGTAGTAGCCCATAACGAGGACCTCTTAATATATGACCGAAATATTCAAGTTTCCTCCTCTTAATTGTCTGTACAATTTCTTCCCTCTTATTAACCCTATCAAGGACTTCAATATTGGTAATTTTGTCTACCCATGCTATTCGTAGCATCCTTCGATAACACCAACGCTCAAAAGCTTCCAATTTCTTAATCTCCAGTTGTTTCAATGTCCATGCCTCAGATCCGTAGAGCAAAGTTGTAAAAATGTAGCAGCGCAATAACCTTATCCTTAGATCCATTCTTAGGTCTCTACTACACAATAGATGTTTCATTTTTACAAATTTTGCCCTTGCTATTTCTATACGGCTTTTAATCTCTTGCGTTTGTTCTGCGTTTTGACTAACCAATGTTCCTAGATATTTGTATTTATCTACCCTTTCTATCTGGATATTATTAATATGGAGTGTCTCATTGTCTTTTGGATGTTTTGTAATGACCATGAATTTTGTTTTCTTTAAGTTCATTTTAATACCATATATGGTACACTTTTCATTCAGCCGTTCCAGTATGTTTGTTAGACTTTGCAGAGTTGAAGTGAATATGACAGTATCATCGGCATATCTTATAATATTAATAATTTCACCATTTATTATCATTCCATCGTTACACTCTCCTAAAGCTTCTTGGAAAATGGCTTCGCTATATATATTAAACAGCAGTGGTGACAATACACAGCCCTGTCTCACACCCCGAAGAATTTCTATTTCTTCCGACATTTGATTTTCAATTCTTATTTTGACTTTCTGGTTCCAGTAGAGGTTCGAGATTATTCTGATGTCGCGGCTATCGATGTTTTTCATTTTTAAAATATTAATTAGTTTATTGTGCTGTACTTTGTCAAATGCTTTTTCAAAATCAATAAAACATGTATACATGTCTTGGTTCATATCCAGATTTCTTTGCATGAGCACATTTATACCGAACAATGCTTCCCTGGTTCCCGTGCCGTTTCTAAAGCCTAACTGACTATCACTAATTTCATCATCCAGCTTTCTGTAAATTCTGTTGTGGACTATTCGTAGAAATACTTTCAAAACATGGCTCATTAATGCAATTGTACGGTGTTCTAAGCATTCTTTTGCATTTGGCTTTTTGGGAATAATTACGAATGTGGATACTAACCACTCCTTTGGTAAAATACCTGTTTGATAAATATGATCATAAAGTTCTACTAGAATGTCTATCATTTCATCATCGATCAGTTTAAGAAACTCAATCGGGATTTCATCCGGACCTGTGGCCTTTTTCCCTTTTGTCTGTTTTAATGCGTATTGAACTTCCTGTTTTAAAATTTTTGGTCCCGATTCACCAGAGTCCTCATCTATGATTTGCTGTCTGTCATCCCCGAATAGTTCTTTTATGTATTCTGTCCATCTGTTTAGTTGTTGTTTTGTATCTGTGAGAATGTTACCATTCGAGTCTTTTATAACATGTATATTATTTTGTTTTCCCGACGTCATTTCCTTCACTTTCCGATGAATATTGAAACTATCATATTTCTTTTCATATTCTTCTATTTCGTGACACTGTTCAGTTAGCCATCTTTCTTTTGCTGTTATTATGTCTTTTCTAATCCTGCTGTTTAAGGATTTGTATTTGCTAGTGTTTATGTTTTTATATTTTCTTCTTTTATTCATGAGAGTTAGTATTTCGTCTGTCATCCACATATGTCTTTTCTTTGGTATTGGTCCACGTATTTCTTCTCCCGCTTCTTTTAAAGCTTGTTGAACCTCTCTCCAATTTTCATTTACGTCTTTAGAGTTGGTGTTTTTTGACTTGATGGGTTTAAGATTATCATTGATTTTCTGTCTAACTCTTTGTTCTATCTGAGTATCTTTTAATCTTGTCACATCGAATTCTTTTCTAATCTTTTTGTTTTTTAACTTTTTTAATTTTGCTTCCATTTCGACAATAATAGGGACGTGATCCGAGTATATATCGGCACCTGGATAAGTTTTTGCTGATTTTATTGAATTTTTAAACCTATTTCTGATCAAGACAAAGTCTATTTGGTTTCTGACGATGTGTAATTCTCGGTCTGCTGGTGATTTCCACGTGTATAGTCTACGTTTAGGTAGATCAAATAAGGTATTTACTATAACCAGATCTTCATTTTGGCAAAATTCTAAGAGTTTATCTCCACGTTCATTTCTAACGCCCAATCCAAACTCACCAATCCATGGTGCCACTGCTCCTTTACCAATTTTGGCGTTAAAATCCCCTAGGATGATTGTTATCTCACATTTTTTTGTCAATTTTAGAGCGGCATTGAGTTGATTATAGAATATTTCAATTTCCTCCTCATCTTTGTCGGCTGTTGGAGCATACACCTGTACTATGTTTATTGGAACAGTCTTTGAATTAAGTTTCAGAATCGCGACTCTGTCTGATATTGGAGTAAAGCTTATTACTGTTCTATTAATTTTGTAATCAACGAGAATTCCTACGCCATACAAATGTGATGGGTCATCGTTTCCTGAGTAGTATAGCATTCCGTTGTTTGTTATACATTTACTTGTTCCTTGCCATCTCACATCGCTAATTCCTAATACATTTACATTCAAACGTTCCATTTCTAAGATGGCATTGTCTAGTTTTCCAGCCATAAACAGACTTCTAACATTCCATGTCCCAACTCTAATACCTAGTCTAGTTTTGTTCGACTTGTTCATGTTTTTACAGGGATTTTGCATGTTGACGACCGGAGAGGCCCCATAGTCTTGCGATTGCCCTCTCCTGCCGGATCTTGGTATCCGTATTCCATGATCAGTAACATTTTTGAGTAGGTCTTTACTAGCCATGTTGACTTACTAAGGATGTTCTTTTGAACCTTTAATGCAGTGGTTTCCCCTTGCCTTCTGCATCCTTATGCCGTTGACCGTATACTTGGCTCATCCGCCTTTAGGGTCGATTTCTCAGCCCATGGACAAAAGAGTGCCCTACCACTTACCAACTCATCCGTCCGAAGCCGTTGGTCAGTAAGTGGGGGATTGCTTATACCGGCAATCGTTCGGTGGAATTTTCGCCATATCTGGCTACCCTCACTTAGTATATATATATATATATATATATATATATATATATATATATATATATATATATATATATATATATATAACTCTCACATATATATATATATATATATATATATATATATATATATATTGGTGAAAACTTGAATCAACGTGGCAACGTGGTGTTCCGGCCGACCATAAGCGGTCAACTTTGGCAAGTCGCTCTCTTAGCTAGCGACCATCGAAGAAGCCAGTTCGGAAATTATACAGTCCATTTTCATTTCAGTTTATTTAATGTTTCAAATGTTAAATTTATTATAGTTCAGTAAATAAAAAGTGTATAACGTATGCAATTCATTTCTACATAAAGTTTGGTCCGTACGATCCAGATGGAAAGAAGATTACAATAATTTTGATGCAAAAACAAGTGAGTCCTATTTCATTATTCAATTTCCTAACCTCATAAATTTACAAAACGTGTTTCTTTACCTATCTAAAACCCTACCGGTAGCCGAAATTTAATGTTTAACCGGTTTTCAATACGGTTAAAATCTCGGTTCATATCAAGTATATTTATACAGCGTTGCCGATTAGTTTAACATATCCGATTTTAAAATATTTATGCAGGATTCAAAAAAATTAATTATTATTTTCATTACGGACTAATAAGTAATTTAAAAACTTGGTTCTTTTCATTGTTTTATTAAAGCTTTTTTATTTAATGATTGCAAGTGTTTATTAAAAGCTTTACAATATATGTATGCACGTTCATTTTAACGTAAAAACAAGTTTTTTATTACTTTGAAAGTGTGAAATTTATGTTTTCATTTATGCATTTAATGTTAGAAATCTCACAGTAGATTTTATTTCAATTTATTTTACATAATGGCTGATCTTAAAAAACTAAGACGTAAACGAGGTTCGATTAAACAGCAATTGACATGTTTTATTTCATTTTTCAACAAAATTCAAAAACTATACGATGATAGTGAACATATAGAACAGACAATCATTTTTGATTTACAACAAAGATCTGCAAAATTAGGTTCATTATATGATGAGTTTAATGATTTACAAACCGACATTGAACAAGAATGTGATGATGATCAATTAGAAAATGAATATGCTGAACGAATTAACTTTACAAACGACCATGCAACTTACACAGCAAGTGCTTTATGTTTGGTATCCAAATTAAATGTAATAATTAGTTCTGAAACAAATAATACAACTCACAGCGAGTTATTTGAAAATAAAGTAGAATTTGTCAAGCTTCCTCCAGTCACAATTCCTTCCTTTAATGGAGAGTTTTGCAAATGGATAGAATTTAAAGAAACATTTGAGTTATTAGTTCATCAAAACTCTTCATTGAATGACATTCAAAAATTCCATTACTTACGAACTTCTTTAGGCACAGCAGTGCAACAAATTGTTAAGCATTTAGAATTTTCTAAACAAAATTATATTTTAGCATGGCAGGCTTTATGCAAACGGTTTGACAATCCTCATTTGCTTGTCAATAGTCATATTAAATCGTTATTTAATTTAAAATCAGTCACACAAGAAAGTGCTAGTGCTGTAAGAGAATTAGTAGATACAGTTAATCAACATTTGCTTGTTTTAAAGAATTTAAACTTGTCTTATGAAAATCCATTATCTAGTGCTATGTTGATTCATATTATTTCAGACAAATTAGACAAAGTTACTTTAAAAGAATGGGAGCAAAAATACGATAAAGATACTTTACCAGAAGTCAATGATTTATTTAAATTTCTAGATAACAAAGCAAATCAATTAGAAAAGCTTGAAGAGAGGGGAATAAATGTCAACTCTCAAGTTCAACAAAGTTCTCAACAGAGAAAACCATTTAAAAAACATGTATCTTTAGTGTCAAATAATCTTTCTAATGCAAAGAAAATATGTCATTTATGTCAAAGTGATCATCTTATTTACTATTGTCCTCAATTTTTACAATTAAGTGTTTTTCAAAGATGGACAAGGATTAAAGGTATGAAATTATGCACAAATTGCCTATGCAAGGGACATTTTAGTAAAGATTGTAGTCATGGGTCCTGTAAAGTTTGTAAAGGTAAACATAATACCCTGTTGCATCATTATCAGGATCAAGGAACTTATTCAATTAATCACATTACAAATTCAAATATGCGACCAGCTCAAGCTCAGTCATTACAAGTAACAAATAATGGCACCAATTGTCATGAATCAAATAACACGACAGAGCTAGCTGTGTCTAATTTCTCAAAAACTAATAATACATATGTTTTACTGTCTACTGCCATCATTAATATATGGGATGATAATGGTCAAGTTCATCAGGTAAGAACTGTTCTTGACAGTGGTAGCCAGACTTCATTTCTAACAGAAAAATTATGCAAAAAACTTAACCTAAAGCGAATAGATGCAAATCTTTCAATTGTGGGGATCAATCGTGTCACTTCCACCCTACGTTATAAATGCAATGTTTCTATTGGATCTACTTATGATTCAGATATCTTCAATTTAACATGTTTTGTCCTACCTAAAATTACAGAAAATTTACCTATTTATAACATTGAAGGTTCTAAATTAAATATTCCTAAAAACATTTCTTTGGCAGATCCTTCGTTTCATAGATCACAATCAGTTGATATGCTTATTGGTTCCGATTTATTCTGGGATATACTTCGAAATGGAAAAATTTCTCTGGGTAAAAATCTTCCTGTCTTACAAAACACATGTTTTGGTTATGTAGTTGCCGGGTTGTGGTCACAAAATGTCGATAAGGTCCAATGTTTTTTTGTACAGAATGATCAAGTACAGAAGGATCTTGAAAAATTTTGGTCAATAGAAGAAGTTTCAAATACAAAGTTAATTTCTCAAGAGGACAACATATGTGAAGAACATTTCAAGAATACATATTCTAAAGATTCAACTGGTAAATTTATTGTCAAGATTCCATTAAAAGAAAGTAGAGAACAGTTAGGAGATTCAAAAGACTTAGCTGTGAGGAGATTTCTAAATCTTGAAAGACAATTTGAAAAAGATCTTCAATTAAAGAATCTTTATGTTTCATTTATGCAAGAATACCAGGCACTTAACCATATGTCAATTGACACATATTTCGATGACAACATTTGTTCATATTTTCTACCTCATCACGGGGTGCTCCGCAATGAAAGCCTTAGTACACGATTAAGGGTTGTTTTCAATGGTTCTGCTAATACAACAACTGGTAAGTCTCTTAATTCTATTCAGTACGCAGGACCAGCTATTCAAAATGATATTTTTGCAATATTGTTAAGGTTTCGGTTTCATAAATATGTAGTTATTTCAGACATCGAAAAGATGTATCGGTGTATTGATGTCCATCCAGATGATAGACATTTACAAAAAATATTTTGGAGAGAAGATGTACATCATCCTCTTTCAATTATGACCTTAAATACCGTGACATACGGTACCTCGAGTGCTCCATATCTCGCAATGAGATGTTTAAGACAAATTTCTTATGATTGTCAAGATAATTTTCCATTAGAATCCAAATTAATTCATGAGGATTTTTATGTCGATGATTTGATTACAGGTTTTGATGATTGTGATGTTGCGAAACAAACCTGCAGCAACATTTCTAATATACTGCAGTCAAGTGGTTTTAATTTACGCAAATGGGTTTCCAATGATCCTGTCATTATAGAACATTTAAAGAACAATGCCGATGAACTTAGCGTCTTAAACTTGGGAAATTCAGATCCTGTAAAGACACTAGGAATACAATGGATTCCTAAACTCGATATTTTATGTTACAATCTTCCAGAACAACAAAAAACAATAAATACAAAAAGACAGATCTTGTCAGAGATTGCAAAGGTTTATGATCCGTTAGGACTTATCAGTCCATGTATTATTTTGGTCAAAATATTATTACAAAAGTTATGGAAACAAAAACTGAATTGGGATGATCAGATTCCCACAGAATTAGTAGAGGACTGGAGTCGATTCAAGTCCAAATTACATTTGATAAATCAATTTCAATTGAACAGATTTATTTTAACCGAATCGCATCAACGATACGAGATACACGGATTTAGCGATGCATCGTTCAATGCTTACAGCGCAGTTGTGTATATCAGGTGCTTCGATAATTCTGGAAACATTACAGTTCGTTTATTATGTTCAAAAACCAAGGTGTCTCCTATAAAACTACTTACAATTCCACGATTAGAATTATGTGGAGCTGTATTATTGGCAAAATTAATGAAATCAGTTATAGAAGCAATAGGGGTTTCTATACTTCCAATTTATTGGTGTGATTCACAAATTGTGTTACATTGGTTACACGCAAATCCAAGTAATCTTCAAGTGTTTGTAGGCAATAGAGTTAGTGAAATTCAGCGTCTCTCAAAAAGTCATTCATGGCATTATGTTGCATCAAAGGATAACCCAGCTGATATTGCTTCAAGAGGCTCTTATCCCCATGAGTTACTTAATCAACGTCTTTGGTGGAATGGTCCTATATTTTTACTGGATTGCTCTTTTATTCCTCCACCATTTAAACAGTCTGATTCTATTATTATTCCAGAAATCAAACAAAAACCAATCTCCTTAATTTCAAGAACAGATCAATTTATTATTTTTAATAAATTTTCTACTTTTCGTAAACTGTTGCGAGTCCACAGTTATTGTTTAAGATACTTAAGGAATCTACTTAATTTTAGCAAAAATAGAAAACTACCAGATGCAACATCCAGCAATCATGTCTCTCGCAAAAATCAGTACATCCCCTTTTTATCACAAGATGAATTAGAAAAAGGTCGATTAAGTTTAATTAAATTAGCTCAAAATAAATGTTTTCAGGAAGAAATACAATTAATCAAAGCTAATAAAGAAGTCAAACGAAATCACAAACTCTTAGCTTTGTCGCCATTTATTGATGGTAATAATTTGTTACGAGTAGGTGGTCGATTAACCCACTCTGGGTTAGAGTATAATCACAAACATCCTTTTTTATTAGATGGTAAGCATCGGCTTACTCAGTTGCTAATTGAGGATGAACATTTAAATTTATTTCATGCAGGTCCACAATTATTATTGTATACTATAAGGCAGCAATATTGGCCAACAGGAGGCATGAATGCAGTAAAATCTGTTGTTAGAAATTGCATAACATGTCACAAATTTAAACCAACTCAAATTACTCCATTCATGGCCGATTTACCTCAATCTAGAGTAAATATTTCATTTCCATTTGATCACACCGGTGTTGATTATGCAGGACCCTTTGTCCTTAAAGATCGCAAAGGTCGTGGTTGTAAAACGTATAAAGCATACATCTGTTTGTTCATTTGTTTCAGTACAAAGGCAGTTCATTTAGAATTAGTCACTGCTCTTACGTCCGAAGCATTTATCGCAACATTTCGAAGATTTGTTGCTCGCAGAGGTAAACCATCTCACATATATTCGGATAATGGGACTAATTTTGTAGGTGCAAAAAATGAGTTAAATATATTATTTAAGTTTTTGTCTACCTCTTATGATACATTTTCAAATTTTTTCACAAATAAAAATATTCAATGGCATTTTATTCCGTCGAATTCTCCGTCATTTGGAGGATTGTGGGAATCTAACATTAAAAGTGTAAAACATCATTTACTAAGGACAATTAAAAATGTTTTATTAACGTATGAAGAATTTGTAACGATACTAACACAAATTGAGGCTACGGTAAATTCCCGTCCCCTTTACCCTATGTCCTCAGACCCTAATGACTTTTCACCCTTAACCCCATCTCACTTCTTGATTGGAAGATCACATACTGCTGTTCCTGATCCAGCTTTTGGTGAAACGGTAAAACTGAACCAGTTATCAAGATTTCAGCTGCTTCAACAATTGCAGCAAAGTTTTTGGAAGCAATGGTCTACTTCCTACCTTTCCAGCCTTCAAAGCAGATATAAGGGCAAACAAAAGGTACCCAATTTGGAATGTGGTACATTGGTGACCATCAGAAATGAGAATGTTCCTCCATGTCAATGGATTTTAGGACGAATCAGTGAAGTTCACCCAGGCCCAGACGGCGTAGTACGAGTCGTTACAGTGAAGACGTTGAAGGGAACTTTACAAAGAGCTGTAACTAAAATATGTCCTCTACCAGTATTATTGAACCAACCGTTCAAGGCGGGGAATATGGTGAAAACTTGAATCAACGTGGCAACGTGGTGTTCCGGCCGACCATAAGCGGTCAACTTTGGCAAGTCGCTCTCTTAGCTAGCGACCATCGAAGAAGCCAGTTCGGAAATTATACAGTCCATTTTCATTTCAGTTTATTTAATGTTTCAAATGTTAAATTTATTATAGTTCAGTAAATAAAAAGTGTATAACGTATGCAATTCATTTCTACATATATATATATATATATATATGGGACATTTTATGAAACAGTTCTAGTTTTTGAATATCGAGTTAGTTTGAGTCCGAAAATATAATTGTACGCGGAAATAAATGTAAATAAATATTATGAAATAAATTAGTAATAAAGACTTTAATAAATTTGTAAGTGTTATAAATAGAACCTTTGATAATAAATAAAGACAATAAATTAGATTAATAAAACAGTACAAGTGATGTCAGAGTGGAACTTTAAATAAATTGTGAAAATTACTATGATTTATGCGCTCATAGTTACGAATTTAAGATGACATCTCGAGGCCAGAGAATTAGCTTCTACCGGAAAAAAGGCTGATTCAGTCCAACGACTAACTAACGCTTTGCAAGAAAAGGGTTTAGACCCGTAGCTTATATAATTGAAGACAAAAATGCGGCTGTCATCTCGTCGATTTCCAAAGATTCTGGTGACATCGTATTATTAGAGAACAAAGTTTCTGGTGACATAGCAATATTAGAAAACAAAGTTTCTGGTGACATAGCATTATTAGAAAACAAAGTTTCTGGTGATATTGCAAAAGTTTCCGGCGACATCGCTTCTTTAAAAAACAAAGTTTCTAACGAGATTTCTTCTCTGGAAAGCAAAGTTTCTGCTAACATCTCTAAAGTCACTTCTGAGATGTCTGCCTTCGACAATAGAACGTCTTCGTTAAAAAATCAAGTTGCTGCCGATATGTCGGCCTTCGAAGCAAAGATATGGAAAGAGATGGGAAAGAAGATAAAGGAAGCAGAGACAGCAGAGAGAGGAAACAATCAAATTACAGTAGAGACAAAAAAAGACGAGACGAAATGTAAGTTGGAAACACGGCCGAAATTTGAAGGAAGTGAAGGTTCTGTTCATGTCAAAGTCATGAAAATCGTCATGGAACAACCACATGAAACAGAAGATGCCTTAGATCTGCTTCAGACCTTAGCCGTGGAGGAGACGAAAGATTTTAAATAACTTAAGAAGAGGTTAAATATGTGATATGGCCACGAACATTTGGAGCATGTATATTAGTCGCAGCTTAAAAATCGAAGACAAAAGGTAGATATTGCCAGATTAGTACGATATGCTTATCCAACAGCTCCCGAAGACATGATGGAAAAGTTTACCGTTCAAACGTTTATTGATGGTCTTCGTGATCATGAAATGCAGAGAACACTGCGATTAGCCCGTCACAAGACGCTGGTTGATGTCTTATCCGCCGTCCTCGAATACGAGTCAGCTACGCAGGCCTCTGGCGGGTACAGTAAAGTTAGGACTGTAAAAGAGGAAGGAGATGAAGATAAACTTGACCAGCTCGTTAATATGATGAAAAGTATTACACACAAGACACAGAAGACAAAACTAGAATGGGTCGGCCTTAGGAGAGCAGCTTCTAGCCGGAACTTTTCCAAAGACCCTCTCATACTAATAGCTTCTTTAAAATGTCGTGAAGATAGTGGTATGTAGATGGAGAAATAAATGGTAAAAAGCATACGTTGTTGGTGGATGCCGGAGCGACCAGAATCATTATATGCTTGACAGTTATAAACAGCCGTAAGAAACTGTTACCTACGAGGTTGCGACTTCGGACTGCTACAGGTGAAAATGCCAACATTCATGGAGAAATCCAGGTACAATTAGGAATTGGAGCAGAGAAATTCGTCCATACTGTTATAGTTGCTGACATCGAAAAGGATGTTATATTAGTAATGAACGTAATGAATACGCATGGATTCCAATTAGGTTTTAAGAATAAGGTAATCAAAGTTGGTAACGAGGAGATATTTCTTCATCCAGATGATGACAACACTGTGCAAGCAGCCGTTAAAGAAGATACAGTCGTGCTTGCGAGAAGTGAAACGATCGAAGTAGCGCGGTTACAGGGAATTGTGTACGCAGGGACACCTGTTATGATGGAGCCTTAGAACCATGACGACGAAGTTGGACGAGGAATCATAATTGGAAAGACATTGGTGACTTTGGCTAAAGAAATACATGACTCAATGTCAATGACTCTCCAGAGACCACTAAGAAAGAGACAAAAGTAGAAACTTGTGTACCTGTGACATCCATAATCTGTCAGACGACAACATCTGATAATTCCAACGACAAATTCGATCAAATGGTTGCAGTTGCTGGAAAGTCTCTAAATCAGATTGATAAAAGAAAATTAAGGGAATTTATTCGGCAGTATCGTGATATTTTCGTACCGAAAGGAGGAAAGACGGGAAGAACTAAGCCAATGCTAAGCCAATTCGTCAAACAACTCGACGATTACCACAAGCGAAAAGAGAGGAAGCTAAAACGATTGTTCAGGAAATGAAGAAAGACGTGGTAATAGAACCTTTTACGAGCCCGGTGATCCTGGTTAAGAAGAAAGACGGAACGACGAGGTTCTGTGTGGATTACCGTTTGCTGAACAACGTTACCACGAAAGATAGTTATCCTATGCCTCGGATCGACGACACATTGGCTGGAAGTAAATTGTTTTCTACTTTGGATTTGAAGTCTGGATACTGGCACGTTGGCTCCAACGTTGGGTTGGCTCCAGCCGAAATGTACGACGTTGCAAAAAATTAATCTAGGTATGAACCGATTCTAAAATTTGTGTATAAATGCCGCACTGTGTCAAATTGTCAAAAATGAGGAAAAAGTATCCGAAGATAAAAATTAGGAAAATAAAAACGGGATTAGGTTGCAGATCAATATTTTTATATTAACTAGCTAAATTATAAATGACGTACAAATATATTTGACAAAAAAGTCTGCACCCACTAGAGTGGTAAGTTTATATTACCAGTGACTCACCTGTACCGATAATAATAATTCACAGCATAGTTCCTAAAGTTATTATTACATACTGTAGTATTGTTTTATACGTGATTCATGAGGGTCGAATGACCTCTTAAAAATCTCCCATAGGCTCTTAGTCTATTACCGATAAGATATTATGGATTTTTTGCTTTATTTGTGAACCTATCGTACACAGAAAAACGAGAGGAACATAAACAAGAAAAAAAAGACAGAACTAAAATATTTTGAATAGATATCTATCACTTTGTTTACTTTAAATGATTTTTGTTTCACAAAGGTCAAAAATCTGAAATTTATAATTTCCAGGCAGGTATTGTTTTTACAATAAATTAAAATAACCTCTATTTTTTTGAGAAGAGTGATTAATCAACTCACTTACTGAATTCTCAAATGAGTTTTACAGCTTATCCTTCAACAAATCATTTCATCGTGTAAATTAAAAAAAATTAATAATTATTTGCTCCGTTGGGATTTTACTTTTTAATATTTTATTATAGTTAGATATTAAAAATTAACACGAGGATAGTTCAAACCTGGATTCTCATTGTAAACTATTATTAAAGTTTAAAAATGATAATTAAAATCGATTTTCTTGGAAGATGTACATATTTTTATAGTAAAAATTAACAATAATTTTCCATTTAATTGGTTTCGCTTACTAGTAAACTAACGCGAAGTAATTTATTATTATTTTGTATAATTATATGTCCATTTTATACGTTATTGTATAAAAAAAATAAAATGAAACAATAAAAATCTAGAAGTCAAGATCGACAAATCTAGAAATTACCAATTCATCAGATTGCAACCCTGAGACAAATTTTAGAAAAAACACTGGAATATGGCACATATACTCATTACATATTTAAATGCTATAAACCAACCTACGATTCTATAAACAGATGAGAAATTTTCAAAGAGCTATGAGTATAAATTAGTAAATTTGTATGTAGCACTAAAAGAATCGGCTACAAAAATAGATTTAATAATAAACATTATATGAGGTGCTCTAAGTGTGGAGAAGAAAGTGCTATAATAGGGATATTCCAATCGAAGACGAGTTTATATAACCATTAAAACAAATAGAATAAAATGCGGTTGCCTTCCATCAATATACCTATTTTGTTTTTTGTTCTGTTTTGCGAGATATGCCATTACGTAAACTCGTAAATATTTGCAGATTTCTCCAATATTTAAGAGTTTATTATATATATATATATATATATATATATATATATATATATATATATATATATATATATATATATATATATATATATACAGTATAGGTAAAAGTTTATGGTCGGTATGGACCTTACATGAGATGGAGTGAGAAACAACTGTTTAAAAAGAGAGAGATATATTAGGTGTCCGCCTTTTATATCACCGAACATAAATGAGTGGATATGGAGTGGATATAATAAAAAGGGGAAATTCAACGTTGCCAAACTTATTGGTTTTATTTGACCTGTTGTCTTTTTCGCATTTGAACAATGCTCCAAGATAATGAAATTTGGGCGAAATGGATTTAAATGGCAGCTTATTGTTTTTTATTGGGAACCACAATTTTACTTTACAATAAGTGTAATATAACATTTTGATTTATACTTCGGAAATCGTTTTATATAAATAAAATTTATTAATGTTTGGTATTTTAAAAACGATTTCCGAATTAAAAATCTAAACATCAAAATAAGCTTATTTTAAGGGTGACATTATGCCTTATTTCCAATAAAAATATTAAACTGCATATAAATAAAAAAGCTTCGTACAAAACTATTTGCCAACGTGGCGTGTCGCGTGGTCAAATCACCGAATCAAAGCGTAAACGGGTATTTACGAATAGAGGTGGGTCATTGACGTCGCAAAACCGATTTTCGTAAGCAAGTAACTATGATTTTTTAATAGTAGTTTCAAGTAAGAAACTACCTACATAAACAAACATAATGGCTATTATCGTTTATCTGTATATTTATTGAAGTGAAGGAAACTAATAAAAGATTTTATTATAACTTGAAAACTAAACTAAACAATACAAATAGTAAATCGTACCTATGTTTACATTACACGTTATTATTAAATCACGAATCGTCTAAATTGACATTTAAAAACATAAGTTTTTTTACTTTACTTCTTATTAAT
>OU898281.1:69353258-69530045 GCA_918026665.1 Diabrotica balteata
AATACACAAAACCTTAATAAGACCGGTACTCACATACGGTTCAGAAACCTGGACACTCTCTAAAAGGGAGGAAACGTTATTGGCCACCTTTGAAAGAAAAATCTTGCGACACATATATAAGGGCACAAAGGAAAACGGGATTTGGCGGAGAAGGTATATCTTTGAACTATACAACATATACCAGGATCCGGATATCATAACATTCATTAAAATAGGAAGGCTACGTTGGATTGGACATGTGGAAAGAATGGAAGAAGGCGAAATACCAAACAAAATATTCAAACAAGTGCCAGTAGGAAAAAGAACAAGAGGAAGACCGAAGCTGAGATACGTAGAACAAATAGAAAATGATATAACAACATTAAAAATTAAAAACTGGAAAAAAAGCACGAAACAGGTCAGAATGGAGAAGAATCCTAGAACAGGCCAAGACCCAGAAAGGGTTGTCGCGCCAGTGATGATGATGATGATGAACTAGAAAAGGATACCAAATGGGAAAAAATCAACTTTAAATAATCTGCTATGCAGACGACGCAATACTGCTATCTCAAAGTAAAGATGATTTACAACATGTGCTGCACCAATTTAATATAACCGCCAAAAAATTGGACATGTGAATTTCCCCAGAAAAGACAAAATGCATGATTATAACAGCAAATTTATTAAGATGTAAATGATGCTGGAAGGTCAGATAATAGAACAAGTGATGGAGTTAGGCATCATATTATCTAGCTACCGAAAGTTCGTGGAAAGATCAAGTGAATAGCATATACGAAGAAATAATAATATCGAACGAAAAAGGAAAGGCAAAATTTAAAAAATAGTCATTAGACCAATGATGATATACGCGGCAGATGGAAACACTTAGAAAAATGTATGGTAAAACACTATGGGACAGATATACGACGTAGATGGAAGGTGGAGAACATTAAGGACTGGATAAGAAATAGAAGAGTAAAATGGAACGATAATATAAGCCTAATGACAACAAATAGTTTAGTAAAGACGGCAAGAGACGGTTCTCCAATAGGAAGACTTACTAGATGCACATTAAAAAACTGACCGTCATATCTAAATAAAAAGAAGAATAGTAAACAAACCAGTATATTGGGAGCAAAAAAGATATATGAAATATTATTTCTAATAATCTACAATTTGCTTGGTAGAAATTTATAATCCGGATAATTTCAACAAAAAAATATCTGGAAGTTGATGTTTGCGGTCGCAAACAGTTTTCTTGGAAATATCTGTGATTATTTATTAATCCTTAACTATTTTTTATGATCCTTATATTGTTAGGTAATGCAAACTTCTCAGAAAGTAATGAAAATGATTTATTTGCAATGAATTTTTTTATGTTGTTATTGCCGATGACCTACTCATTTAATAACCATAGTACACTTATTGTGTTAATATCGTTGCTCAACAAAAATCAACTTTTTTTGACATGTATAGAACATAGCATTCATTGTGTACAATTTAATTCTATTCTAAAGCCGAAAATGAACTTGAATTTTTTCTATCGTCTACACTTTATTTACTACGAAGATTTGTGCGTTGTAGGGAAATATATCCATTTTGGTATGTTCTTAGCGGTGTGCTTGCCTTAAAATATTGTCCAGTAGTAATCGGCCAACAAACTAGGACTCCATTTACCAGTGAAACCGTTCTCCATATCCATCACCCAGGAGTGTCCAGGAGGTAAATTTTTAAAGACATGTTACATTCCATTTGTCTGTAGGCAATAAGTAACAACGACAAGATCATGGTTATGGTAGACTTTGATATTGCTAAGAAAATTGGACGGAATTATTTTAAAAGCTTTCCATGCTCTTAATTCCACTTCATTCTGCAAGTTGTAAAATTCACCATCTCTCATTTCTCCTATTTGTGATCCTACAAATATACCCTCTTTAATTTTTATTTTACTAATTCTTGACATATCTTTTTGATAACCTCACAATAGGAGTTGTGGTCAGATTGTGACGTATTTTTCTGCTCTAAATACGTATCGAAATATAATAGAATGTATAAATAAAGCGGCTATAGAAGCCTTGGGAGAACAATTACTAGATGGAAGAAATACAAAAGAATGGTGAGGTGAAGATATTAGATTAAAAGTAGCAGAGAGAAACGGGCACATATTATATAAGAAAATGATACTTTACTTTACTTTTTCGAGTCTGGATCCGACTACAGTTTTTCTGCCCAATATTGGGCTACGTCTACAGCCTTTGTATTTGCAAGCCATAAATCATCGAGGGTGCACTGTGATGGGCAAAGTCTGCATACTCTCAGGTGCTCCACGTTCTGTATTTCCCCACATTCACAGAGTGCCTCGCTATCTGTCTTGATGCCCCATTTAATGAGGTTCTGTTTTACAGGGGCAACACCTGTGCGCATGCGGTTGAGTGTCCGCCAGGTTCTCCAGTCCAGGTTCATTCCATTAGGTCGTTCTGGATGTAGGGGGAACACTTCGGGTGGTTCGACGCTGACATTTCTCATAAACCTTTTCCTTGATTTAAGTCGGCTGATTCCTGGCGGTTCGTCAAACCCGTATAACTGGTGCCGTTCATCGAAAGTTTGCATGAACTTCTTCACATATTGTGAGGCACATCTACGGTCGTCTGGTGATGCAAATCCAGCTACCCGGTACAGTAGGTGTAGAGGGGTAGACTTCATACAACTGGTTTTATCATTTACAAAGTAAATGATAAAAGACACAGGTCGGAAGTAATACGCTAATACTATAATATGCTATATATACCTATAGAAGCTATATGCTCTCGAAAAAGTTGAAGATTTTTTAACTTGAAGTTCCTTTTTGTGTGGTGGATCCTTCCATTCTGGGTTTGGATTTACAGTTTCTGGTGTGACTTCGCTGTTTCCACTACTTTTCTCCATTCTTCTCTCTCTTTGATTGTCCTTTTTATATTTTTAATCTTCATATTCCTTAAGTCTTTTTCCACTTGATGTTTCCATCTTAGTTTAGGTCTGCTTCTGGTTCTTTTACCTGGTGGTATCCACTTCGTTATAAGTCCTAATGGATTGCTCTTCCCTCTTCTTATTATGTGTTTATACCATCTAATTATCTGTGCTTCTATTGCTCTATTTTCTCTTGACACATCCATTCTTCATTATCTTGCATCCTCTTCGTTTTCCCTTTTTTATGCCAGTATTTTTCTTTTAATATTTCTCTTTCCCTTCATTTGCTGTTCTTATAATGCTGTTAATGTAAATGTCTCTGCAGCATATACTAGTATTGGTCTTATAGTCGTTTTGTAGATTTTCATTTTTGTGTTTTGACTTACCTTCTTATCTATAAACATTTTTTATTTTTATAGAACGCTGTATTTTCCGCTTGAATTCTTTTTTTCATATCTTCACTTTCATTTCTTCTGTTGACTAGTACTCCCAAACATTGAAACGTTTTAACCTCTTCGAAACTGTTTGCGTCTATTGTCAGTTTTGTCATGTGTGTCTTGTTTTTCCTGTTCATGTATTTTGTTTTAATTACAGTTCACTCCAGTCCTCTCAGTTTGACTTCGTTTTCTATTTCTTGTAAGGTTTTTTTAAATGCACATTTATCGCTGCTACTATGGTTATATCGTCCCATATCCTATTTTTTGTACTGCATTCTTGTTTATTGTTCCTGCGTTTGGTACCTTTTTTATTATCTTATCTACTGATTTTAATCAATGTTATATTTTTTATTATTTTTGTTCTTTCTCTCCCTCTGTCTGTTGTTATAATTTTATTTGGTATATTACCCTTTTACAGGTCTTAGTAAGTAAGTACTACATGCAATAAAGATGTCAAAAAACCAGTGTAGAAGCCAAAAAAGAAACATGGGACAATACAAGTAAACAAATAAACCAGAGTATAGGTTTTAACAGAGCAAGCAAAGTATGAAAAATAATAAAATCTCTAAGAACCGACAGAAAGAAAGAAGTTCATATCAGCCTAGTATCGTTGAATCTAGTGACTGAAGATCGTCCATAATTTCTTTCTGAAGATAATAACCAGTCTTTTCTATCAAAGACATCTTTGTTTGAAGAAAACTCAATAACATTAATGTTACTAAAGAAAGTTCTAACGACAATGAAAAATGGACGAGCTTGTGAACCCACAGGTCTCTCTTTATTTTTAATTCTATAATTTTTAAAGTATGGACTGGACTCGCTAGTTGTCTCATAGTTGGTAATGGCAAATAAACTCATAGTAGTATGTGCATGTTTCCTTCATAAAAATAGTCGTAAAGGTACATGGAGGAAGTATAGTATTAACGATATAATCAAATTGACCATATGCTAAAATCTAAAAGGTGAGCCTTTTCAGTAACAGAAGTAAGATCGAATATTGTCTTATCTTTTGTTTTTATCAACCATAAAGCAAAGATTAGCAGTAATAAGAAAGGAGAATCGAGCCAAACAAAGAAAATGCAACACACACGTCTATAGAAATTAGAAAAAAAGGATGAATATTAGCAGGAAATAAAACGTGCACTAAATGAAAGAGCTGAACGATATAATTTTGAAGAAGAGTGGAATGTAATTAAAACAACAATCACGAATATGGCAAAGGAAACTCTAGGTGAAAATACAAGAAAAAAAAAGAAGAGTGGTTTGACTAAAAATGCCAACAAATCGTAAAAATACAGCTAAGCAAAAATGTTTACACAGGAATTCCCAAGTAAATAGGAGAACATATGAATGAAAAGAGGGATGCAACGATAGTATTAGGAAATAAAAACAAAAGAGAGACCAGAAAATTTTACAAGGAAACCAAGATCATCAGGATCGACAATTTGTAAGGACAAAACAGGGGAATCCAGGGGGAACTCTCTGAACCTTTTAATACAAATAACGGGCTACGTCAGGGAGACCCACTCTCCTGTATACTATTTAATCTAGCTCTGGAAAAAGTAATACGTACGTCACAAATCACAACTACCGGTTCAATATATAACAAATCCGTGCAAATCCTAGCATATGCTGATGATATCAATATTGTTGGGAGAACGGAAAACGCAGCACGAGAGGCGTATGTAGCACTAAAGGAAGCGGCTACAAAAATGGGTTTAATAATAAACATTAATAAAACGAAATACATGAAAATAGGTCCGCAACCACAAATACGACGGTCACTTGTTATAGAAAACGACGTCATCGAAGTAGTTAACGAATTTGTATACCTGGGAAAGCTCGTCAATACTGAAAATGACATTACCGCAGAGATAAACCGCAGAATTTGTACGGCTAATAGATGCTATTTTGGGCTTAATCTCCTTTATAAATCTACAGCTATATCAAGAAATACAAAAGTAAAACTCTACAAAACAATAATACACCCAGTCCTAACATATGGTTCAGAAACCTGGACTTACACAAGAAGCAATGAAAACATGTTGGAATGTTTCGAAAGAAAAATATTGAGGCGAATCTATGGAGTGGTAAATTAAAATGGTGTCTGGAGAAGACGATACAACTTCGAACTCTATAGAATATACCAGGAACCAGATATCATAAAACACATTAAGATAGTACGTCTGAGGTGGCTAGGCCATGTAATGCGGATGGAGCAAACCGACCCAGCTAGAAAAATGCTCCTTGATAGACCTATTGGTCAAAGAAGAAGAGGAAGACCCAGAACAAGATTCCTAGGTCACCAAAGTCGTAATTCTATTGTATGTGTGGCTACGTTTCTATAGAAAAGTGTATGTTACTTTGGTTTGCTAAACAATCACTTTAAATTAACCCGATCAATAAAAAAACTTTTGTAACAAAATAATGAATATACAAGATAGCTTTATTGGATTTAGACGTCCCTCATTGTAAAATTTTGTGTTGAACATCTTCATGTTCATGAAGAAACCACAAATTAAGGACGAAGTATTAGTCACTACCAGAAATATTGTCATGTTGCTGCGTCATTTTTTGAGTTTTCAAAGAGTGTTCTCTGACTTTTGTACTCGTGGCATCGTCGATTTTTGAGGTCATCTTGTGAAAAAAATTTATTTATTTGTTAAAATGCCCAAACAGCTGAATAGTCGATGCAAAGAACTTGTGGCTTTATTAGTTAATTATTTTGAAGAAGAAGGGAATAATAATGGCCCTTTGTTACCCTTAAACGCTGTGTAAGAGATAATAGGCGAATAAACTATCATTACTTTACCTTACAAAAATTTGTATTATTTTAGCGTATAGCTGCTGCTTTAAAAATCAGTGTAAGAACAGTAAGCAGCATATGTCAAATGCAGAAAAAATATGAACAGTTCGAGTCACCAAAGAAAAAGTGTTTCACTAATAAACCAGTAACAAATACAACAACTTTAAATATAAGCTCTATTCGTGATACCATTTACAATATGTACCAGAGAAGTAAGTGTGATTATAACAAATATACATTTAACATAATTTTATGGGGACAAGGAAGGAGCCTCCACGAGATCAATAGTGCCACATCGACTGCAAAGTAAATACTATTGACAGCGTCCCCTGGAAACGTCTACTAGTAGACGGCTAATCCTTCCAACACCAGACCAAACCAAATCAGATGGCAAAGATCAAGCCACAACGGTTCTTCTCAGAGCCAACACTGACAGTAGCGAGCATAAATTATGAGGGTATCACTACAGCCAAACAACGCATCTTGTCAGAATTCTGCAAGAACACAAAATGTGAGGTATTGTTCATCCAGGAAACCCACAGAGACCTAACTGCAGCGAGACCCAAAGTCTCTGGTCTGAAACTGATTGCGGAGATACCACAAAATGAGCATGGAAGCGCGGTATTTGTGAGAACTCAAACCATAGTCTCATATGTGGAAACAACAAATGTACACGGTATAGAGATAATAACCACTGAGATTGGAAAATGCACAATAACCTCGGTATACAAGCCCCCAAACCAGCCTTTTATATTTTCACACCCAACTAATTTTCAATCACAAGCTAATCAGCTTGTACTGGGCGACTTTAACAGTCACAGTTTACTCTGCGTCTATGCAGATTCGGACGCAAATGGAAACGCACTAGAACCATGGGCCGAAACGAGTGGCCTTACGTTAATCCATGATCCTAAACTTTCACCATCTTTTCGGAGCAAAGTTTGGAAAAGAGGATATAACTTGGATATCTGTTTTTTAAGCAACAACCTCGAAGACCGATGTACCAAAGTAGTATATGGCCCCATACCAAAAACTCAGCATAGACCAATTGGTATAAATATCTTCCCAATTATCAAACCACAAGCTATTCCAATCAGAAGGAGACTTAACTTCAAAAAGACAAACTGGCAAAAGTATGCAGACATGCTAGATTCTGAACTACTACGCCTTGAACCAAAAGTAGAGAACTACGAAAAATTTGTAGAGGTACTCAAAAATGTGTCTAGAAAAACTATCCCTAGAGGATGTACACAACAATGTTCCCGGGATGTTCAGCGAGTCCAAAGAACTAATGAGAACATACGAAACCCTCTATTCCACTGACTCTTTTAGCCAAGAAATGGTTGACTGCGGAGCAGTACTACTCCAACAGTTAAGTCAAGCCAGACAAGACAAGTGGATTGAGACTCTGGAAAAAATGGACACGACACATAGTAGCAAAATAGCATGGAACCTTGTAAAAAAAACTCAGTGGTGATCCAAAAGAACATAAACAACCTTGCAAGGTTACAGCAAACCAACTCGGTGCTCAACTCCTTACGAATGGAAGAACTACTAACCGATATAAGGACCCAAACACTAGGAGAAGATTGGATTCGGAGACAAACCACCTAGGAACTTCTTTTACACTAAAACAACTCCATGACGGTCTGAAAAGGTTAAAAAACGGGAAAGCTGCAGGTGTATATGATATATGCAGTGAACAAATAAAGCATTTAGGCCAAGGAGCAAAAAACTGGATCTTGCAATTTTATACCACGTGCTGCAAAACCTGCAAAATTACAAAATCATGGAGGAAATCTAAAGTAATAGCCTTGTTAAAACCAGGAAAGGATCCATAAAATCGTAGTAGCTACAGACCTATTTCACTATTGTGTCAATTTTTTGAACTATACGAAATACTGATACTCACGAGAATAGAAAAAAATGTCGACAAGCACCTCATCACACAACAAGGAGGATTCAGACCTGGCAAATCTTGCATCGGTAAAGTCCTCGCATTAACAGAACACATTGAAGAGAGCTTTGAAGAAAAACTTATAACAGGGGCTGCTTTTGTAGATCTGGCAGCAGCCTATGACACAGTAAGGCACAAAACATTGCTCCGCAAATTATACGACACTCTAAATGACCACCATCTGGGAAAGGTCGTATATTCCTTACTGCAAAATAGACGTTTTTTCGTTATGCGCTGGAGGGTAAAGTAAGTAGGTGGAGAGTTCAAAAAAACGTCCTTTTTAGTATTTTAAAGTAAAGTGTTTTAGCACCAATGCTCTTCAATATATACACAAATGACCAACCTTCTCCTACCGAAACCAAGCACTTCCTCTATTCTGACGATCTTGCAATATGTGCTCAAGGAAATAGTTTTAAAGAAGTAGAGGAGAAACTCGAAACTGCCTTAAAAACAATAACAACGTACTACCCGCAGAATTTTCTGAGACCCAATCCCTCTAAAATCCAAGTCTGCGCTTTCCACCTTCGCACAAAGGAAGCCAAACGAAAACACCAAATTGTGTGGAATGGTAATACATTAGAACACACAAACCAACCTATATATCTTGGAGTAACTCTGGACTGGTCCCTCACCTACAGACAACATTGCATAAAAACGGGAGGGAAAGTAACAACTAGGAACAGCATACTCAGAAAACTAACGGGAAGTAGATGGGGCGCACGTCCTGGCGTTTTAAGAATAACGGCACAGGCACTGTGTTTCTCAACTGCTGAATATGCGTGCACCGTTTGGAGCAGATCTGCCCACACCAAACAAGTTGATACTGCGCTAAATGGGACATGCAGGATAGTAACGGGGCGCATGAAACCAACGCCACTTTCAAATCTATATAGAGCAGCGGGTTTTGCAGAACCCTCAATACGCAGAGGCGTTGCAGAACACATAGAAAAAATTAAACAGATCGCGGACGAGCGGCATGCCCTATACAAAGCTCGAACACTACGAAAGCGACTAAAATCTAGAAAAGCTTCTTTGGAACAGTGCAGGATGAAATGCCCGAGTATTTTCCACTTCCCCAGGTTCAATGGACCGGCCAGACCCCAGACTTTAAAACGTGGAAAACTTTGAATAGGATAAGAACGGGGGTCGCTACGGTAAAATCAAACATGGCAAAATGGGGAAAAATAGACCAAGATGATGTAAACTGTGACTGTGGAGAAACACAGAATATGGAACATCTTCTTACATGCAGAAACTGTCCTCATCGATGTACCCTTGAAGATTTGTGGCTCGCCAACAAAGTTGGAACCGACGTAGCCCGATACTGGGCCGAAATTTTATGAATGACATGTCCGGACACGATAAAGTAAACTAAGTACATAATTTTATTTCTGTTTGCTTTTAGAAGAGAACGTAACGGTTCAATCATTGTAGTCCCAACTGAAAGATAAAGAACTATTTAATGGTAGTACCACTTCTTTAAAAAGATTGCTCAAAGAACTTGGGTTTGAGTGGATGAAGGATAATCCACGACGAGGACTTATGGAATTACCTAACGTTTTTTGTAAAAGGGAAAAATTCTTGAGAACTTATAAAGAAGCGAAGGATGATGGTATATACAAATTCGTGTTTCTCGATGAAACTTGGATATTTTGAAATGGAATCGTTGGTCATTCTTGGCAAAATGAAAATATAAAGAGTGTTAAAACAAATAAAACGGATGGCAAAAGGTTTGTTTTATTAATATAAGTTGTTATATGAACATTTAAATAATATCATTGCAGATATATTATACTCCAGGTTTGTTGTATTAATATAAGTTGTTATATGAACATTTAAATAAAATCATTGCAGACATATTATACTCCATGCTGGAAATGAAACTGAATTTATAGAGGGTGCTGAAGTAATATTTTGTTCAAAAACTCAACTTAGTGATTATCATGGGGAAATGAACCAGGCAAACTTCTTGAAAAGATTGAATATTAGTTGCTGCAAAACTTAGAGAATCCTTCTCTAATTATACTTGCTAATGCACCTTATCACAGTATATTATTGCATAAAACTCCGAATACAGGATGGTCAAAAACTGCTATTGGGTAGTGGTTGACAGACAAAAACATTCCCTATTCCCATATTGAATAAAGTTTTTATTTCTGAGCCTTCAGAAGTTTGTGGACTATATTTCTTTGTATGAAAAATAATTATTCTGACTGTCACCTTTTATTATAATAATCTTAAAGGCTTAAAATTAACAAAAAACAAAAAAAAAATGTCTTATTTCTTCCTCTTGACAGCTACACGTGGTGTCGTTGTCGCTAGTGTTCGATGCATGCGCCCTGTGGCCCATGCAGGGACGGCTCTTGCACTGTTGACTGCTGAACATGCCGCCCCCCTTGAAAGGCTTAAGTGATGCCTTTCAAACAACGCTTCTTGTAAACCATAACCATTATTGTTCATCCATTGGCAGGACGGCTAACTTTACACAAGGCCTTTTGAATTCACCTTTAGAAGTACGCACAGTCACAACCCGCACAACATTATCTGTCCCAGCATGTAGTTGCAATATTCTACCCAATTCCCATTTAGTAGGAGGAAGACCATCCTCTTGAATAATAACCAATGATCCAATTTTCACGTTGTCAGCTGCTGTTCTCCATTTGGTTCGCTGCTGAAGTGAAGAGAGGTACTCACGTGACCAGCGTACCCAAAAACTCTGAATTATCTGAGTCAGGTGATGATACCGTTTCAACTTATTCGGATTTATTTCAGTTAGCTCTTCTTGTGGCAGTGCTACAAGTGGTGCTCCAATTAGAAAATGTCCAGGGGTGAGTACACCAAGGTCTTCTGGACTTTCTGACAGAGGTAATAAAGGACGGGAATTTAGGAGAGACTCAATTTGCGTCAACAAAGTATACATTTCGTCATATGTAAATTTATTATTACACATTACCCTTCGTATATGAAACTTTACCGATTTTACAGTTGATTCCCAGATGCCACCAAAATGTGGTGAGTGAGCCGGAATAAAATGCCAATGAATCTTATGTTCCGAAAAATAATCTAAAAAATTTGATTTTACCGTTGCATCATTCATAAATGAATATAACTCCTGCAAATGATTATTTGCCCCAACGAAGTTAGTTCCATTATCAGAATACATATTTTTACATAGACCTCTTCTAGCAATGAAACGTTTAAATGAATTTAAGAATGAATTAGTACTTAAATCATATACAAGTTCAATATGTGTCGCCCTTGTTGTAAAACATGTAAAAATACATATGTAGCATTTAACTACTTTACAATTCCGTAAATAGCTCGTTTTCAATTCTGAGGGACCCCCATAATCTACACCACAATTATAAAATGGCCTTGTAGGCAGAAGTCTAGATTTAGGTAAATCTCCCATAAGAGGTACAAGCAATGTAGGTTTGACACGAAAGCAAGTAACACATTTATGCAGAATGTGCCTAACCGTGCTACGTCCAGATAATAACCAAAATTTTAAACGAATTATTGATAGCAATGCTTGTGGACCTGCATGCAAGTATTTATGATGATACGATATCACTATAAGTTAAGTTAATACATGGCCGTTCGGGAGTATGATTGGATGCTTCTGGTCAAAAGACAATTCTGACTTTTGAAGACGTCCACCAACTCGTAATAGTCCTTTATCATCAAGAAAAGGATTTAATGATAAGATTTTACTCGATTTATGTATTGGTTTTGATTTTTTTATTGTTTGTATTTCCTGATGAAATACTTCATTTTGTGCCATATATACCAAACAGAAAAAACTTCTTTCTTTTTCATCTACAGTAAAAGGACCCGTTGTCTTATTATTAGATGATTTACAATTGGTGACAAACCGAAGTATATATGCAAAAACACGCTGCAATTTAGCTAAGCTGGAAAATCGGTTCCAAATTTCAGCAAATTGCACAGTTGATATAAATGTTTGAATTACCTTCTGGTCAGGTATGATAGAAATGTGTGAATTTGACAAAGCCTTAGTAGGCCAAGACAATTTATGAGAAGCTAACCATGGTGGCCCATTCCACCACAATTTTGAAGTGTTTAATAACTTTGGTTCATATCCGCGTGTAATTATGTCGGCTGGGTTATCATGCGAGTCAACATGATGCCAGCTATATCCATTAGAAAGCCTTTGTATTTCCGACACCCTATTTCCAACGAAGGTTTTCCATTGTGACGGTTCACCCAAAATCCAATAAAGAGTTATCATTGAATCAGACCAAAAATGTACCTCATCAAAGCTAACACCTATTGTTGCGATAACCTCCGATGCCAATTTGGCAGCCAATAAAGCACCACACAATTCCAATCTAGGCAAAGATATTGTTTTTAAGGGTGCTACCCTTGATTTCGCACATAATAAATGAACTAAGCAAGAACCACCTTGATCCAGTGACCGAATGTAGAGTGCTGCGCCATAAGCAGACTCTGAAGCATCACTGAAATAATGTAATTGTCTATTAATTGGATTAGAACACAAAACTTGCCTGCTAATGTGAGTTTTCTCCAAATCTGCAATTGATTCCCTAAACTGGTTCCAAGCTGTGTGTAAATCTAAAGGTAAAGACTCATCCCAATTTAATTTTAATTGCCATAGTGATTGCATTATTAATTTAGCTTTAATTATAACTGGCCCTACTAGTCCAAGAGGATCAAATATCTGTGAAACTAAAGACAGAACTGTTCTTGTGCTAACCTTTGTGTAATTAGAAAAATTGATTTTATATTGAAGCGAATCTATCTTTGAGTTCCAATAAAGCCCTAATGTTTTTGTTGTAATATCATCTGCAAGATAATGTTCAATGTTCCCCTTTATTTGAATATCCTCATCAAAAATTTCAGGTTTGTTTGATACCCATTTTCTAAGTGAAAATCCTGCTGTGCACAAAATATTATTTAATTCATCCTTTAATGATTTTACTTCTTCAATTGAACTCCCCCCTGTAAGCAAATCATCAACATAAAAATCCTTTAAAATCACCTGGGAAGCTAGAGGCAGGTTCAATTGATTCTCATGAGCTAATTGTTGTAAGCTTCTTATAGCCAAAAATGCTGCTGGAGCGGTCCCATATGTTAGCGTTTTCAGCTTGTATGTCTCAACTGGTTGCTCATCCGAAAACCTCCATAATATTTGTTGTAGTTTTTGCTGAGTTTTGCAAACAAAAACCTGTCGATACATCTTTTCGATGTCTGAAGCTATAACTACATTATGTTTCCGAAAACGAAGAAGAATGCACATTAAATCATCTTGTAATTTTGGCCCGACCATTAGAACATCATTTAATGACAAACCACTGTCAGTTCTAGCTGACCCATCAAATACTACCCTTAATTTTGTAGTTAAAAACGTTTCCTTTAAAACTCCATGATGTGGAAGATAGTAGTTGGGTGTTTCTGAATTGAAGTCAGTTTTATCTTCAACCTTTGACATGTGACCCAACTGGATATATTCCTGCATAAACTCATGGTATTTAATTTTCATTTCCAAATTTTTATTTAATTTATTTTCCAATAATTGAAATCTTTTTAGTGCATTACTATAAGAATCTCCTAAGTCAGAAATGTTTGACCTTGTTGGTAATTTAACAACAAAATGACCGTTTTCATTTTTAATCGTGCTAGCTTCAAACAACTCTTGACAATAAATGTCCTCCTTGGACATAACCTTTTTTGCACCAAATTCTTCTATTAACCAAAATTTTTCAATTTGGTTTTCCAAAACATTAGACGAAAAATTACATACCACTGAATTGTTGCTAACCTTAATTGATTGAATAACTGGCCCTGAAATAACCCATCCCAACTTAGTTTTTTGGAGAATTGGTTGATTTTTGCCAAGTTTTATCTGACCCACACATAATAATTGCCAAAAAACTGATGCTCCCAGTAATACATCAATTTGTTTTGAAACCCCAAATGTTTCATCTGCAAGTACAATGTTTTTAGGAATATTTATAAAATCCAAGTTTAAATCCGAAGTTGGTTAATTGTCAGAAATTTTATCAATTACTAATAAAAATGCATTTGTTTGATAATTGCTAAACTTTGATAAAAGTGTCCCATTTAATGCCTGAGAAATGTTTGTTATACCTTGACCTAAACCTTTAACCGGAATGTGTACCTTATCTGCCCGTAATTGTAATTTTTCAAAAAATTAACGTGATATAAAATTTGACTGTGAACCTGAGTCCAATAAAACTCTACATTCATGCAAAATTCCATATTTGTCTTGCATATATACTAAGGCCGTTGAAAGTAAAATATCAGTTTTTAATCTGTATGATATACCTTGCTTAGAATGATTTAAAAAATTATTTGAATCCTGACCTATATCACCCGAATGTGATTCTAAAAAACATGTCTGACCTATATCACCCGAATGTGATTCCAAAAAACATGTCTGACCTATATCACCCAAATGTGATTCCAAAAAACCTGTCTGACCCAAAAAGTTTAATTGAGATGTACCTTCTATTGAATTATTATGGAATGCACCTTGTCCCTGAATATATACTTCCTTTCCCTGATTAGATATGCCATTTCCCTGTGTGTGTGTTTCTTTCTGGGTAGATATACCACAAATTTGTGATTCAACCTTTGATCCGTTGAGTTGAGTTGCATTTGTTTGTAAATGAGAATTGTTTATAAATTTACCATCCATATGTAAAAGAGTATTGTGTCGTTTTCCACAAAGTTTACAACCTCCCCATGAACAATGTTGTACTAAGTGTCCATCCTTTAGACAGTTCCAACATGCTTTTGATTTTGTTACCTCTTGTCTTCTAGCTGACACTGATAAATTATGAAATTTTTTACATGAATAAAAATAGTGCGGTAAATTACAAAGTGCACATTGTTTGGACGTTGCAATGAATGACTTTGATAATGTCATTTTTTGCACCCTTTTTTTTGTTTCCTTTGATATTTGCTCTATATCTTGTTTATCCCCTTCTGAATTTTGTAAATGTTGTACTTTATGATCTATAAATGCTAAGAATTCCTGTATAGTAGAAAATTCGTTAACTGGACCCTTTTCTTGCCATTCCTTATTTGTGTAATAATCAAGCTTTTTCTCTATGGTACAAAGTAAAAGAACATCCCAATGTTCAACTGGATAACCTAACATACCTAGTGACTTTAAATTTCTTTTTATACAACCTGACAATTTCTTTAGTTCTAAACTATTTACCTGAGTTATTTTTGGATATTCATATATAGCTTCAATATGACCACGTGCAATAAGTTTTTTCTTTTCATATGTTTCAGATAAAAGTTGCCATGCAATAGTAAAATTTTTGCTAGTAGTTTTTAGCTGCTCCAGTTCATCCTGGGCATCCCCTATTAAAGCCCTTTTTAAATAGTGAAGCTTGTCAACATCATTTAAATCAGAATTTTCTATGACCATACTAGTAAAACTATCTCTAAATTCTAACCAATGTTGATAACAACCATTAAAAGTTGGAATCTCCAGTGGTGGTAACCTTACATTTTTTAAGCTATTTCGATCTAAACTAGTATTGTGACCTGAGTTTGCTGTAGTATCGTTTAAATTAACTTCATTCTTTAATATAATTTCTGCAGAGGCTATTAGTTTAAAATATGCATCCTGAAAATCTAACCTTTCTTGTAATTGTTCCTCTGATGTGTCTAATAAGTCAATTTCACTTTGTATTTGATCAAAATCATTCCACCATTCTTTGCATTTGTCAACCCTAACTTGTAATTCTACTATTTTATCGTGAGTAAAACTGCTTATAAATGAATCAAATTTTGTAATTTGTGCCTTAAAGATACCACGCTTTCTTTTTAAAACTGTTAACTGATCCATTGCATCGACTATGTATATTATCAATAAAGTTTAAAGCTTGCTATTAATAAATCCTAACAAAACGAAATTATAATAACCTTGTGACACAAATTAATATCTCTCTTATTCCAGGATAGGTATTATAGGAATGAAAAATGTGTACTCACCACATACCATGCCATGTTAACTTTTTCACTTGCCGATAAAAAATACACTAACACTTGTTGCTTGTTGATAAAATCCGGCTCGAAGGACCATGAATAAAGTTTTTATTTCTGAGCCTTCAGAATTTTGTGGACTGTATTTCTTTGTATGAAAAATAATTATTCTGACTGTCACCTTTTATTATAATAATCTTAAAGGCTTAAAATTAACAAAAAAAAAAACAAAAAAAAATGTCTTATTTCTTCCTCTTGACAGCTACACGTGGTGTCGTTGTCGCTAGTGTTCGATGCATGCGCCCTGTGGCCCATGCAGGGACGGCTCTTGCACTGTTGACTGCTGAACACATATGATGTTCAAAACAGAACTATTGCGCATCGTTTCTCAGTAAATATACAGATTACATAATTATAAATGTCATATATTTTAAAAATTTCTTTAGAAATAAACTACAAACCAAGTATATAGTGGACGATATGGCAGAATGGTATGGACATAAAGTTTTACGTCTTCTTCCTTACTATTGTATATCTAACCCTATTAAATTAATTTGGGGCATAGCAAAACATTATTACAATAGGCACATTGGTAGAGATGGTAACAGCGCTAATGACTATTCAAACGTATGGTATGAGGCACATTACATGATTACTCCGGATATGTAAAAAAACTCTATCAATCGTACTGAAAGAGAAATATTTAAATGGTATGAGATAGAAAGAATATTTGATCGTCAAGAAATTAGTCCAATGTAGTAATACATGTTAATAGTGGAGAGAGTGACACTAATGTGAAGTCAGATTCAGAAAATGTTTAGTTCGTTAATGTTGTTTTTTAACGTCATGTTTTGTCTTTGAAAATACGTTCATTGTTAAAAAATATTTTATTTTATTGCTTGTGGTTTTATTTTGATTATATTTATTGTTTGGTAACTCAGTAATAATCTTACCACTTTTAGTGTGGAATTTCTTACTATATGAAATCTATTCTAATTAACAAAAAACAAATAAAAAAAACAACACTCTTTTCAAATTCCATTTAATATAGTGTGAAATTTGCTACCTTCACCTTTTTTGTTTACTTCAGTTCTTCTCTGTTAATTTTCATACTTCATGAACCATCTGACAACTCTACAAATGTTCACAATGATGACGTGAACGCCACTTTATTTGGTTTTCATTGTATATGGTTTTAGACCAAAAAACCAACTATAGACTACATACATATGATAAGAGGTATATATGAAGAATGTTTTGAATACAGCATACCAATGTACAGCCTGTATATTGTAGGTAGTCATAGATATGAGTAGATAGGCAAATGATGCTAAAGCAGTTATCCCAAAAAGGTAATTAAACTTATATCTAGTAATGCGAATAAATGGAGGTTTGGCAAAGACATTTGGTATTGAAAATAGAGTCCTCAAAATGTAACTTTAAAAGCTACTATTAGAAGATTTGATATCGTAGCTGTATAAATAAATATGAGATTTGTGCTTTATCTTTTCGGTTTAACTGTAAAATCAACTCAGTAGAGTCTATGATATAAATACTAGTGAGTTCTACTCAGTAGAGTATAAATAATTCTTGAAATTTTTTTTTTTTTTCGTGATCCGACTTGTTTATTTTTTTGTGCCCAATTCCCAACCGACGGTGTATATTCGACGCCAATATCCGTACCATTTTAACTGTTTTTTAGCTGTAGTATCCATGTGTGTTTTAGCTTTAATCTTAACATGTAGTATTATTTGTCACATGGTAAAGTAAAGTTAAACCAGAGCATCTTCTGCAGTTAATCGTTTCGGCTGTACAAAAGTTTTATAATATGTACATATTTATGTCAATAACCCATGCTCCTAACCCATACATCATTTTTCTTCATTTTTGTTGTGAGTGTTCTTCTCCAAAAGATTTAAAGGAATACTTTAATCATATTTCTTCATTTACCTATTTTTTCTGTATGTCTTTATTACCTTTTTCCACTTCATTTATTGTGACTCCAGGTTATTCGTACACTATCTATCTAATAAAACACTCGTATTCTAAGGTTATTCCGTATTTATACTTAGAATAGTTATCCTAATTATACGGTAAATATAATACTAAAATAATTTGTTATAAATAAACTCAGTATAAGTTATAAGTATTCCCACTTTATTTCGAAATAATAGTTTAACAATGTCGCAATCTTTTAAACAGATACATAGAACAACGACATATTGAGTAAAATGTGTCAATTTTTATTTTTCTTTGAAACTGACAATGATAACTGAATAACTGACATCATATATATCTTTAATTTGTCATCTTATATGTTGAGTTTTAGTATTTTAAAATTGCAAAAAACCTTACACCATCTTTAGAAAACCGATATATTATTCTAAATTCTCTATCAGTGTATTTTGAAAAGAGATTTATTCTTTCTTTAAAAGTGTTTTTTTTTTCGTGTATTTTCTATCATGTTAATTAAATTATCAACTTCCTCGACAGCCGCAACACCTCTTAAACACATTTTTTTATTATATAGCTACTCACAAAACAATACAAAAAATAATATATTCTTGTCACTGATGACTTTTACATTCATGAAATAGGTTATACCGTTATACCAGACTTAAACTAGGGTGTTATTCGGTATAATCCTGGAATAAATTCTTATATCAAGTATAACCTATCAAGTATACCTATTATTTCGTGTTTATTGATAGTGATTTTGCCTATATCAGATTTATTCTGAGTATAAGTTTTATACTTGGTTTATTAGTTATGCTGACATTGTTTACCACTTTATATCATGGCCCCGTATGTCTCGATATCTTCTGTGTTTTCAAATAATGCATTTTATATTTATTTCCAAGCCCTATTTTGTAAAATCATTTACCTATCAGTTTATCATGTACTTCATGAGATAACACCTCCACGGGAACTATCTCGAGTAATCTCCCACGAAAACTAGGTACCTAAACATTAGCAAAAAAGGAGAGAATAGAAGGGAACATCCATGTTCCTTCATTCCTTTATTCTTATCTACTGTTTTTAGGCATTGCCGATATAAATTTCAAATAAGATTGGAGAAATACAGTTTAACATCTTTAATCTGTGAGAAGCCATCAGAAGTTTAATTTCTGGCATATAACCGCAAAACCTCATACGTTGGGTTTATTTGCGATACCAAAGAAGATCGTTAAGAGCAGAATGGATGGGATAAGAATATGAACAAGAAAAGCATTACTGATTATAAAAATATCCCGAAAAGACTGAATTCATCTTTTAAATTATTTATTGTATATATATTGTATTTATATATATATATCTAGATATTCTAAAGATGATATAGTTTGGGTTATACAAAAAACACGCAAAGTCGCTCTTATCAAGCTTGTATATGTAGTTTTTAATTACACAACATTTACGTCAGTGATTACCTAACAATTTGTACTTGTGAGATAGTGGGGCACGAAGAAGTATTATCTGGCGGCCACATATAATATCGAAAATACTTTTAATTCCGCCAACTGGAATTGTATTATGCGAGCTTTAACTGAAATAAGGGTACCGGCATATCTAAGGAGGATAGTGACTAGCTACTTCACTAATCGATTTTTGTCTGGCCCGAAGGTATATAAAATCACTGGAGGAGTACAACAGGGCTCTGTTTTAGGCCCTCTCTTGTGGAATATTGTGTATGATGGGTTACTAAAACTAGAATTATCAAGAGATGCTAGGCTCGTAGCATACGCCAATGACATGGCTGTGGTAATCGTTGCAAAGCACCTTGAGGAAATAAATCTCACGTTCGACATCATCTTCGAGAGAATCTGCCTATGAGTGAACACAGTTAATTTAAAAGTAGCGAAGCACGAAACAGAGGCAGTGCTTATTATTAGTCGGAAACAGGTGGAAACGGTAACACTGAGCATTGGAGAACATGAAATCACATTACAACTATTCATTCGGTACTTGGAAGTGCTAATTGATGGCAGACTCAGCTTCAAGCAGAAATAGTAAGTAACTGCTAAAGCTTTAGTAGTAAGAGCAGCCTTGTCACGGCTGTTGCCGTAAGTTGCCAGTGTAAGAGGACGGGTTTTAGTCGGTATTGTATTGTAATATTTGAGTCTGACATACTGGGCAGTACATCTAGTCCTGATGATACATAACAGTATCTGGAATATTTTTGGGAGCTTATGAATTTTTTTATTCCTATCAAATGTATTTACTCATCAGAGTTGTTCTATGTAATTTATTGTGATACGTTTATTTCTATATTAAACTACGTTGATACGTGTATTTTCCATAATGCTGATATAATCTATCCTAACAATAATTTTGGTCATTGTCCAGTCCATTTCTTTTCCATCAATTAGTCATATTGCTAATCGTGTTTCAAATATCGCGTTTTATTTCTTTATATTGTTTAGTATAAGTTATAAATAATTAATACGCCGCTCTTTTTTTTAATTTAACTTTCAAATTAAACCTTACTGAAAAGTTATTGATTAAAATTAACATAAAGTGTTTACATTCCAGCGACCTTCCAAACTTTACTGTAATGTCTATATTTTCGTCTGCATTTGTTTGATATATTACAGTATGTTACTGACCTATTGGATAAACAGTTAATTAGAAACACATTACATGGTGAATGTTTTCAAACAAAATAAAAAAGAAATCATAATAATAATATCAATTATTCAGTCCAATTTTCATAAGCGTGTATTGAAAAACACGGAAAGATAATATCAAAATTACCATACGATTGTTTAGCTATGTTTAATATTATAATAATGACAATTATTTTACAGCGTAATTAGAGATTTGTTTGTCAAATCATTAAATCCAGCGAATCGTTAGGCAAAAAATATTAGTTTTATAACAGTATCGTTAACCATGACAAAAGAATTATTATTTAAATCATTACTTTTTTTATTTTTGTAATAATATCACACGACCTTTTTATGTTTCTCCATTGACTAAAGATAATTCCACATCATCGGTGTAAAAAAATGTCTTTAAACTCATAAAAGCATAATTTTCTGGTTGACAAATTGGAACATAAAAGTTTGAAGAACTTATGTAGACGATGACAACATCAAAGTTAAGAAGTTCGACCATAGCAGGACAAATCAACTTAGAACTTCTAAGATATGAATGGCACGTCCTACAAATCAATGTTGATTGGAATGTAAAGTACTTGGAAAAGAGCACAACTTCACCATTTTAAAAAGGCGACTGTAACAATTGCAAAAACTATAGAGTTAGGATAGTATAACTCATATTAGTATGTCAGATTCAATCTATAAAACATGCTCCAAAATTATTAATAATACATTGAATAATATAAAAAACATAGGAGATAACAATAAGATTTTCTAAAAGGCAGGTCTACTAACTCACTCATAACATTGAATAAGTCAGTAAAACACTAAGATAGTTAGAAACATAACCAGTATCAGATAAAATGTCCAATGAACTGCTTAAATACGGGTTGGCTACTTAAAAGAGTGCACCCTGATATTTGGCAACTTTTATGGACTACCTAAGCTCTGACGTCTCAATGGGTGGGGATTTTGAAAACCTTTCCAAGCAAATCTGCTTTACATGTATTTCTTTCATAAGTAGTTGGAAATGTTGATTTTTAAATATTTTAAAGAATAAATAAGGACTTACGCTTCTGAATTTCAAAGCAAATTTTGTTAAACCATTGTTTTATTACATATAGTACAAATTGTGACAATCTATTTTTTCGGCCCAGGCCATTGGGACAAATATTTGTGACATGTCATCTCAATATTTCCGCCAGACCAGGAGCCATTCTGTCTCCGGCTTCTATATAACCTGTAGCTTCTCCATTTTTAAAAATTTTAAAGGGTTTGTTTGTTTGTCTTTGTGTATTGTATTGTTATGTCCAAATTTACATGTATGATATTCTGCTCATGTCGGATAGGCCACAACTGACGAAGTAAGTCTATAAACGTTTATCACATAAAAACTTTTTTCAACCATAAACTTAGAGTTTTTTATCGAAGTGAATTAATTTCCCTTTTTATAAAAAAACGTTTCTTGGCTTATTTCAGATGCCCCTGAGGATGATCTATTGATCGAAAGTACTTGGGCAAGATTTAATTAATTACTGTGTTCGATATTTGCCTTGTATACCATCAAAGTTCAATTATTCGAACATTCAACATTATATTGAATTAAAGTATTGTTGAGATTATGTCTGAGAAAATATTAGTAATCCAAACTTTATATTTGTTATTTGTTTTTCAAATTAATGATCTTTTTTCTAAATAATACTGTCAATCGACTCAATCTCAATTAATAAGCTGAAGAAAACCTTCAAGTTTTTCTTGAAACACTTTATCATCTAGCCTTAAAAGTTCACTGAATTTAGGCCTCTTCCTCGTGTTTACACAACCCGTCTATCGTGCGCCACTCTCATTAAGTTTTTTTTTCTGCTTAAATCGTCAGTTCATAGTTTATGACAGTTTAGGTGGTCAGTTCTCTTGTCTTCACGTGGTCTCCATTTCAATAACCTCTTTGTATATCGCCTATTCGTCATTCTAGCTATATGTCCTAACAATCTCCATTGTAGTCTGGCTATATTCTCGATGACATCAATCACTTTGGTTCTTCTCCTTACCACTTTGTTTTTTAGTTTGTCTCGCAGAGTTATTCCTAACATATATCGCTCCAGTCTTCTCTGTGTTACATTTAGTTTGGTAGCCAAGGCTTTTGTTAAAGTAAGTATTTTTGCTCCGTATGTCAACACTGGGAGGACGCATTGATCAAATTCTTTTCTGTTCGGGCATGTGAGCAGCTCACTTGTAAAAGTTTCTCTTAGGTTTTTATGTGCTGCCAGCCTAAGACTAATTTTTCTCTTCACTTCCTGGGTCTAATTATCCCTGTCAATCATAATTTTCTAGGTATTTATATTTATCTACGAGTTCTACTTCTTGCCCACCAATACTAATGTTCTAGTTGGGTACTACATTTGTCATTATTTTTGTTTTCGAGATGTTTATATATAAAAATACATTTTCTGTAGCTACAACGAATTCCTGTACCATCTCTCTTGTCATTCCTAAGTACTCAGCTATTATGACTATATCATCGGCGAAACGTAAGTTGTTTAGACATTCTCCATTTATTTTTATTCCCTTTGTCATCCAATTGAAATTCTTAAAAGCATGTTCCAGTACAGTATTAAAAAGTTTAGGTTACATTGGGTCTCCTTGTCTAACCCCAACTCTTTTTTTATGCGATTACTATTAGTATGTAACCTTGAAACACATACCCAACTTCTGTTTAAATTAAACGTATGAACAGGAATGTATGGGGATCATATTGTTGGTACACTCTTGCAACAAAATTGAACGCAGAAGTATATCTAGAATTATTATTGGACACAGTTGATTCCATTTTAACATATACAATCAAAAATTATTACAGGTACTCAGAAGATGATTTGTTTTTCGACCAAGACTTGGAACACCTCCACATTATAGCATAAACTTGAGGCGATACCATAATGAACTGTTTCCTAGGCAATGGATTGGACAAAGAACTTTTATTGAATGGCCAACAAGATCCCCCGATTTAACTGCCGTAGACTTTTTCCTACAAGGTTATTTAAAAAGAAAGATTTATAATACCATTTTAAAAACTTTAGTGCATGAGTGTAGTCTAGTAGCCCCTAAAATACTTCAAACTATTTGTCGTAATTTCGAACAGTGACTTTAAATTGTATGGATGTTGGTGGATAACATTTTTAACATGTAATTAACCAATTACAGCGGATGATTAAACTGTTTCGAATCATGTATGTAAGCAAAAACTTGTGTAATTTCCATTCGATTTTCATATGTTTTTAAAACTGTTTTCTTGAGATATTTGTATATCATCCATATTCTCTATATCTTTCTCTATGTCTTTCTTATTATTCGGGAAAGATACGTTTGTCAAACACGCCATTTATATTTTAGATCCGTGAAATTCTGAGTGAAAAATTTTGTATTGTTGCCCGATCCCCCTTACTATACTTATATATTCTTTATTAGGTGAATATTTTCATAGACGAGTTAAGCCCTCGGGAATATGTACATATTTAGTACCTAAATCAATAAAGAAAAAATATGTTTGCTACTTTACCCAACCACTGATCCCAAACAAAATATTTTTAATTAATAATGTATATATTTATATCATTTATAATCTATATACACATATATATATATATATATATATAATATATATATATATATATATATATATATATATATATATATATATATATGCAACTCAAGTTAGAATATTATGTTTATCTATTTTATCGCAAGCAATTATTTCTGCAATTCAAAAATGTTTAAACGTAGCTTCAAATGGATAATTAGAGAAATAATGCTTACGTAACAATTAAAAATACGTGAGAATAAATTTATTATGAAAATAGAAATATACAGTACGTATTACAAGACAGAGTACATCATTATTTACCACACACTTTTTTACATTTGTTGGCTGTTCACAAAGTCATTACAATCCTTTTTTGCAAAGGTGTAATAGTACATATATATATATATATATATATATATATATATATATATATATATATATATATATATATATAATACACTTATATTGACGTTAACGTAGTCACGTTGACACAAAATGGCTAATGATGGTAATGATCGAGAGTAATGAATTAACAAACTTAAATTATTAACATAATCAAAAGAAGATAATTAGACTATTACGACATTGTTATGACAAATAAAAATGTGAATTAATACCACTCACAACCAAAGTCAAACGTAGTCAAAAAATCGAAGGTAAACCTAGCAAATGTAAAAAATAGAATTTATATCAATAAGAATGTTCTGATAGGAGGTCTTATTGACAGAGGATAGACGTAAATTCCAAGATATCGAAATGGAAGAAATATCTGAACATACACAAATAATTGAGATAACAACCGGAGAGTTAAGCGATGCCCTCAAAAGATCGAAAAACGGTAAAGCAGCAGGCAGGACCCGGAGACATCCCAATTGAGTTGGTAAAGTATGGACCAAAAATATTACACGAGATGATGGTTAAACTATTTAATAAATGCTTAAAAGGACAAAATATCCCTGATGATTGGAATATTGGATACATCAGCTCAATATACAAAAAAGGGGATAAACGCAATTGCTCTAATTATAGAGGAATAACTGTTACTAGCTCAGTTGGGAGGTTGTACGGTCGAATAATAAAAAAACGAATTGAATCGGAATATGAAGACATAGAGGAACAAAATGGATTTCGGGCAGGAAGATCGTGCATTGATAATATATTCGTTCTGCAGCAGGTAATCGAAAAACGGAAGGCAAGGAATCTATCTACCCACCTATTGTTTGTAGACTTAGAGAAGGCATATGATACGGTACCTTTGAAAAAACTATTTTGTACATTGACGAAAGTAGGTCTCAGTAGAGAGTAAGTGGATGCTATCGCAAATATATACAAAAATGCAAGAAGTGTCGTTAAAGAAGGAAACTTTATATCTGAATCATTTCCAATAACCAAGGGGCTTAAACAAGAATGTTGTGTGTCTCCGACCCTGTTTAAAATATATATTCAATCATCGCTAGAGCAGTGGAGAAAACAAGTATCCGGAATGGGAATAGACATAGGCGGGGTGAATGTCTAACAGCTTTATTTTTCGCAGATGATCAGGTAGTCGTAGCGAATGACGAGGGAGACATGGACTACATGTTTAGAAAACTAAAGAAAGAATATGAAAAATTGGGCCTCAATATGAATATGGCAAAGACAGAGTATCTTAAAATAGGAGATGGTGAAGAAGATCCAGAGTTAGAAATTAGAAACACAAAAACATGCAATGAATATAAATATCTCGGATCTATAATATCTAAAGAAGGCACTACCAAAAGAGACATCGAAAACAGAACACAGCAGGGAAAAAAAGTGGTAAACATTCTAAACTCTCTACTTTGGTCTAAAGATATTAGACAAGAAACGAAATTGACAATCTATCGAACCTTGGTAGAGCCTATTATGACTTATGGGGCAGAGGTTTGGCAGATAACGCAGAAGGATAGAAAAAGAATAGAAATAGTAGAAATGGATTTTCTAAGGAGAGCGTGTGGTATATCCAAAAAAGATCACATCAGGAATGAAGATATTAGAAGGAGGACAAATACTGTATATTCCAGTGTAGATAGAATTGAAACGAGACAACTAGTGTGGTATGGTCACGTGAAACGAATGAATGAAGATAGATGGCCAAAGAAAGCTTTAAATTACATACCACAACAAAGAAGAAGAAGGGGAAGGCCTTCAGTTGCCTGGGAAGAAAATGTACGGCACATAATATATATATATATATATATATATATATATATATATATATATATATATATATATGTTCTGATATACGATTGGGAAACGATATGCGAAACAATTAAATGTCATATAAATTTCAACAACATTGCTGCCTGACTAATACCGATACTGAGAGCAAAACGAGAGTAAATGTGTTTACGAAACCTTAAGTCCCTATACCTAAAATTACTACTTTCAGACTTTACAAACTGTCTGATGACGTGTAGACCAATAAACCCGTATTACAGAGTGGTAAGAGACTCAAATTAAATCGAAACGAAACCTTTTTCGTTTACTTGTAATAGTTTCTGAGTTTCAAGTGTGAATTATTTTTAATCTCAGAAACAAAGATGCATTCGCAAACTGTTCAACTATTATTGTTATTCTTAGTTATATTATAGTTCAACTATTATTTTTTAGAATTAGTAATTATACCAAGATATTATTTTCAGTCTGCGTTTTTTTTTTATCTCTTTTAAGATACGTGATTTTAGCTGCTACAAAAAATGTCTGGTCATTCGATTGAGATGAATTTGAATTTATTGCTTTCTTACAGCGATTACAACAAAGATATTGTTCAAACCATCTACGTACCTATGTTTTAGATATTTCCCGACCACGAAACACCTAGATGTCTCCTTTGTGCTTAAGTGTAAATCGAAGTTCCAACTAGATTGTTCATTAGTTACTATTAAACCGGGAATAAGCCACAATTAAAGATAAAAATACGTTTATTGAAGTTTCAATTTCCACTTCGAAAATCGTTCTCAAAATACAAACAGTATTAAACAAATTTTGTTTTTTGTTACATAGTGAAAAATTCTTCTAATAATTTAATTTTATCTGACTCATTTATATTGGCAATTCAGACATACATTATGCATTTTAAAGTAGACGACTTTAAAATGATATTGCCAATATTGTTGAGTTGCGCTCCTGGGACGACTTTACTTATAAGATAGTTCATTCGATTACATGAAATCAACTTTAACTTGAGAATATCCGTCAGAAAAAAATCATAGCATGTAATTCGTATTTAAAAAGACAAACACATGACATGATGACAGTGAAATTCTCCTGTTAGTGATTCCATAGTAAATTATGAGAGAAAAAACCAGGAAAAAAACCTCATAATACTATCCCGACATTGTAAGTATTTGTTCGTGAATTTAGTTTACCTTCAAAAAACATCAAAATTCTGATTTTATATGTTACGTTATTTAAAAAACATAAATGATGTATCCTCTATATGTTACTGACTTACTAATGCTGGTATTTTCTTATTCATAATAATGTATGTCTGAATTGTCAATATAAATGAGTCAGATAAAATTAAATTATTAGAAGAATTTTTCACTATGTAACAAAAAACAAAATTTGTTTAATTTACTGTTTGTATTTTGAGAACGATTTCCGAAGTGGAAATTGAAACGTCAATAAACGTATTTTTATCTTTAATTGTGGCTTATTCCCAGTTTAATAGTAATTAATTTACAATGCCACAAGAAAATAGCTTTAGATTGTTCATGTCTTCTTTCAATGTGCTAACTATTGTTTACAGCTTTTTTATAACTCCTCATTTGAAAAAATTGAGAACCGTTAAGTCAGTGTGCAAAGTGATCATCTGTAAGGACTGTAACGAGTATTACACTTTCCTAAGAATATTATTAGGAAATGACGCCAGCATCCATTGTGCTAATATTATCAGCTATCTCATATTTATTTTAAATACCCCGTAAAATGCAGTTATCTTTAATTGAACAGTGTACGGTAGAGAACCAGGAATTATGCTGTCATGTTTAGGTAATAACATGCGTGTTTTGGGTACATGTAAACTTATCACCAATTACCATAAATGCTCTCGTAGATAGTACAAACCGATAAGATCCGGACAGATTTGCAAACTGATCACTGGCCCACCTGCAACTCGTGATAGGTAAATGGTTGAAAACCGCTAAGGTTTTAGAATTTGAAAGAATAATTCAGACCCATTTTAAAGCAATTCGCATTTTAATTTTTGAATTTCATAGGTGACCAAGAAAACAAGAAATCTAGCAGGTAACAGGTCTTGGGACAAAACTGCTGGTGATTAGTTTACCTATCTTCAGTTATGACCAAAGGATGCAGATCATTACTTTGCTATATCTCGAAAAGTCCAATAAGTTTTTGGGGGACTACAAATACAAAGTGATGAGTTCCTACACGTCTAGAATTTTTACCAAAACCAAAGATGTTTGCTAATGCAAAAATTATAGAGTTACCAAATATACCTAGTCATTACATGAAAATGTGCGAAAGAGGAATTGATAGATGGATATGTGAAGAAACCAAATATTTAAAAAATGAGTAGTCATTAAATAAATATATTTTATACAAAACATAATATTCAAATACAAAATTTATACAAATGCTAATCAGGTAGAAACATATAAATATGTATTTATTTGAGCAGCAGGTAAAAATCATACCTCAAAGAAAATCTAATATGGATATATTTTAACGTAAATAAAAGGGGCGACAGAAACAAAAATATAATTTTTAATTAGTCGCTTAAATAACGAAAATATCGTTTATAAAATTACTAAAAAAAGTAAACATTTTAAGTAATATATTATCTGGAATATTTGTTCAGATAAATAAGGTATTTCCGTGACTTTGACCCGACCAGGTATCTGACAACTTTTTAAAGTTTATGAACCTCAATAATCAATATGTTTTCTGCAGTGGTTTCGGTGGACTTTTTAAATTATTTACAATTTTAGAATAAAATGCACCATTTTAAGAACTTTTCTTTACAGTAGTAAAAAGTAAAGCATATTTTACGAATTTAAAGCTAATTATTTTTTATAAAACACGTTTAAAGCTTTCAAATGACAAATTTTAAATAATTTACTTATTTGTTACTTAGACAACTATAAACAACCTAAGAATTCTTAATTTTCAGTAAATGTTAATAACTATTGTAACAATGTAGCTCAAACCTTGATATATAGTCTAAACATAGGAATATATCGGTTACACATGAATTTACAATAATTTGTTGTAAATAATTGATAGCACTAAAATTATTCATAATATTTATTTCAATGCGATATTATTTATCTAAAACTGTAAATATTTATCAAGATTATATAGTTGCCATATTTAAGTTATTGCTAATTTAACTGTAAATATCTATTCCTGTTTTGTCAAAAAAAAATCTTCCTAAAATATCGTATTTTTTTTCCAAAAATTGTTTTATTACAAGGTTAATTTAACATTAAGGGCCAATTGTTCGAACGTTAATCAAAACTTGATTGTAATCAAATATTTAATGAAAATCAAATAGGTCACATTTTGGAGTTATGTTGACTGATTGGTTTTACTCAATTTTATTATTTTGCGTTATAATTTAAAATAAACCATAATTAAACTCTTTCTGATGTTAATTTCATGTTTTTATTTACAAATCAATAATAATAATAATAATAAGCAATTTTTAATAATTTTCACAGCTGCTGTGACGTATTTGATTGTAATTAAATATTTGATTACAATCAAGTTTTGAATAGCGTTTGAACAATCGGCCCTAAATGTATTATCAAACGTCATTTTCGTAATGTACGCAAAAAGTACATACAAACTATAAAAATAAATGTCAAAATCCATCAACAAAAACCGGAGACATTTTATAGTTTGAGTTTGAAGTTTACTTCACTTTTTTTTTAACTTTACTTAAAGCAAGCATTTTGAATATAAAAACTGATTTCTTCCCAGGGAATAGCAAAAAAGTTATTCAAATTGTATATAATAAGCAAAACATTGCAATGTTGATGCAATCAAGTTTTGAAATGATGGATTTTATTCTGGTTTAAATTCTTTTTATAAAATATTTCTGTCTCCCTTGCATATATGCTACCGGTAAAATCATTGTAAGTATATTTTTTTCTGATCTGATATTATGTTATTGCAAAAATAAAGTTGTATGGGAAACAAAATAAGTAACTTTTAAAATAATTGATAAATTAGATTTATTGAAAATGAATAATCCTTTGGTTTTTACAGTTTTCTAAACAACAAATTGGTAAATCAACATTTTAAAATTGTTTAAAATTGTTTTAAACGGTTTTAAACTCTATCGTTAAAAAAAAATTAAATTAACATTTTAAAGCTTTAACCGTGTTTTATCCAGTGGCGGCTTTTCTTTATGTGCTGCTGAGCTGCAGAACTACCAAACAACCATAGCAAATCTTAATTATTAAAGAATAATTAATATAGTTTTATTTCAAATCTGCCATATATCATATTAAACATAAACTGTTAATAATAATTCACCAACAACGATGATTAATATTATTTTTTTTACGTATTTACTCCTCTAGTGAAACCGTATAATTTTTTTACGTATTTGGTGCTCCAGTGAAGCAATCTTTTTACGTATTTGCTGCTCCAGTGAAGCCGCGTCGATAACAACCGAAACACTGGCAGCGGTTAAATGCATTTATTAGGCAAACGGCGATCTTAGCCGATGTGCTTCGGCAATCGGCTGATTAACGGCCTCGGAAATGTGTTTGCGAGCTGCAATTCACGACAGTTATTCGTGACCGTTGCATCTGTGCCAGAGAACTACGAACGCAGAGAAGCGACACTCCTTTCATCTTGCGTGGGCAAGCCGCCAACGAGTGAAAATGACAGGAAAGCACCTTATTTTTTAATAGTCAGTGGGCATATTACACAATTCTTAAATAAAATTTAGCATTTATGTTGACTTTCAATAAATATGAAATATTGCACATGAAATATATTTGTATTTATAAATAATACTTCATTACTTACAACTATAAGAGTATTAGTATATTCGAAGTGTATTGTAAATAATGAAGTATTTAACTTTTGTCAATATCTCATCTTAATAAATTTACAGTTTTCTCCTGATTAAGTTGTTATTTATATGTAACGAATTAAACATTGACAGACAACTTTTGTATATAGCAAAAAGTAGATGAGCATTTAGTTTTTTCATAATTTAATGTAAGTTTGTTTGGTGAAAAAGACAGCAAATATTTGAAGTTATGTTAATGTAAGTTTGTTTATTTGCAATCATGTTTTTATTTTGAAGTCTTGTTCTGTTATAATTTTAAGATTTTCCCAATTTTCAATCTAATTATGTCTCCAACAATTTTTAGTTTGAGCATTTTAGGAATTTCTTTGTTTCGTTTAAATCAAATATTCTCGTGTATAAAACCCTCTATATATTTTTATTTCCTAAAAATACTATATTCGTATTGTTGTCTGCGAGCGCTTTCACACCAGTAGGCCAACATCTGTGTTGATTTTTGACCTGAGCCTTCGGAGACAATAAATTTAATGTGTGTTCGTAATTCTCTGGTTTTTATTAATAATTAATAAATAATAAATAATTGACTGTATAAAATTCTGTGGGGCTTTTGAGCTCGCCTTACGAGGACACGATGAATCTGAAACATCAGATAACCCTGGAATTTTTCGTGGTTTAGTGAATTTTTCTGCTGAACTTGATAAAACACTTAGTGAACACCTTACAAATGCGACAATTTTCAAAGGTACCTCAAAAACAATACAAAATGATATTTTGGATTGCATGCTAGAAGTATACGCTGAGGAGATTTTAAACGAAATCAATGAAGCCCCATTTTTAGCAGTGATAGCTGATGAGACAACGGATGTTTCTATGAAATTTCAAATGGTCATTGTTTTTCGTTATGTAAAAAACGGTGCTCCAGTTAAAAGGTTTTGGACTTTTTTGCTTGCACAAAGTTATGACGGAGCAGCTGTTATGAGTGGGATACATGGCGGAGTGCAAACAATAATTAAGAGAAAATATGAAACTGCTCATTTTGTGCACTGTTACGCCCATCAATTGAATCTAAAAGGTGCAGTGCCTTTACTAAAATTTATAATTTCTAATAATTTAGAGGACACATTAACAGAAACCAAAAGTTGATACAAATTCTGGTGACTACGCCAATGACCACAGCAGAAGCTGAACGTAGTTTTTCAACTTTAAAACGGATCAAAACATTTTTAAGAAATTCAATGTGCGAAGACAGATTAACAGCCCTTTCCACACTCTCGATAGAAAAAAAGTTCATCGCTTCAATACCGAACTTTAACGATAAAGTAATCGAAAAGTTTGCGACAAAAAAGGACCGGCGTATTAATTTCCAATTTAGAAAAATGCAATAAATGTAAGTTAATCAGATTTTTATAGCATGTCGTTATTAGTTACTATTAATTAGTATTAAAGCTAATTTTATTGTTTTTTGTTTTCGTATGTTATTCTATTTCTATTATTTTATATTGACCGTGGTTCATGCAGCACACCCTATAGCAGATGTCACGAGCCGCCACTGGTTTTATCAAATAATTATCAAAAATTCGTTAAAAATTATTTACTTTTTTCTGGCAGACGAAAGTTCTTAAAATGCATTTTTAGCCTTAAATTGTTAATAATTTAACAATTAAGTCCACCGAACTCTCTGTAGGAAACATAGAAGTTTTGGTTATTGATGTCCATAAAAGTCAAACAACTTGTCAGATGGCCTGGCCGGGTCGAAGTCTCCAACAAGGTACCTTATTTCCTTATTTTTATCTTATTTTCTCTCGACTATATATATATATATATATATATATATATATATATATATATATATATATATATATATATATATATATAATCCCATGATTTATATAATTATAATCCCATAAGTATTTTCGAATATTCTGTAATAGTAATACTAGATTAATTAAAATATACGTAATAAAAATTACCAATAAAAAAACCTTAAGGAAGAACATTCATCCTCTATCGGGATATTATAATGAAAATTTACCAAAAAAAGCTGTCGCCAAAAAGGCATAGGTAAAAAATCAGACTAAAAAAATCAAAAGTTAGTTATATGAAAAGCGTAAAATATTAAATAACAAGGAATTCATAATTTAACAATAAATAAAGTAACCATTGTTATGACTTAATTGTTTTTTTGGAAGTTTCTTACTATATTATAATGATTTTGATCCATGTAATTATTGAAAAATCTACATTTTTAGATGGCATAGACATTCTTATAAAAGAGGGTGTCTGTACTCCATCCAATTTTCAGTACTATGTTCCAATAATAAATAATTGCAACAAAAACATAAAAAGAATATTTTATAAGATTATAAATTATTAAGTACACATATCTAACTATAAATCACTGAAAACTTATGTTTTCAAAACTTTCATAACATTTAATATAATTTATTATCACTAGAGCTACTTAGATCACTTGAGAAATACACTCTGTCGAAACAGCTGTAGTGATAATAAATTATGATAATTTTGGTAAAGGTTTTGAAAACAAAAGTTCTCAGTATTTTATGGTACCACTTCAAACATGTTACCTGAAGTCAAATTCAATTAAATATTTAACATCGCATTTTAATAACAACAATATGTACAATCTTTAATAACTACATGTAATTTAAAGGGTTTTTACCCTGGTATTTTGGTGGCTCAGGCATTTTAACCTAGCAATTTTAAACCTGATGATGGACTGTTTAGTCCGAAAACGTTTGTTTATTTGATGTAGCCCTTTTAAGGGTTTTTTAAATAAATATACCCATTTACGAAGACTAACCTCTTTTTTGTGATACGTGGTCTACAGCCAGCTACAGGAATTGTTTTCCTTGTGGATTTTGAATTTGTTTATTCCGGGAAGCTTTTATCTACGAAATTATGCATAAACTATCAGGCCTACTTAAATTTTGAACGTATCGAATTGAAGAGAAAGCCTTATTTTATCAAATTAAAATGAATGATTAAATAATTTATAAAAGGTATTATAATAAGTTGGTCATAAATTAAATATTGTAAAATAAGATTTAAAAAGTACCCTGATTTTAAGCTTATAAACATTTAAAATAACTGAACGCATCAACATATAGAAAGTTCATTTTTTCTTTTTTATTTAAAATGTGGTTTTGACACGAATTTTAAAGGCCGTATGACACTATGCATTTTCTTGTATCATTTCTTATATAACAAAAAAATGAATACTGTCATACAAGCGTTCTTATATAGTTCTTATATCAGAAACTATACAAGAATTTGTGTCCGCTGCAGTTTCTTGTACAAGAAATGCGCCAATTTGTGCGCAAAAACGTAAAACTAAAACTTTTGTCATAATGGCAGCTGGAGGAGAACTTTGATATACAATTAGACCAAACAGACATCAGAGAAAAGTGAACACCAACGATAAGCAAGATTAGAACAGTAATAGTCAAATTAAAAAACAATAAATTACAGGGATTGTAAAAATCATCAAATCAATCAAAGACATAATTTGTAAAAAAAAAAACAAATAAATTCCAGCGGCGGCTCGTGGCCTAAAAAAGTGGTGAAGATGAGGAAAGCTTGCCGGAGCCAAAATGAGTTTTGGTACCTACGTCGCGCCCAAATCTCATTAAAAAAGTCGTTAAAAAATGTAGAGTTATATAAAAACTAAACTAATAAATACTATATTATACACTATACTATAAAAAAAATGTCTATATAATAGACTAAATTTCAAAATATTGTCGCTGCGAATACTAAATAAGTACCCATGCAACTATAGTAAAATTCATTAAGCGATGCAGGAAGATGTAAACATTAAATCGAGTCCGAACCGGTATGAGCTGCCGACAACGTCGGCAAACGAAATAAAGATGGACATTTCGGTTAGTTTTTAAATATTTTTGAAGAACTGTTACTTGGATTTATGCATAAAATATTCATTAATTTTATAAATCGGATTATTTTTTCACTTACTATGTATTCAGTGATAACATTAATTTATTTACTATGCAATAAACACGAATATTTAAGAAAAGAAAAAAAGTAATAAAGTGTCATAATTATACTGTTAATTATCGGAACGAGTAGACTCATTTGGAACATCTTTAACAATTATCTGTTAAATTTATCGTTGTTTATATGCCCTGCATCGCTTAATGAAATAAGGTATAGTGGCCAGTTGGTGAAGACAGATATATTCTTTAACGGAACTGCACCAACTATTTTTCTCAACTATCACTAGCGACAGGCTGACGTCACGTTACCATGACAACCGTGAACGCGTATGAAGATGGATTTCGAATTTCAAAAATGATATTCACCTATTCCTGAATCATACACAGCAAGTGACACAGGTCAGGACTTGACCGTCAAGTACTTACCGCATCTATTTTTAGATTAATTAAAAGAGAATAAATAATTGATTTCAGAATTTAGATATAATAATGTTGCTTTTATTTTTTATTTATTTGTCTCAATTTAATTATATTTTTTGGTGAACCTCACCTTCACCTACTTCACCCGGTCGGCCGCCGCTGATAAATTATTACAACCAAATTATTTATTATTTCTGTCTTCCATTACAGCCTGTTAAATATCTTCAAAATTGTGGTTTTCAATGTAGTTTTAATATTGGGACATTTTATTTCTTTCATTTTTGCACCCCAGTATTTTAAAAAAGAATCAGTAGCATTTGGCTTGGGGTCTTCAGGTACTGCAACTGCAGTTCTATTTTTATAGGTGTCAAAATTTCGACCAATCATGTGCCGAATCACATACAATTTTCGGTTTCGGTTAAAGAACTTGAATAGTGTCATACACAGCACACATGTACGTACAAGAAACGATACAAGAAAACATAAATAACTTTCTATATTAGAAACGATATAATAAATGATATTAAAAAAAATGCATAGTGTCATACGGCCTTAAAACAAGAATCTAATGTCCTACTATTCTCAGAACACGAGTTTTTTTTATTTACGATTTTACTATTTCAAAAACTTAATTCATATATTCAAAATATCAACGAGGTGCCTCGTTACATAGATTATAAAAATTCAATTAGTTAATTTGTGAATTGTTTATTTTACTGAGTAATTTGTTTAAATAATTTAAAATAAATATTTATTTTGCAAAATTTTACTTTTTTCCTATTATTAATATTAGAAAAGGTTATGAAAAGATAGATTACTTAGATATTTATATAATTTATGTATGATAGTTATAAATAATACCCTTTAAAAATAAGTTTTACAAATAAATAGTTTTTATTTGAAAATCAAATTTAAACGTACTAATTGTTCTTGAGTTATGCTTATTATTTTTACAATTACCTTTTTTGACTGAAAAACATTACAAATATATTCTAAACAATTTAATTGTTTATTACAATAAATAAAAATAGTAAAATTAAGTATGTAAATTGTAACCTATATGTTAATTGTATATACAGATTAATTCCATGATTTTTATTTTTACTATACAAAGTTTATAACGATTAATTTGTGTCACATATAATTGTAATTATTGAAACTATTTTTGCAATAATTATGCAATTTTTGCAAACTTTACAAACACTCATTTCAAAGGATTTTCTATGTTTTTTTAGTAACGTTGTGTCACTTTGTCATATCATTTAACAGTCTTCACCTTTAGTATTTAAAATCAAATAGCGACCTTACATTGTTTATATATTGTTTATAAGTAAAAACGTAAGTTAAATATTTTGCATATTTTGTTTATTGCATAGTGTTATCATATTTATCAAAATCATTTGAAAGATACTTGTATCAATTAATGTCACGGGAAAATTCTCAGTTCTCTGGTCAAAGATATATAAAATACATATTCTTATAAGTACCTAACCGTAAAAATAACACCTCTTTAAATTGTTTGATATATTATTTTAATTATCACATATATTTTTATATTATTTATTATATATTTTAATAAATAAACTATACATACAATATTACTATAATGTATAATAATATTAATAATATTAATCCTAATATAACTCCTTTATGTGAGGAGCTGTACTCCTCGCGACGTCCAAATATGTACGAAAATTTTTGGGAGATACTCCAGAAAGAGTCACATAGGAGCTCAATCCTTTTGATACCGTAGGTACCTGGGATGAGTGAATTTTCCCTTTAGAGGAAGTGTGAGCCGTATGGCTAAATCTGGATAACAATAATTTAAATGAACTAGGAATATCAAGAAATATGCATGAAAAGGATTTAGCTCAGACGAATTCGAAATAAAACAAAGACAAGGAGAGATATGCATTATATACGATACTTTTATCAAAATCTTTAAATAATATGCAGAAGATGCAAGATAAAAGAAAGAAATAATTTTTAAAATCGATCACAACCTCGCAAAAAAGAAAACCTCAAATTATGTTTACTTATAACCCAGGAAACGGATAAACTTAGGCTGAACGTAAATATAATATAATATTCTTGCGTTATCTGTCCGACTAAACGTAAATCTTAGTTCGGAAACGGTACATGCGATTTCAACCAAACTTTGTAAACAGATTAATGTGACATTAAGGTTCATCTGGGGTAGAATCATAGTTCAACTAACTTAATAACGTTAACACCTATGGCATACTATGGATACTTCAAATTTGGACCTTAAAAACAAAGCACGAACATATGAGGCGAAAGTAGAAGAAAACGGACATCTAGAACAAGAAATAAAGACCAAATTCACAAAATGAAAAAAATATAGAGCTGTAATAATGTTCAAGCATGTGTCAAAAAAAACAAAAGAATCTACAAGTCAGTAGTCAGACCAACAAATGAATATGAAACCTGGATTTTGAGAAAACCTGTTGGAAAGATAGGAGCGAAAAAGGGTAATATCAACTCGGAGGAATTATTAATGAAATTGGGTGGAAAATAAAAAAAAAATGAAGAAATATAAATTGTATATCACGATACCTTTATATAAAATAAACTAAGATTATAAAGTCGCAGAGGAAAGGTGAGTTAGGTCATATGAAAAGAAATGAAAAAATGTTAAAATGAATCTTCAGATAAAACTAAAAAGCCAAAAAGAATAAAACTTAGACTACGAAAAAGATGCAGTAATATCTTTAAAGAAAACTTAAAAATTATATAAAAGTAGAAAATAAGAAGAACATTACAGGGGGCAGGAGACAATTAAAAAAAGTAATAAGGAAATGTAGTTAACAGCTCTAAACATAATATGGTAGTAAGTCCTAGACCCCTAAATCCCGTTGAGCTAAATATATTGTATTATATTTTATATTTTTTAAAATCTGCTAAAATTAATTTTCACAAATAGAAAACTTTCACTTAAAACTCAATTTAAATTAAAAAATAACAAAATACTTACTAGTTATATGCGGTGTATCTCATAGAGACATCCCCAGTTAATAATCTGCAAAAGTCCACAAGAAATTAAAAAAAACAACTAACAATACCGAGCGCAAATACTCACAATATAATAAATAAAGATACATTGCTAGTAAACGGCAACACTATTTTCATCATAGTTTAAAAATTTCGAGTATAAAAAAATAACAATATAAGATGGACCGGAAAACGCGTCCGATTGACTTCAGGTACCTATCGAAAATGTTTGACCTCTTGTACTACTAGGCAAATTTCGTACCAGATATAGTTGCATTATACACTGCAAATCTAAAATTTGGAGAGGAGAAAGCTATGATGCAGGAAACTGGAATTTAATAATCACAAACAAACAAGTTCGCCGATACGGAGTATAATAAAAGCATTTTTTCACCGCATCAATCGATTCAAATGAACTGAAATAACTAACCAGATATTTATAATTCTGAACACTAACTCCGAGGTACCGTAATTTTTAAAGAAGACGATTTGAATATTGTATTACTTTGCGGTGCGTTGAGAACGTACCTACTACTAGTGTGTCACATTTGTAGGTACCGATATCCGACTAGTTCGCAACCGATGTCGACTACTATTTCTTTAATTTTTTGTTGGTCTACTACAATTTTTATTAGAAACATCAATTAAAAATATTTTAAATTTAGTGTAAGCATGATTTTTATTTATGATTACGAACGTAGGTACCTACTACTATAACATTTTAGTATGTTACATTTGTAGGTACCGATCTCTGGCTAGTTCGGAACCGATGTCGACTACTTCTTTTATTTTTTGTACGTTTACTACATTTTTTATTAGAAACATCAATTTAAGATATTATTTTAAATTTAGTATAAGCATTATTTTTAATTACAAAAAAAAACAAAAAAAGTCGCCCGAGCAGGGACTTGAACCCTGGACCCTTGGATTAAAAGTCCAATGCTCTACCGACTGAGCTACCCGGGCAGTTACAATTGTTTGTTTCTTCCAGCTATATTTTGAAATTGTGAAATCGACCTGAAAATTATAAATTTGGACTTTCCCAAATTCACGTTTTTCTTAACAAATTTTTTCAATCACAATATATTTGATTGCATTTTTTCTATTATATGCTCTTTCAACTAAGCAAAAACGAATATTTTAAATCAGTTTAACTCAAAATTTGAAATTCAAATTTGAAATCTTGGGATACAGTTACTGGGACTGGGTACAATTGGTACAATTAAACCAATAGATACTATACATATTCGTTAGTAGAACGTTCTCCCATTCATCAAATTTATCAACCAAATATCATAGGATAGTTTACATTGTAGGTACATTTACATTTTACCCCACATGTTCAGTTCACTTTTAAATGAAAAAAGATGGACGGTATGTAGGTAGGTACTTATATTTTTATAGGTAGAGCAGAAGGTGGGAATATGGCATTTGTTTTTCGACTAGAGATTATAAACAATCAACATTTTTAAATTTTAATATTCGTCCACATAACTATTAGTATAGGTACTAATACAGTATTATTAAAAAATATAAAAAAAATCAAGATCTAACATAAAAAAAATTAATCTTGTCAGTATCTAGGACACTGTGAAAAACAGAAACGTCACTCAACACGGCCCCCAGGGTCCATATTAAAAGAATACAAAAATCTTAGGGTAGAAATCCCAGATATAATGTTCAGTTTCTGCCCGGGAATATTCATTGTGTGCCCACAAAAGACAGCTATGACACTGTACCCAAGATTCCCCTGTTTCTTCGGTGTCAGAATCTTCGACCGTAATACATTTCCGAACTTTCTCTTGGGCTTTTTGGCAAATTTGACCTCATCCTCGTCACCTTCCGCGTCCACAACTCTGTTTAAGGTCTTTAGTTTTCTTAAGAGATTGTTCTAATTCAAATTTATTGGAGGTGATGTATTTAAGGCGATGATGCAATTGCAGTGGCTTTTGTTGATTTTCTTCCTCGATTTGAGGTTTTTATTTTAGGCTTGGGTATTGATGAAATTTGATGGGGTAGTATAAGCGAAGGGTTTACAGCTGATGATGTTCCTGGTTTTGAATAGAAGACAGAAGGCCTTATAGTTAGCAGTCTTCCATGCTCCTTAGATGATTTGGGTTGAAGAGATACTGAATCTGATCTTGACGTGCTTGGAGCACATGACAAGTTGAATTGAGGATTCAGGAACAGTGCATGAAGTGGGTTGGAGAGACGATTCTACAGTTAATGTAGCAGTTTCGATAGACAGCTTAGGTGGGTTCATTATCGAAAAAGTTGTACTCGATGATATATTTTCCTCTTCCATTTGAAGCGATTGTGACTCTGCTAGAAAATCAGCATTCTGAAAAATTTGAGGATTGAAGGGATATATTCAAGTCGCTCTAAAACCATTTACTGCGATCTCACCTGTTGCACATTTTCAGTAAGCTTTACCCAATAACTCAGGAATATCATGAGGCTTAAGCATTCTGTCAGAACGTAACAGAAATAATGAGATTTAAGTGCACCCATAAATGTTTTATAAAGCGGTTGCGTAGTATGAGGAGGCAAGCTAATAATGGTGACATGCTTTTCACGATCAACTTCTAGAATATCAACATTACGAGTGTGGCTGTAACATCCATCGTGTATAAGAAGGACAGGAGAATCCTCTGTTGGATTAGTCTTTGATACAAAATGATTGAACTATTCAGAAAATGGATTGGTTTATATCCAACCAGAAGGGTGTACTTTTCCGATTGCTCCTGGTGGAGCCCCTTTTATTAATACATCTGTAAAAATTTTTCTTGGAAAAATTAACGTTGGTGCAATGAAAGTTCCTCCTGCGTTCATTGCGCACACCAACGTCATTAAAGACCCGCTTTCTGTTGCAGTTAACGCCCCTATTTGCCTTTTACTTTTTCGTCCTAATACTTGCGGTACTTTTGATTGCACGATTGTAAGTCCAGTTTCATCTACGTTATAGACACGGTCGGGAGAATAATTTCCTTGGCGGAAGTAACAAATTTACTCGGGAGCCGACTTCTACTTAAAAACAAACATAATTTTTTATCAGAAAAACTTTTTTTTTTGAGTAATTTGTCGAATTATTAGACGTAAACTCTTATTCGGGAGCAGAGGAAACTTCCTTAAATTTTATGTGGATTATATTATTCTTACCCGATACATTATCCCAGTTACTAAATTCAGTAGGGGAGAGTGGGGGAGTATCGAGCGCCGCAAATAGTGGTATTTTACATAAAAAGCTGGCCAAAACCAAAATTTTAAAAACTAAGATTTCGGACCGATTGTTATCCCTACAATAGGTAGTTATATGTGATGTTATCTAGTGCTATCTCCTCCCCAAATAACTAAAATCAAACAGATTGGACAGCTGTCACTTTTTACTAGACTTTTTGTACGAATTGTGATTTCTTTATTTTTCTAATTCAAGTAATTTTTGTAATAGCGATAGTTAAGAATATGCCAGAGAAAAGTACTCAATGTGAAACCATTTTTTAAAACATACCCTTCTAGAACTTATATCAAAATTAATCCAATTTTTTGTATAATTTTCAATAAAAACGAATACTTTTAGGTACTGTCTACTCAGCGATACTGCATACGATTTATTTCATGATAAAGATTAGACTATCTACTTTCATAAACAGTGTTCAAAGTTTTCACAAAATTAAATAAAAACGAAAATACTGTGAATAGTACAAGTTAATGGAGCTATGAATTTGGTATTTATTACAATTCATCCAAATATACAAAAATATTTGAAAAAAATAGCATTTATGTTTTTTGACCTGCATTTTGAATCTGAAATACCTTAAAGCTTCTAGCACTTCGATTCATAACGGAAGTAACTACCAGGAATATTAATTAATTACATTATTGAAGTAAATTTTATTACTGAGCGGAAGCGGTAGATATTCAATGATTTACAGGTATAAATTTGAATTTCAATATATATCTATATAAATATTGCCCCTATAATTATAAATATAGAAATTAATGCAAATTCAAAAAATAATAAACATACAAAAAATAATTTTATTGAAAAATAAAACAAAAACAATTGAAGAACGTTAAAATTAATCCACACTATGGTTATTTTCGGAGCAGCCTGTTGCTACGTAATGGGCTGATGTAGATGGAGAAATGAATGTACCACCCCCGTGGGTGGAATATGAATGTCTGGAGTTGCTTGTACCTGTTCTCTGATCTTTCTCGTTAAGTTTAAGATGGTTGAAATAGCGACGCGGTCGCTCCTTCCTGCCTATCGCTCTGTACAAGGATGGTTACCTTACAAACCAGGACCCTTAAGCTAGCGGGGACAAATGAGCGGAATCCAATTTAACATACGTAATATTTTTTCACCCATTTTTCACTAATTTATTACCACCCTAATAATTTTTCACCACCAAACCAATCTTAAGGGGGGCGATTCTGCTGGCTTAAGGTTCAAGCTAGCAGAATTCGGAAAAAAAACTTTTTGCTTATGGAATATTTTTTCACCCATTTTTCACTAATTTATTACCACCCTCTTAATTTTTCACCACCAAACCATCTTTAATGGGAGCGATTCTGCTGGATTAAGGTTCAAGCTAGCAGAATTCAGACAAAAATAACTTTTTGCCGATGGCATGTTTTTTTACCTATTTTTCACTAATTTATAACCACCCTAATAATTTTTCACCACCAACCTAACCTTAAGGGGAGCGATTTTGCTGCTTACGGTTAAAACTGCTTATGGAAAGTCAATAATTCTGTTAGATTAAAATTTAAGGAAAAAAATTCTTTTTTTTTTCAAATTCACTCTTCTTTACTTATAACCGAAATAAAAAACAGTTTTTTAAACGTTTACTAAACTTTAACCTCCCTGATAATCTTGCACCCCTAAACCAATCCTGTTTTCAAACGTTCCTGCTGGCTTAATATTTGAGTCAGCGAAATTAGAAAAAAATATATTTTTGAAACACCACAGTGTTCTGCTAGGTTTTAACGAATTTATTACCATCCTAGTAATTATTCACCCCTTAACTACCTCTTATGGAAAGCTAATAATTCTGTTAGTTTAAAATTTAAGGTGAAAAAATATTATTTTACAATTTCATTCTCCTTTACTTATAACTGAAATAAAAAACTGTTCTGTTAAGTTTAGACTAAACTTTCATTTTAGAGTTTAGACTAAGCTTCATATTCGATCCAGCGGAATTATTAAAAATTAGTTTTGAAATATCAAATATTCTGCTAGGCTTTTACGAATTTATTACCACCCTAGTAATTTTTCACCCTCGGCTAACCCATGTGGAAAGTCAACATGTCTTAGGATAAAATTTAAGGTGATGAAAAATCTATTTTTACAATTTTGCTGTACTCTATCAACCAATAAATGACAAATTTTTGTTTATATTCCACTGTACTCTACTTATAATTTAAATAAAAAGTGTTCTGGTAAGTTTTTGCTATACGTTCACCACCCTGATAATTTTCCACCACTAAAGCAATTTGATTTGCAAACGTTTCCGCCACCTAAATATTCGAGACAGCAGAATTAAAATATAAGTCCACAGTATTTTGATAGGTTTTTACAAATGTATGACCACCCTATTAATTTTTTACTTCTTAACTACTCCTTGTGGGAAGTCAATATTAAGCTATTAAGCGGAAGCTCGAATATTAAGCTAGCTAATTCAAATAAAAATATTGAAATACCACTTGATTCTGCTTGATTTCTACTAATTTTTAGCCTCTCAACTAATCCGTGGTAGCTTAGGTTAAAATAAAAAAAAGTAATTTTTAAATACCACTGTATGCTACAAAGCTTTTCCAATTCATTTACCAAGAAAATAATTCCGCTAGGTTGAATTTTGCACTGACAAAACAAAATTATAAAAGGTATTTTTAATAATTTTTTTTTGTATTGTACTTTTTCTTCAACCTTTTACTATTTTTTGCTATCTTCATATTTTGCACCTAACACTATTGTGTTTACTATTAAAAATTACTCAAAAACTATTGTACTTAGCATAAAACACACTCAGGGACACTACATAGGCTGAGACATATTTGCAATGTATTGCCAATGTTAAATAATAGTGAAGAGGGCGGTATCAATCTAAAATCCGATTAAGACTGCAGCCCCCACTCTTTGATTGGCGGTACACTTTGCTCAGGTCTATGGATGTACCCAATAAATCTTTTAATCTTCTAACAATAGGTGAGCAAGGTGTACCGACCCTCCTTTACAATTAGGTAATAGATATAATAGATATAATAGAATTATATCATTAGGTAATAGATATAATAGAATTATTTCAATTTAAATATTTGTTACCTGGTAATTATTCTGTGAAATATAAGAATTCCATTGTATTTACTAAAACTCAACTTGATTTCAGTTATTTTATATTCATAAAAGGGACTCACGATTCGATTTCTCTTAGCCATGTACTCACTACTATAATCAGAGTAAATTTTTGAAAACAAAAGTATTTTCATATTTTCAATATTTAAACATTTAAAAAATAAATATTAGTTAGCACAGAGTAACATTTCAGAATCTTTTTAATTAGGGTAGTTACGAAAACAATGACTAGGCGGGTAAAAATATAGTAAAAATCTAGTAGAGCACTTTTGTATTTCCAAAAAGACTTCACATTTGGCTAGCGTGAATGTGTAGCTTGTTGAATGTTTCCCATTAACTGTCGCTTAAGGATAAAAAATTATGAGGGTGGATAAAATTCAGTAAAAACCTGGCAAGTAATTTATACTTTCAGTTACAAGAACATTACAGTCAAATTGTAAAAATAGATTTTTTATCACCTTAAATATTAACCCAACAAAATTATTAACTCCTCATAAGGATTAGTTGAGGGATGAATAATTACTAGTGTGGTAATAAATTCATAAAAATCTAGCAGCGCACTGTGGTATATCATAAATATTATTTTTGGAATTGTACTAGTTTTAACGTAAGCCAGCCAAATCGCTTCCCTTAAGGGTGGTTTGGTGGTGAAAAATTATTAGGGTGGTAATAAATTAGTGAAAAATTAGTAAAAAAATATGCCATAAGCAAAAAGTTTTTTTTCTGAATTCTGCTAGCTTGAACCTTAAGTCAGCAGAATTGCTCCTATTAAGGTTGGTTTGGTGGTGAAAAATTATTAGGGTGGTAATAAATTAGTAAAAAATGGGTGAAAAAATATGCCATAAACAAAAAGTATTTTTTCCGAATTCTGCTAGCTTGAACCTTAAGCCAGCGAAATCGCTCCCATTAAGGGAGGTTTGGTGGTGAAAAATTATTAAGGTGGTAATAAATTAGTGAAAAATTGGTGAAAAAATATTAGGTCGGTTAAATTGGATTCCGCTCATTTGTCCCCGCTAGCTTAAGGGTCCTTTACAAACCAAGTCCGGTGCAGACGTGAGTAGGGTGGCGCACAGACGGAGAGCGACCGATGGGAGTTATGAGCAAAGCTGACGGATCAGAGATGGGTCGGATGGTACTGCTCGCTAAGAGCGATCCCAGGCTCGTCGGATGGAGAAAGAGGGAGTGAGTTTAGTTGGCAGACGATCAACTAATCAACTACGGTAAGGCGTAGTCGTCCGAATCCAACACACCTGGGACACATTCCCAGAGGTATTTTGAAGATTCTCACCTCCCAAAAAAAGGTTATTTGGGGCCTCACATATAACTATTCTTCATCTAATTTACTTACCGTTGCACGTCATCCGCGTCATAGCCCGTGAGATCACATGATACCAACACGAAATATTTAGGCGGTGTGTGTGTGTTTATTTTAGAATCACTTTGCCGAATACACTGGCATTACAGCCACTAGATATATTTTATTATATACGCTTAGAAATAATATTTAAAGATTTCTATTAATGTTAACTTAAAAAATACACAATAATATGTTTCATTTAATTTGTATAAATGCATTATACAGCATTTTTATGAAGAATATTTGTTCGGAACACACCGTAACTGTAATCGAACGAAGGTGATATTTTGGCATAAAGTGGTAACACTTATTTGACAGTTGCGGTGTTGACACTTTTTGTACTTTATTATTTTGAATTTTAAAGTGAATACCTCTTGTTTTATATGTTTACCTATTTAATAAAATCTGTTCTTTTCAGAACAAAATTAGTGTGTTTAATTTCAAAAATGTCACCTAAGAATTTAAATAGTCGTTGTAATTATTATTATAATATTATATTAGTTGCATAATCACTATCGATCAGAAAACCGAAATTTAAATAAATCTGAAGAAAAAGGAAAAAGAATTTGAAAATTTAGTTATATCAAAAAAATTTAAAGTAAATAAATAATGAAAAAGTGTTGTTTTTGTAATTTATTCCATTTAACATCTTTATAGCCGCTCAAATTGCTTTTAATAAGATTATTTTTTAACTCTAGTTTTGTTACTATTTATTTACATTAAATATTAATTTGTTTTGTTGTATAATCCACTTTTACAATAATTATTTGACCTATTCGATTTAAAATAAATTCAGGATTTTTTATTACTTTGGCAACTATGTCAACTTCGATCTCTGTCAATGACAATGACGTGAACGGTAAGTAAATTAGATGAAGTATACCTGCTTGGGAGACAATAATCAGTTAGAAATGCTAGTTTTTGAAATGTTCGTTTTTGCCAATTTTTATGTAAAATACCATTCTGTGCGCCGTGCGAAATCGACCAGTTTGAAATCCCATAAACTTGGCACCATACGAGCGAAATGTACCGATCGGTCGAGAGATGGGCCAAATGTACCTAATTTACAACGTTTGTTAGTATAGTAGCACCACTAATTTTGGGTGCATGTTACTAATAGTTGTTTTGCTTGTATACATATTTTCTTTATTAAAGGTGTGTTGCTTTTATTAAGATAAGAATACCTACTGTTGTGTTTTTTAAATGCATAATAAGAGTAAACTTTTAAGAAGAGGATTCCATGAAAAGAGCGGTAAACGCCGTAACAGAACAAAAATTATCAATTACTAGTGCTGCTAAAACATTTATGCCTGGTTGCACCAATAGATCTTAAGCTCCAGCTTAGCCAAGCTCTGCTTATAGCTAGGGCTGCCTTAACTCTCACTTACGTTGCACCATAATTTTCGATTCTAAAATATTCTTTATATTCTTAAAAATAAAAATACAAAATTTGGTTGATCGCCGTCGGACGCTTTGGTCGTGGTCGGTCGATCAGTCTGAGCTGAGGCCTACCTAAGGCACGTCTTAAGCTTAAGATATGTTGGTGCAACCAGGCATTAAAGTCCCGTATGACACACTCCAAGAAAGGTTAAGAGGTAGATTTCAACTAAAATAACTTAAGTTTGGAAGAATAGCTGTTTTTTTAAGATCAAAAAAGCGAAATTGTTCATACGGTATTAACACTGTCACAATTATTTTATGGAATGACTGCTTAAAGTATACGCACGTTGGTATTCAAGTATGCTCAGAGAAATAAAATTCCACATACTTGGAATACGGCTAAACGAATATGTGGTAAGGATATGTTTTATTCATTTATGCGACGTTGTCCGGAAATAAGTTTTCGAAAACTGGAAGCCACTAGCATCAGCAGAGCTACTGCATTAGACAAAGGCGAAATTAATATATTTTTGAATAATCTAGAGTCGATATTTGCAAAATACCATTTTGAAGTTCATCGAATATACAATTTGGAAGAAACGGATATTTCTAATGTTCACAATCCGGGTCGGATATTGTCGAAAAAGATTATTTGGAAAAAAAATGATTCTGTAGGAGCGATATATAAATATTCGAAATGTGAATAGATTACAGAAGAGCTGTTTGCCGAATAGTTGTAACACTTCGCAAAATTTGCTAGCGCTACTCCAGAGCAACCTATTCTTCTAATACCTGATAATCATTCTAATCATTCCTCTTAAGCTTCGTACAATTTTTGTCGTAATTCTGGTATTTATTTATTTCCACTTCCGTCCCACATATCTCATAAAACATTTTTCAATGCATTAAAAACTGCTTATCGCCAAAAATGTGATAATTACATGATTCGTAAAAATTATGAAAAAATAAAAGATAGTGATATAGCCAAACTTTTTAGAAATTCTTACAATAGGATTACCTCGATAGAGAAGGCTTTAAGTGGATTTAAAACTACCGGAATATTGCCCACAATCGTAATGCGAAAGAGAAAGAAGATGGGTCCAATACGTTGGCTCTTTACTAGGAAAATCCCATGATATTTCACAAGCAATAGAACCCAGACACTAGACTTAACAAATCATTTCAGAAATATTGATCGTCTTAGGTAATGGATTGTCATTAAATTCGTCCGATTCTGAATTTAGTTTCGAATAGGTTGCTGAAAACAACTTAAGTGAATGAAGAATGAAAATGAGTCATTCCAAGATTTGTGTCCAGTTCCAGTCTTTCAACTTTGAATTTCAAAGCGAAAAAGGCCACATTAGCAACTATTAACATCTACTCCATTAAAAGCCTTAGTCTCCCTACGGTATTTTTAAATACCATCAAATTCTGGTATCCTTACAAACCAGGCATAAAATTTAATAATACTTACTACAAAAAATTGCACTCACATTTATAGTTTTCTGCAAACGCTGTGCAGAAAGGATCTTCTGCAATAAACAACGCTTTTAGCTTATAACTTATAGCTTATAGCTTAAACAACGCTTAGCAACGTAAAAAATTTATGACTAATAAAATAAAGCGGACTTAGTACCATTGGGAAGAAACATTGAAACAAAAAAAAAATAAACGTGCTGGGAGACTAAGGGCTAAAGGCTGAGCTCGAAGTTAAAAATCAAAAAAGGAGAAAAATACCGAAAATATACAAAAGGTTACAAAAAAAGTTACAAATAAAGGGAAAACTCCAGTTAAAAAGAGAAAAAATGATGATGAAATCTGTACCATTTGTGAAAAATTTGGACATGATAATGACATTAGGTTGCTCGGCCGTTCTTGTGCAACTTGGATCCATACTGACTGTACTAGCTCTGAAGAAGAGTCAGTGTATATCTGTGACTCATGTTTACTGTAAAATAATGCTCTACCTCATGGTGGATATTATCCTATCGGTCGAAATTATCCGATTTTTTCCTTTTCCAAAAAACCTACGTTATAAAAAAATATGTCTATTTGTTTGCAAAACCAACTGAAAAAATTCGTAACAATAAAGTAAAAAAGTACATATCCCGTGTTGGTCATCTTATTACAAATATTACTACTTGAAATTTTTAAAAGCGTTTAAGTGGTCGATATTCCCTCACTCTCCTCTACAATTACTCAAGCATTACCATTACTAAGGACATTTTTAAAAGCTAGTTTTTTTCGTGCATTTTGCGACAGGCATTAGTATTTTTGTAATTTTCCAGTGTACTTTTTGGCCATCATAAGGAATCAAAACAAAGTTATCGACAGCATAACTCGTAATTTTAATTTTAAACACTCGACAAATTAGAATGACAGTCTTTATCTGAAAGAGAATCGCTAACACCATCAGACACCATCCAGGTCGTTAACGAAGTCTTCGGATAAAAAAAAATTCAATTCTAGCTCCATACAGTGGTCTTCTACAGATACGCTTTTTCCGGCGGGCACGTTAACTTAATTTGTTATAAAGACACACATTTATATCTAGTGCTGGATGATCAATTGCCAATCGATCTATGAGTTGTCTTGTCCATATAATTTTAGAAACTTTGTATATACCTCAGGAAAGTAAACTGTTTGAGTAACGTAACCCAGATTAATTACCACAGGTCAAATAGTGGGCTAATGATACTCCAAGGCAGATATTATAATTTGTTGTTAAATAAAAAAAGGTCAAAAAAACACTGTGCAAATACATATATTCATCACAATATAAGAATTAAAATTTTGGCTGGTTACTGACATTAACGTTTTAGAAGCAAGTTGGAATAACAAAAGACGTCAACAGTACCACATTATTGAAAACAGTTAAATAAAGCAAACGAAAGGGAATTCTGATTGACCGCAATTCTAGTACAGCAAGGTATTAATAATTTTATTATCGGTAGTTAATGTTGTATTGTGAGAAATCTTTTAACGATTTTGTCTTATTGTTTACTCCATTTGGTACAAAAAAAGAAACTATGTTCAAAATATCTAAGTATTTATTTATAAAGTTCAATAAACATTAAAACCCTACGGTTTTTGTTAAAGTTACAATCTTAAATAGTAGGTATAATACAAAGTATCTACTTATACTTAAATTTTAAAAATAAGAGCATACTTTACATTTCTATATATTTACATTTTCTTCTGTTCTACCTTAATTCTCTCTCAAACATTTTTCTATTATTTACTTTTCAAATTATTTCATTTTTATACCGCTCTTGGCATCATATTTTTGATGATCTAAGCTGTTTATTACCGATTTTTTTTTGTAGTTCAAATTTAAAGTTCAATTATTGAATCTATTTAAAGTCAAACAAAATAGCACTCTTTTGCAATCACAAATTAGTTTTTTTATTAATTATTTTTAAAAACACTTTTGTGTCTCAAGCTGGTTTAGACTGGGACGCAACTCCACCTTTGGAAATTACGTCAAAGTAAAACAATTTAAAATTAAATTACCATTACTTTTTATGTTTTCTATACCTCGTCACATTCCTTTAAATGAAATTGTTTTCTGTGAGTTTCCAGGTTTTGCGAAGTCTATTTACGTGGATAGTGTATATGTTATCGAGCAGAAAGTACTGGATTTTTTCTTTGTTGGTGAAAAGACTAATTTCAGGGCTTCCTTATGCAGTTTTTGCTTTAAAATTTTGTTTATTGTCTACTCGTTGTGGCCATTGTTTACCGATATTTGTCTATAATCGGTTCACAATTTGTCGATAGCTCACTACAAATTTAACCCTAATTAGAGAACTGAAATACAGAGAGCATATGTAATACGATATAATTGTAAAAACCAACCTGAAACTAACGTTTTAAAATGTTTTCGACTAACCCACCTTGTATCTAAAGGAATACAATACAGCAGTCAATCTTATAATCCGATTACGAAGGTATTTTGGTTACAGATGACCGACCAGTATCGTAAAGTATATGATTGAAACATTTATTTGAACTAAATAAATGTATTTTTTAAATTGTACTTATGTAAATTGTATTTTTGTTTTAATAAAACTTCTTTATTTTATTCAAAAATAAAAAGTTTTTTGCCATTTGTAAAGGATAGGTACATTTATTCAATTAAGAGGAAAGGCGCCAAATGTCGCCTGGCAAAATTTTCAATGTGTTTTAAATGTATCCATTATTTGCGAATCCGGAGAAAACTAATAAATATTTTTTAAAAATTTAAACGCAGAATGAAAGATTACATTATTACTGAGGGCAGAAAGTCCCTGAAACCTTCTACAATGTTTATTTTAATATGTTATGTAACAGGGGTGAAAATAAAAGAGAAAATATAGTATACTTTTTAATTGAAAATACTGCGTGCAAAAGGAACTTTTTATTTATTCTAATAAATATTTCATTCTGCCTTTAAATTTTTCAAAAATGCTTTTTAGTTTTCTTAGGATTTGAAAAAAAAAATGGATACATTTAAAACACATTGAACATTTTGACATGGGATATTTTGCGCCTTCCCCATTTAATACCATACGATTAAAACTACTATTATTTACCTTATATAATTACGATTAGAAAACTATTCAAATTCAAAATAAATAGGATCAACTTCGAAATCCCACAGATCCCACATTTTTTGTTCTTCTTCTATTACATGTCTTACTGCATCTTTCCAGTTTTGTTCTGTAATATGTTGTAAAGACTCGTATAGCAAGTCACGTACAGCTATATTTTATATGACGTATTTTTTCTAGCCACATAACTTTTCATTTGTGCCCAAATGAGTTCAATTGGATTTATTTCGGAGTGGTAGGGTGGAACTCTAAGAACTGCGATGTTTCGCCTTTCAGCCATTTTGTCAACTACGTATTTCTTGAACTTAGATTTGTGTTGCCGGACAATTTTTAAAAGTTCTGCTTTTACCATTCCATCTTCGTAAGGCAGATACTTATTCCGCAGCCAGTCAAGAATATCCTGTTTCTTCCACGCAGCCGTTGGAAGTATTTCTACTAGTCGTGAATGATAAGGTGCATTATCTAATATTGTAATTGAATTTGGTGGTATGTGTTCAATCATCTGCTCAAAATACTTTTCGAAAACATCAACTGTCATCTCCTCGTGATAGTCTTTTGTGCTTTTGGACTGAAATTCCAACAAACCATGCTTAAAAAATCCTTTTTCACTGCCAATGTGAGAAATTATTAGTGTTAGTCGTGAAAGTTTTAATTATTTTTTGCTAAATATATTAGTATTTAAACATTATTAATATTGATGCTTTGTGCTTTTGGACTGAAATTCCAACAAACCATGCTTAACAAATCCTTTTTCACTGCCAATGTGAGAAATTATTATTCTTAGTCGTGAAAGTTTTAATTATTTTTTGCTAAATATATTAGTATTCAAACATTATTAATATTGATAAACATTTTGGAAATGAAAATAAATATAAAACGCATCAATTTTAATGAATATAAACACCTCAGGAACGCCTATGATGATACAAATTTTACGACCGTTTAATGACTTTGAGGCACATTTCGTGCTCTCAACAATTTGTGAACGGATTATAATGATATTAAATGTTATCTCAAAACTGCATAAGAAAGCCCTGAAATTGGTCTTTCCACCAACAGAGAATAAACCCAGTACTCTCTGCCCAATTACATATATAGGCAAGATATTAAAAATAGCCAAACACATGAAAAGAAAGAAATAACAACAGCTTTCAGAACAAACAACAACTTAAGCAAATATATTTAGAACACCAAGAGCCGATATAAAACGCACTTACACAGTGGGGTATACAAACTTACATGTGGCGACTGCCTACAAACTTGGATCGGTTAAATGGGTAGAACCTTTAACAAACGGATAGCAGAACACAAAATTGCTTTCGATAATAGAAAAATAGATTCTACTTACGCACTTTACATTCTTTATCATAATCATTATTTTAATAACCAATTTCAAATTCTTCACATTCAAAATAAACATTCAGAACAAACAACAACTTAAGCAAATATATTAAGAACACCAAAAGCCAATATAAAAAGCACTTACACAGTGGAGTAAACAAACTTACATGTGGCAACTGACCAACAATTTAGATCGTCAAACGGGTAGAAGCTTTAACAAACCGATAGCAGAACACTAAATGGCTTTCGATAATAAAAAAACAGATTCTACTTACGCACTTTACATTGTATATCATAAACATTCTTTTAATAACCAGTTTCAAATTCTTCACATTCAAAATAAAGGCCTTAAGCTGTCATTATTAGAATCTATGGAAATTAACAAATTACAAAAAATACAGATATAATTCTGAATTGGTTGAGACAAACAGTTCTCCCCTCCTCAACTTAAGTTATAAAGTGTCGCATAACAAAAATAGCTCATTTGAGAAAGGCACTCTGCCGAAGCAGTTGTAGTGATAATAAATTATAAGAAAAGTTTTCAGTTTTTTATTGCTTGGTAAAATGAACTTCTGTCAAGTACCTAACGGTAGAATCCATAACATATTCCAATTTTTTCTTTCTTTCTTTCTTTTTTATATTTAGATTTACTTCAGGTTTTTTATTCTAGTAGTACTTCTGTAGACTTATAATTTTGTTAACACCACCTTCAATATTCTTCGATACCACTATATTCCGAAACTCTCAATGTTTGCTTGTAGTAAATATGTCTTCGGATTTTAACGTTGTGTTATATAATTACTTAGTTGTTTTTGACTTACAAAAAAGCAGCTATTGATAAATGGGTACAAGATAAGTCTTTAAGAGTGGTGGAAAAATGCATCGCGACTAACACAGACTAAAAAGTTAATAAAGGAACATTCAGTCAAATTCACAGTAGACTTACTAATCCAGAATCAAAGGATTGTTAGGGTAATAGTGGGGCTGTTGACTGGACATTGTAGGCTCAATAAGCATTTGAAAGTTGAAAGTATGGAGTTGACGGACAAGGATACTTATCGGTTCTGTCTAGAAAAATAGAAAATCGCTCTATGCGTCTTGTGTCAATGTGAGAGCCTCACAAAACAACGGAGAGGAAATCTAGAACTCGGAGAAGAAAAATCAGAAGCATCAGTCCCCTTTTAAAGCTATGGAACCTTATTAAGGGCTGGATAAGGAACTTTAAGCGACAAAGCATAAAAGATCTGTAAAAGTCTTTTATTTATAAAAACAAACAGGATATTATTATCATTATCTAATATTTATTGAATATCGTACAAATAAGGAAAATAAATTTGGGGTTTAGAATATATATCTACAAAATTATTTTCAATTTACTATTAGATTATTATTATTATTGACAGAAAATTATTATTTACATACAGAAAAGAAAAAGATAAGGTCCCACCGAGATTTGAACTCGGATCGCTGGATTCAGAGTCCAGAATGCTAACCATTACACCATAGGACCTTGACATCTCATCCAGAAAATTTAGAGTTTATTAACTTCTAGAATAATTTGTTATTTATTTTTTAAAGAGATACAAATAAATACTTAAACTTGCAAATATTTAATAACAACCAAAAACAAGTTATCTAACTGCAATATAAACTTATCCAGAAATTCTGTAAAACAGACGAAACATTAACAGCTGTCAAAATATGACCATTTGTGAATTGCGCAACAAAGTGATTTTATCCAGATTTTCTTTCTCTCTCTGCAAACTTAAACCATGGTTGCCAAAGTTTTTTATTGTCACACAGAGTACGAGAAGCCTGAAATATTCGAAATATTATATTTGTCGATGGCATATGGCATCCGCATCCTAACCTTTTGATACCTTCACACAACGGCTTCTAATTTGAAAGCATATCCGTTAATAAAATATGTTTCCTGTTTTTATTAAAAAATTATCTATCTGTTCTGTAATATTTTTAAAAAAATAAGTCTTGATAGGTACGAACAAAATCTGAAAATAACTGGCAACAAACAAGACTTCCTGTTCAAATTAGTCCTAGCCATAGGCGTCGGCTATCAAAGTCAAGAATATTTAAATTTATTAATATTTATAATTAAGGAACAATGTCAATAGAGGAATAACTACACAATAAAAGACTAGAAGTTAAATGAATAAAAATCTTGGTGCCGCTTTGTTCAGTTATCTAAGGATTTGCATTGACCCAATATTAAACTGTCGTTTTTTTTGAAATTTGATTTTATTAGACAATTTGTTTAGGTTTTTAAAAGAATCTTCATCTTCTTGAGACTTCTTCATCTTTCTTTGGAATGTAGAAAATAATTTTGTTCGATACTAATACTAACAGTTTATTTTAGTGTTGTTTTAATATTTTTATTAATTATTATTAATTTAATATTTCGTCTTAATTTGACAGGTCTATCAGAAATAAATACCGTATGATTTGTTAGTACATTAGTAGGTGGCATTAGGAGCAAATATAATCATTTATTGAATTATTTTAATATAACATAATTTGTTTAAAATATAAACAATAAAATTACTTGGAGAACTTTTTGTCTCAAGTTGGTCATTCAGAATCATATCTATGTTTTTTAATTTGAAATTCGTCATTAAAAGAATAATTATGATCTACTAGAATGTGAAGTGCGTATGTAGAATCTGTTTCCTATTATTGAAAGCTCTTTCATGTTCTGCTGTACGTATGTTAAAAAGTTCTACAGTTTGACCGATGTAAGTTTTTGGGCAGTCGCCACATTTAGGTTTGTATACACCACCGTGTAAGTGCTTTTTATTTTGGCTCTTGTTGTTTATACTATATTTGTCTAAGTTGTTGTTTATTCGAAAAGCTGGTGTTATTCCTTTCTTTTTTGTATGTTTGGCTATTTTTGTTACTATTTTGCCTGTATATGTAATCGAGCAGAAGGTATTGGGTTTTTTCTCTGGTGGTGGAAATACTAATTTTAGGGCTTTCTTGTGTAGTTTTTTATTTAAAATTGTATTAATCGTTTGTTGGTTGTACCCATTGTTTACTGCTATTTGCTTAATGATATTTATTTCTGTCTCAAAGTTTTATTTTGACATCGGAATTTCTATTAATCTAAGTAACATGTGACGATAGGCTCCCAGATGGGCTTGGTGGAGATACGTAGACGAAGTACTGGTATGTTTTACAGGAACTAACAGAAAACTTAACCAATTTTTATCGTATATTACTTCACGCCATAGTCATATTGAATTTACAATAGAAACAAAACAAAATCAATCCATTAATTTTTTAGATTTAAAAATCATCAGACTTAAAAATAAACATAGGTTCTCCGTATTTAATAAACCTACCCATACTGACACGACTATACACAATTCATCATCCCATCCTACACAACATAAGCATAATAAAAAGCACTCACACAGTGGTGTAAAGTAACTTACATGTGGCTACTGCCCAAAAACTTACATCGGTCAGACTGATAGCTAGTAGAACTTTTAACAAACGTATAGCAGAACATAAAACGTCTTTTAATAATAGGAAAACAGATTATACATATGCACTTCACCCTCTAGATCATTATCATTCTTTTAATGACGAATTTCACATTCTTTATATTCAAAATAAAGGTCTTCAGATATCTTTATTAAGATCTTTGAAAATTAATAAATTGAAAAACACAGACATGATTCTGAATGACCAACTAGAAACAAACAGTTCTCACCTCCTCAACCAACATATTTCGTTAAAGACTATAAATTGTTAACACATCCAAAAACAGATCACTTGAGAAAGGCACTCTGCCGAAACAGCTGTAGTGATAAAACTAGTATTTTATAATAAATTTTCCGGAAGTTTTGAAAACAAAGTTTTCAGTGTTCTATTGTTATAATATTTAAATTTTTAAAATACGAAAACATAGTATGAAGCTTGTACCATGTCGCCTACTGTACTATCTTTTTTTTTTTAAATTTTTATCACAAATAATCGAGTTCAAATTAAACATGCTAAGTTAACTATGCGTAATCATCATTCAGAAAAATTCAATATTAAATAATGTTTTAATTGATTCATGCATATGATATGGAGGACGTAATAATAGAATACATTAAAATTTATGTAAAAAACCCAAAGGAAATGTAAAAACCCATTTATTTATTGCAGTTTATACACTTACCAAAAGTTACTGCATATTTAGCGCATATATGCTTATCACATTCGAAACACACCTTTCGTGTTTTCCTTCTACTCTTGAATGTTTGTTATCTTGAATATGAATTATGACTGCAACCAATGACTTTCTTTCTTCCTGGTGTATCTCTCCTAATCCTCAATCATTGGCTTTGCAAGTTTTTTGCTCAGTTGACATATAAGCAACAGTCGCTGTTTGGTGTTTTTTGAACAACATATTATTCTTATCCTAATAAATGAGGTATGAAGCGAGTAAGGCAGCATCTATTATTTTAAAAAACATAACTATTGGCCATATCACAATGCGACATTTGTGTAGCATATGTATAGGTAGTAGTCATTTGGTCCATAGTGTGGACGCCACCTGTATATCAATTATGTGGTGATATGAGGCTTCTTTTAACATTTCAGTCAGAATGTATCGTTGATAATAGTATAGCTGTTTTAATTTTCTTTGGTACGTAGGAGCACATCCATACTTTTTCATCGAATGCAAACCATCGAGCAAAAAGACAATAGAGGGAATGTAAAGGTAGTGGGGGCAAACATATTGTTAGACAGGAAGTGCGATCTTTAGAGGCCACTTTAAACAAGGAAAGAGAGTCTCTCTCCTTGTTTGACATCAAATTTAGTTGGGTTATGTTATTGTTTATCCCAAATGTCACATGAAATCTTACTTATATTGAAGTTTTTTAACAATTGTGTCGCATTTTAGACACTTATCATTAATAATTAATTAAAACTTTCTCGTCTAAGACACATTCTGAAAAATATTATATAGCTACTGTTGATAAGTGTCGGAAAATTTAAATTTCGCGCATTCGCATTTCCGGATATGTCCGCCATCAGAGGCCACTTTTTTGGTCTCCTTTTCATAAGGATTAGATTCCCTCTTTTGTCTTATTGCTCGATGATGCAAACACAGTAGAGTATATCTACTTCCTCGATTTATTCGGAGCCATCACACTTGCAATATAAGGTTTATTTTTCTTCAGAGTGCCTGGAAGTAGATGCCTGTCTGGCATACTTAGTAACAGTACGTTACCTGTGTCAACTTTGAAAATTATGTTTACTCTTTATACGAAATATAGCAAGCCAATTAATTTACTTACTGCTTCCGACACCAATTTTTAATGTTTATTTGTTTAGATACACGTTAAGGAAAGACCCGGGTATGTAATAACATTGGTAAAGTTGGGTATGCATACAAGGGCTTAAGTGCGTATCCTTATACTATTTACGTAAATATTATACCTACTTAATACCAATTAACGAATTAAAAATATGCCTACAATATTAAAACAAAAAGATACTTACGAATGAAAAACCTTCAAGTAAATCAGCAATAAATCATTGAATGTTGATATTTTCTGGAAACAACAGTAGGGTAACGATTATAATGATATTTTAAGTAAACTATTACCTTGAAAATAATTTAACTGTTCTTTCTCATTCAATTCAATATTACAAAAAAATACGAATATCACTTTACTATATTATAATAAATATATTCTCCGCCACTGGGACATATCCCTACTTCTTCAAGCTGTCTGACGTCATTAGGAATAAAATTGATTGTAAAAATATCCAGATTTTATCCTCTCTCTCTGCTTAAAGATCGAAATTAGGTTATGTATGTCATGTATGTTTACCTTGTTCAAATTTAGACATTTTAAAAGCCTTGCCTTGATCTCCAACAATTGATGAGTATTGTTCGTATATTCTTCAAAATATGGATACGATATTCTGTAAACGAGAAACCAGAAAGTTGTAATTAACATTCCTTTATTTAATCAACATTGTAACTTCTTTGTAATTGAACTTTTTACTCTACAATGCCAAAATTTTTTTCCGATTCTACAATCTTTAATTACACTTGGGACCAAGTTGCACAAGGCTTTTGGAAAAGATATCCCAATCCTAATAGGTATTTATTTACATTTAAAATTAGAATTAATGTTCATTATTATTCACCTAATCGCTATGAGGTCAAAGTCTTTTGTGATGTGAAAAGTGGAATCTACATACTTTTATTTATATTTTTTCCTTATCTGTATTTATATTTTTAGTAAACATGTGCTGACTGAAGATACAGTTGAAAGAGAAGTACGGTCTGGAAAGTTGTTTTCCAAAAGGCTTTTAACAAAGACTAATAGCATTCCAAAATGGGCTGAAAGGTTTATGAGCTCAAGACATGTAAATATAATTGAAGAAAGCATTGTTGATCCAAAAAATAAAGTTCTTACTACATACACAAGAAATTTAGGGTATGTTAAAGTGATGGTGAGTAACCAGACAGATTTATATTTCCTATAGGTATAAACAATGATTTTTAAAATTTTTAATCATTCATATCAATCATGGTAGATTGCCATAGGGTTTATAATCTTGTATATATTGCTATAATGCAATATCAGTGTTTGTCATATTCTTACAAAACTAAAAACACTAGAATGTCATGGGTGTACCTAATAATACCACCTCGAGACTGTATAAACACTCTACAAATCTCCTTTTTCATACTTTACTATAACCAGTTGATTCCAAATATATCTGACTTCATAGCTTAGCAACAAACCTGTTATACTTTTTAGGGTACAAACATAAAGAGTAACTATTCATGAATTTTTTTTAGTTTTATAGTTTTTTTCCATTGGTGAAAATGATAGAGGTATGTGAGCTATGAATTTGAATTAAGTTTTGCTTTAAACCTGAAAAAATAATAGTCCAATGGAGATAAATGTATGAAAAGACACTCTTCAGTTCACACCTGAAAATATTGAAAGTGTGTGTTTTCCAATTAAAGAAGATTGCCACTTAACGGAGCAGAAACTAGAAAACAATATTGAATTTCTGAAAACTGTTTCTAGAATTCTGTCTGAGGATTTGTGTTATGATAATTTCACTCGAAAATTTCTATCAGAAGAACAGAATGAGATTCATTTAGAAATTGCTCAGGACAACTTGAAAATGGTTACTAATGATGAAAATATACTCTAAAATATCATTAGCAGTGATAAGTTATATAAGGTTATGATCTAGAAACAAAATAATAGTCTTCAGAATCAGATATATCATCTGAGAACCCATATTGGTAATTCTTACCTTCCACAAATTGCCAGCAACAGCGTTAGATAAAGCAAAAAGTTAAACTATTCAAGTTTCTCTACAGTCCCTACATAGTACTGTGTGACTATTTTTTATGTTTCCAGAATTGAAAATACTACTTAAAGGACAACATAGAGATGAATTGGAGAACTGCTAAAGCAACTTAAAGATCCAATGGGAGAGTATTGTTAAATTGAATTGTGATTATTTTGATACCAAAGGCTAGATGATGACTAATAAAGCTATGTCATGAACTAAGATCAGATACTGTTGGGAACAACCTTGTATATATGAGTAATAAAATATTGTATCAATTTATTTATCAATCTAATCATACCAGCTAAATCCTTATCGTAGGTTTATGGACCAGTGTAAAAACTATGATTTATAACTTTGATATAAGTAAAACTAATACATATGTATATATTTAAAATTCTGCGAACAATTTTCTTCTTCACATAGATAACACTTCAAAGTATTAGCCAATAGCTTTGTTTGAAGCAGATTTTAAATCTAATATAACAAGAAATTGTTTAACAAGCAGGTACAAAGTATGCTGACTTACAAAACATGTTTTAAAGCTTTCTGTAAATAGATAGCAATAGTAAGCTTAATTAATACAGGGTGTTTCAAAAAGGTATTCACGCATTCAGGGGATAAAAATAAATTGATTGAATCCAACTTACCTTAGTACAAAAGTGTACACAAAAAAAAGTAACTGCCCTTGAAGTTAAAAAATAAATTTTTTTTTTGCATTATTTCTAAACTACTTGACATTTTTTAATCAACAACGACACGTTACTTTCTTGTTCTGAAAGCATTTTTCATACAAAAGAAAAAACAAAATCTAAGCGCACAGAAAAAAATTAAGGGGTGTGTGCAGCCCTAAATCCCCCCAAACTTTTGAGTACGTGCAAATCAAATGAATTTTGTGGGATAATTAGTTTAACACATTATTTTTAAAACTTCTTTGTCTCTTATCAGTTTTTTCAAAAAAACAGTTTTTATTGAGTTACAGTCCTTTTCATTAATCTTTAAAAAATTATGTGCAACTAAATAAATAGCTGAAATGAATTAACAAGTACAAAAAATGTCTATAACCTCTATAAATATGATATTACAATAAATGTTCAAAATTACCCATATTTTCTTCAATACACATTGGGTATCATTTTAGTAAGGAAAACCAAATGCGCTGTAAAATCATATTTTTCTAAAAAAATTGATTTTCAGCTTCAATTATTCTGACCCTCAAGTTATTGTTGTTAGTCCTCTATTATTACAGAATACACTAACTCTTTCATAAACCCCCAAAAGCAACAGTCCATGCAGTTAAGACCTGGACTTCCGGGTGGCCAAGTACTAGGTGCGTCACGACCCCTTCCAATCCACTGACCAGGATACTGCCTGCAAGGGTATTCCCAGATTTCATTACTGTAATGCAGTGGAGCGAGCGTTATCTTGTAGAAAATAAATCGTTTGCCAAGAACTGCAAATAATTATTACCATTTAAATTGTTGGGAACAAATACTGGACCTATTAGATTGTTCCACAATTCCTGCCCAAACATTAACTTTGAAAGACCTTTGGTGATGAGTCGTTTTTTTGGTGAGGATTTTCGTCAGCCCAAATGTGCTTGTTATAATGGTTTGTTATTTCATTTCTACTGAAGGCAGCCTCGTCTGTAAACAAAATATTTCTAATAAAATTAACATTTCGAGTGTTTTTAATTAACAACCAATCGCAAAATCCAATCCTTTTAGGAGAATCTTCAACCAATAACTCTTGAAACCACTGTTAAGCAGCTGATCCTTTAAATGCCTTCAAACCATTAGGCGAGGAACATTTAGTTGGGTAGCTATTACCCTTGTACTTGTTCCAGACACTTCTTCAATGATTTCTAAAATGTCTTCATCAGATACATCCATTATTGGACGACCACTATTGCCAGCAACTTGCGGTTGGAATGTACCTGTTTCCCGTAAACGACGATCAATGGTTAGAAATAATCGTCTATGGGGTGTATTTCGATTTGGGGTATTTTCCTGCATAACGCCTTGCAGCTGTTGCACTATTTCCTTGACATTCACTTACGATATTCCCAATAGTTTATTGAAATCCTAATTTAATCTGATCCAACTTACCCAAAGTTAAATACATATCTGTGGTTTCCTGAAATGTGTAGGCCATTGTAATATCAAAATTTTTAATATTAATCTTATTCACACAATAAATGATAGCTTCAAATTATTGACTATTATTGATGAAACTGTAATTATTGTATCCATAGAAACTAATTGTAATTTTATGGCCAACTAGGAAAAAACTAGTTTTTCGAAAAAGTGATGAGGCAAAAAAGTTTTAAAAATAATGTGTTAAACTAATGATGCCACAAAATTCATTTGATTTGAACCTACTTAAAAAGTTTGGGGGGATTTAGGGCTGCACACCCCCCTTAAAATTTTTCTGTATGCTTAGATTTTGTTTTTTCTTTTATATAAAAAATGCTTTCAGAACAAGAAAGTAACATGTCTATTTTTATTACAAAATATCAAGTAGTTTAGGAGGAAAAACAATTTTTATTTTGTAACTTCAAAAGGCTGTAACTTTTTTTTGTGTACACTTTTGTACTAAGGTAAGTTGGATTCAATCAATTTATTTTTGTCCCCGAAATGCGTGATTTAATTTATGACATACCTTTTTGAAACACCCTGTATATGAGGTAATTGTATTTAACTGAATAACCTCAGAATATGCATTAGTATAATATAATGTGGATCTTCAATAGGCACTATTTATTATTCACTAATATGAGAAAGCATTTTATCTTAAAATACTTATTGCATATTTCATAGTAGAAATGCATAAAATTAAATAAATTTTCAATGATATAAATGACACAAAAAATTATTTTACTCTGTAAGTATGCTTTAATGTTTCTACAATTTGAACAACTAACCAAGAGTGAAATATTGTTTGGTTCAATGAATTTATTATTTTTTACATGGTGTCATAATGTTATGGTATTACATGATTATGTAAATACACTTTATTGTTTTTTAAGATGTGGTAAACTTATATTTTTAGCAATTCATGACCCCATGTCATATATTTTTTGCATTTGTGGTATTGTTAGGTAGAATAAATGTTGCAAGTAGTGAAATATTGCTATATTATATATTCTATAACTAAAATTATAGTCAATAAAACATTACCAACTGTCAACTGATTGTTGTATAATGTAATGGTAATAATAATGTTAGTAAAGTACAGAATTAGTTCTTGCACATTGTAATAGTAGAGCACCAATTGTTCACAATTAGTTCAAAAACTATAAAAATAAAATGTTGGTGTATGCACCATATGAATTCCACTCATAACCATATGTTTACTTAATATAGGTATTGTGTTATCATGAGTTATCATAAGTTGGTCATGTTTCTTGATTTCACTCGATCTTTTGTCATTCTTGCACATTCTGAAAGTGGTACGCACAAAGAAAAATATTTTTTTTGCAGGAGAAGAAACTTGGCTTTAGCATAAAAGTGATTACGTAACCTTTACATAAGTGCGTGGAACCTTGGAGATGCTACTGCATGTTTAAATACTTGTCAATTTTAAAATAAATATTTGTGTTAAATTTCGCTTCACACGTACTTTGACTGCTTCTTGGATCTTGTTTGAGTCCTTGTATGAACGTTTATAAGTGCAGCTTAGAAATAAATAAGGTTTTCTTCAAGCAATGTCTCCTGGGTGTTCGTGACTGGCGCCTCTACAGTGCCATGTGACCACCTGCATAGTGGTTTAAAAATTTATTGTGGGTATTGCTTAGTCTCTGTTTAAAAGGGCAAGCGTTTAGTTGTGCAGTTTTATTAAAGAAATATGAGTTCTATACTGAGCAAAAGTAGTGTGTGGGATAGAAAACATCCACTTACAAAGAGTGAATTAATAAGACTTTTGTATGAAAGTGACTCTGATTACTCTGACATAGACAATGAGCAAGAGTATGACCATGATTGTTTTATTGAGTATCATATTTATCAGATGCTTTCCCTACCACTTCCTCTCCTACTCGTATCACAACTTTGCTGTTGGCTTCCCACCACTTGCTTTCCTTTTCGATATCCACTATCACCGGTCCACGTTGACTAGCTACACACGTACCCTTTTTTTATCACTTTAGAGTTGGTAACCTCTTTTAGCAGGCTCTTTTCGGAGGTTAGAATTAAAATGACAACAAGACTCATACAAAGAGTAGTTGCCGCAAGGGAACATCGTATTAAGTATCGTATAAACAATTAGCTTTTGATTTAAGCCCTTTAATATTTACTCAGTAAATTCATTTTTGCCCAAGTAGCTATTGTTCGAGGCGGTTCAGTTTATCTACTGCTTTTTTTAGTTTTCACGATGTTCTAAAATAAACCGATTAACAACATTGAATCATCTGTTTAAATTTTTATATTTCTCGTTTTAAAATAATGTCATATAAATACAATTATTATTTTTAAACATTTTAATTTAATATATCCGTCAGAAAATTTAACATATTTATTTTCTCAAAAAAAAAAAGACAAAGTACATGGTTACAACAGCAAATTTACTAAGATGTAAATTGGAGGTGAAAGGTCAGATAATAGAACAAGTTATGGAGTTTAAATATCATCATATTACCTAGCTACGGAAAGCTCGAAACTGAATTGGAAGATCAATTGTATAGAGCAAACAGAGCCGCAGGCGCAGTCTGCTTAAATGAAACAAATGGAGAAATAAAAATATCGGGAAAGAAACGAAAGCAGAATATACAAAACAGTCATCAGACCAATAATGATATACGCGACAGAAACAAGATCTGACACAGATATGATAAAAAGGATGTTAGAAAAACTAAAAAAAAATGATGGTAATACAATATGGAACAGAGCTAGAAGTATAGATATACAACGTAGATGCAAGGTTTAGAACATCAAGAACTGTGTAAGAAATAGAAGAGTAGAATGGAACGATCATATAAGCCGAACGACAACAAATAGAGTAGTAAAGACGGCAAGAGACGATTCCCCAATAGGAAGACGATCAGTAGCAAGACCACGAAAACGATGTAACGACAACTTACTGGAGGCACATTGAAAAATAGACATTCATGTCTATATAAAAAGAAGAAGAAGAAACATATTTCAAATCTTTCTATTTATATGTAGCTTTTAGAGAAAAATGAACGGTGAAAGATAATTTTTATATATAATATTTATTAATGTAGTTTTAATATATTTTTAGCCGTACTTTACGATGGGACTAGTAAATTAAAATATTCAAATTTAAAAATTTATTTATTAAAAAACTGTTTAATAAAAATTTATACCATTTTTTGAGATGGATCTACATATTCGTATTCAGCGATCAATTTAACATAAGATAGAATACTTTTCAATTATCTACCCTTCCATGCATACAGAAATGTACCCTGCTGCTGGACTAATAAAGAAAATTCATTTCCAAAGAATATCGACAAAAATGAGTTTAATTTGGTAACTCGGGTGTTCTGAGGTCGCTGAACACCAATATGATAACGACGTTAGTCCTCGAGCTACCTGGGCGGATTTTTTCTCCTGGAGTTTTGTTATTTTCGTTTAAAATCAGTCAAAAATCATTACGGGGGTTTTTGGTGTTGCTTAACACGAATATTTCGTTGATAAATGACCTCAGGATACTTCAAGCAACTTTATATATACACAAATTCAAGAAAAAAAATCCAAAATCTTATTTTTTAACTTTGGTGTTTTTAAGCAGTGGGTATATATTATGTAATCCCTTGTGGGTTCTAAATATTGTTGGCTAGAGCATTGAATGGAACGAATGAATGTAGGTATGGTTTTTTATCAAGCTACTGATTCTTGTGATACTGATGTTTACATTATATTTTTAATTTACCTCTATGTGAAGTACTATTTTGTTAACAAATGCAATAGGTCAATACATCATTAACAAATTCAAGTAGTCAAATACATTATCGTGGCTGAATGGATCAAGTATTCAAAGCCATTAATTAAATACAAAAAAAGCAGTGGGTAGTTGATATAAGAGAGTTATACTCCTGTAGCAGCTCCCGCCTTTAATTTCACTTATGCTCTTATACTTATTCTCTCACACACATTAGTATACAGGAATACACGTTAAATAGTTAACTTGTATTTTTTTCTTCGCTCTATTTCAAATTATTGTATTATGAAAATCAAATTTTTTATATGGAAATGTGTATGTAGAAAGAATGGCTTGGTGTCCAATTTGGCAAGTAAAAAAACAAAATAACATAAAATTCCAGGAGACGATGCCCAACTTGGACACTAGGTAGCTCCACGATCATCGTAGTTATCATATTCGTATTCAGCGACCTCGAAAACCCCTGAGTAATAACAGTAAACTGATTTAGAATGAAATTGACATACTCAAGGAGACGAGATCTACCCTGGGCACCAGGAAACACGGTACGCAAGGTGGGCGCCCACCATCGTTGTTACCATATTCATATTCAGCGACATCGAAAACCCCCGAGTAACGCGATTGAACTCATTCCTGTCAATATTTTCCGAGTTGCAAATTTTTTGCGAACATAAAAATTTGCATAGTGATTCATCTTGCTGCGGAAAATTGGTAGGCTTAGTGCTTCGTTGCCTGTCCCAAAAATTAAACTTAATGCAACATGTGACAATGTATTTCGTCTATGGCTTATTGTTTAAGCATTTGGTATGTTGAAATTGTTATTTCAATATGGAGGGGGATGTTTGGGACTTTTTTATGTTGCATTTTATTTTTTAGGTCACCACCACTTTTTACACAACGTGATAACGTTGAACTGATTTCCATCCGGGTGTGAAGGGTTTGAAGAGAGATGACGTTTAAAATTTATATAGAACAGACACCTTTTGTTTTTATTAAACGCACTTTTATTTATAACTTATTTTATATTATAATATGTTATATTACTTAATAAATTTGAGTAACATTAAAGTAATAGTCGTATAATTGGCAAAATAAAACCCCTAAATGAAAGTGAATATTCAGATCGGGAACAGATCCTTCTGTAGTCTTATGTAGGCTCCATTTGTCATTAGTTCTTGATTTTTTTTCTGGTAATGAGCTTGGTTCAAGATAACGATTGCATTGTCCTTGTCATCATTTATATACTTGTTTATTGCCCTCTTACTTTAGTTTGGTCTTCTCTTGTTTTTGTAAATAGTTTTGTTTACCGAAAAAAAAACAATTGGATATACTGTCAACTTTTGTCTCGAATAGGTATTAGGTTAGATGCGAAAATAGATTTAGACGCAATTTATTGATTGTTTTGTATTATAATCAATTTACAAATACTATTTTTTACAGAGTGTAACAGAAAAAGTAGTGTATACCGAGAGTGAGGAACATCCTGGTAAAACAGTAGCTATGAGGTACGCCTGGATTGATTCACAAATTAAAGGATTTAGCAGAGCTATTTGTGCATTTGGCTATGAAAGATTTAAGAAGAATTGTCATAAAATGGTAAGTAACTTTGAATTAATGATTGGAACTTTTAGACAAATCGCAAAATATATTTTAAGCCACGGATAGACACACGTTACTTAGCTTTAATAAGGCATATTAACAACAACAGGTTGTTTTAGCAACCGTCAAGACAAAATCAACGTGTTTTGTTCAAATCTCTAATAATCAATATCTATCCAACTAAATTAACGGTCGAACAGTAAGACTACAAGTTTTGTTTGCTATGTATTTCAAATTTGAATTAAAACACTGCGAACAGTGTTGTAATTCAAATTAAGTATTACTAAAGTAAGCAACATAAAAACTTAACAAAGGTAATCTAAAATTATTTGAGAAAATATGCTAGTGGAAGTTACTATGTAAAAGATAAAGAAGTAAATAGGCATAAAAAGCCAATCTCAATACGCGTGGTTCCGTGCTAGATAAGCTTTACAACATTTTATTTGTAAATACAGGGCGTTTTATTGGAAACGGAAATATATAAATGTTAAGTGGTGAATATAGGTCATTAAGGTGATCCTAGAGATAAGACATTTACTGGCTCTTATTGGTTTTATAGCGGGTGTTTTATAGATTTTACTCATTTCTTTCTGAATCCATAACTTTAGAACCACCCTGTATATTTTTTTATATTTAGTACACATATGTTTCATTCAGAACCCAAACGATCCATTTACTTATCACAAGAAAAACCAAGTTCGGATTAACAAAAAAATATAAAGTAATTGTAGCCTAAAGAAGAGAGTACTTCTTGCATCTTTTTACTTTAACTATTTCCATCACAAAATCCACAAATAAAGATAATATCCGCATATTCTTCACTGCAAAAGTGACGAGACATTTTTATAGATCAGTACTAACAACGATGAAAATAAATTCGTGTATTGATCTAAATTATTTGACATAAATAAGGATCTTCTGAAATCATGGGTGTCTGGACTAAATCATGGATATGAATGTTGTATTCGTTGTATTACAGTATGAATATTCTTATAATATACAAGCTTGAGTTGATTAATCACAAGCAGCATGAGGGAAATGCTTAGAAATAATCCAAATTAATATTACATATACGTAACGAATACGTAAACAACTTACAACGAAGATACGCAGACGACATCGTCGTTATTGCGGACAGTGCTTAGGGTTTACAACGACTTTTGAATGTCATAACCAGAGAGGAAGATATAGGCGAGCGGTTTACACCTCAAAAGACGCTTAGAAACAGAATATACCGACTAAAATTCTTTTTGCATTTATAATGCACCAAACCTTTTTTATTCGATTCTATATATTGTTCCAAGATGAAATGTTTTTTTACAAGTGGGCCGGCAATTGTTATTAACAAATAACTTATACAAAAAAGCAATTTCACCGAATTGCTTCGGAATAAATTTTTTAGGTGTATCTCATCAAAGTAAACACTTTTTCTCTCTTGATAATTTTTCGAAAAATGCTTCCTTTTCGACTTATTTGCATTTTTTTGTTGAAAAAATGCCATAATTAGTGATTTTTGGGATAAATGAATTGCAATTCTATAAATAGCTTTATAATCTTTAAACCGTCGGGTACAAGTTAGAATATTTTGACAAAGATAATTTTTTTCTATCTTGCTAAAAACGTGGACCCAAATATTTCGAATATGCCTTTCGAGCAGTCTACCGCTAAGTGTGTACAGCGGTTCCGGCGATACAGGGGTGCGGCGCGTATAAATATTTGTTTAAATTTAAAAAATGAATTCAATACAAATATTACGTACAATTTATTAAGAAAAAATATATTTCTAATTATTTTTATATAGACATATTATAATTAAAACAATTAAAATTAATTTTTTACAATGCTATAATAATGTAATTTTTCTTTTAATATACGTGGTGACTATATTATTGAATGTTTTATTACAGTGAAATACATTAAGCAATATATAATTAATTTTCATTGAAAAATATAATAAAATAAAAATATAATATTAATTATACATCGTTTTCATTGTCAATAACCTCAACCGCTGTACACGCTTAGCGGGATACTCTCGAAAGGCATATTCGAAATATTTGGGTCCACGTTTTTAGCGAGATAGAAACCATTTATCCTTGTCAAAATATTCTAACTTGTACTCGACGGTTTAAAGATTATAAAGCTATTTGTAAAATTGCAATTCATTTAGTAGTTTTTTAGAAAAAAAATCCCAAAAATCACTAATTAAGGCATATTTTCAACAAAAAAAATGTAAATAACTCGAAAAGGAAGTAATCTCGAAAGTAATAGTAATTTCGAAAAATTATCAAGAGAGAAAAGTGTTTATTTGGATGAGATACACCTAAAAAAATTGATTCCGAAACAATTCGGTGAAATTTCTTTTTTGTATAAGTTATTTGTTAATAACAATTGCCGGCCCACTTGTATAAATTAAAAAAAAATACATTTCATCTTGGAAAAATATATAGAATCGAATAAAAAAGGTTTGGTGCATTAGAAATGCAAAACGAATTTTAGTCGGTTGATGCTCTGCTTATAGGGGTAAACCGCTCGCCTAATAGCTTGGGAACTAAATATAAACACAAATAAAACAAAAAGAATGGCTGTTACACGTGCACTTAATGTCGACATTAATATTCGGATCTATAACAAACATATAGAACCAGTACAAAGATTCCAGTACCTTGGTTGCTGGATAACAAACGATCTTGACCACGAGGTCGAAAGATGTGCTCGTATAGAATATGCTAGGTTCGCATTTCAACGAATGAAAAAAATTCTAATAAACTCTACGTTATCGTTGGATATCCGATACCAATTTGTAAAAACGTTTATTTATTCCATATTGCTATACGGAGTGTAAACATCTCTCGGACTCTCGGAATTACAAGTATGAGGCGTATAGAAGCCTTTGAAATGTGGGTTTTTCGAAGGATGCTGAAGATCTTATGGACAGAGCACGTGACCAACAACGAGGTGCTAAGACGAATGAGTACTGAGAGAGAACTCATAAATATTGTAAAAAACAGAAAAACGAGTTATCTAGAACATATTTACAGAAGAGAAAAATACAACTTCCGACGACTTATAATGAAAGGGAAAATGGAAGGAAGAAGAGGTCCAGGAAGAAGAAAATGCTCCTGGTTGAAGAATGTAAGAGACTGGACAGGTATGGACACACATTCGATACTAAGAACAGCTCAAGATAGAGGGCAATTTGCGGTAGTTATAGCCAATCTTCAGTAATGGAGAAGGCACCTTAAGAAGAAGAAGAAGATTACTGAAGTATTAAAAGCTGTTTTAAAAACTATTAAAAATTTGCGAACCGGAATTTATAAAATATACACTGGATTGGTCTACAGATACAAAACGAAAAACCAATGTAGGTAACAAATATTTAGTATTTTAAAATAAGCATTCATTCAATAAATTCAATAATTTATTATTAAAACCTCAGTTTTTAAAAATTTCAATATAATTTAAAAAGTGACGTAATTAAAGTATCTGCGCAAAAAATTGAAATACACCTTTAAACTTAGTTTTTGTGTTCTTTTCAAATATGCAAACGGATTTTAAAAATTTAATATACAGGGTGTTGTTTCAAGGTCATAATTATTATTACTTTATATTTTTTTGTTAATGCGGACCTGGTGATGAGTCGTTTGGGTTTAACACCCTGTAACTTGGGTTAAAAAACCGTTAGAGCTAATAAATGTGGTATATAGAACCGCCTCGGTGACATCTATCATAAATTTCAAATTGGAGAAAAATTGTTGAATATAGACTAATATTTGATGATACATTGTTTTCCGGACTTACAGGTCGGGGTCTGGAATTATTGTTTTCTGTTTTATCTGCATCTGTGGCGGGCATTATAAATTAGCAATGGGGCAAATGTTCTGTCTCTCTTCCTCTAACTCAGTGGGCTTTTCCCTTCACATCTTGTTTGAACTTCCTTCTGTACGATTTAAGTGTATCTAGTGTTTTTAGATTTCGATAGCTTCTCTGAACATCTATGGGTTTGATGTTCTCTTAAGCACTTGTTTCTTGAAATAAAAGTTGATGGTTGTATTCTGTGATGTGGTGTTCTGCAACAGCTAATATTCCGCACGGACCTTATGCGGTAGGTGCACCTATGCCCAATCAAACGATTATTTACACTATGTTTTCTTGTACACTGAACTATTATAAACTACGGCGAATCGGGTAAATTTCCCTAATGGAAATAGGTTGTGTTGGATCTTTGGCCGATCCTAGACTTTTTCTATCGGTTTTGTTGGTATGAAGATTGACGAAAATGAACAGACAACCTCCTATAAACCCGGAATACAATTTGTGAAAGTCTATACTCTTTGATAATATTGTTTAAACAGATCACATCAAATTCAAAATCAACGAAAATAATGATATACATGTTTATTTAAGGTGGGTGGTTTTAATTATGTCCTCTCCAACCTATATCCACAACAAAATGCACTGACTTCAAGTTATTCCACTGCTAAGGCAACGGCGAAACTGAAGGATGCAGCTAAAAATGCATCTGAACTGGCAAAATCCAAAGCTGCCCCAATCTATGCTTCTCTACATCCCAACCAATCGTAGAAGTAACTTAGAAACCGAAACATTTATTATATTATAATGTTAAATTATGTAAAATTACTGTAATTGTATCAAATAGAACAAATTAATGTCATTTTGTAAACAATGAATAGATTGGATGCTTAAAATGTAGACATTTTTGAAATATCATAGAAAATTATAAGCCAGTAGGTGTTATTGATTGGTATTCATTTCAAACATTCTCTTCTGTATTATTTTTATTAAGACTTTTGTTCATTATATAGTGGTAAGAGTATCACTACATCCTCTACAACATATCAATAAATATTTCTTTCTGATTGCGTCTTGTTTTTTTTTTCAATTTATGCACTTAATTATTTCTACATTAAATTTTAACAATGTCGCTAAAATAAGATTTGTTTTCTATTTTCAAACTTTTCCAAGTGAGCTCAAAGTGCGAGTATCAACATTTTTCATTAAACTAAATTACTTTATTTTATCGGTAAGATAACCAAGCGGACCAGGCAAACGAATCGCATTCATTTCACTGTGAATGATGATCTACTGGTTGCTGGTTCTGACCCGGGTCAGAAAACAAAAAGGCTATCGTAGTAAGTAGTTCGAAATGGATCTGCTACTTTGACTAGAGTACGCTGGTATTGGGACCGTGCAAGTTCGGAACAGCGACACCTGGTGTCGTAAATCAGCAAAATTTACTGCGCTTTCATGTTAGTTCGAGGTTACCGGATAACTGTCAAGGACGTAGCCCAAAAAAAGAATAAGAAGAAAAAGTAAGATTGAGGTTAGGTCGGTATGTTATTAAAAGGTTAACGTTTTGTATGTAGTGTAAATACAAATAAATATATTATTAAATTACAGCATTACTGTTAATATGGATGCAATAATAAAAACTGGATTTGAGAAAGTAAATCACCAAATAACTTTTCAACCAAGCACTGAGTCAAATGGAAAAGCTTTAGTAGTGGCAAATGTCAAAAAAGAATGGAAGAATTAAGAAAAATAAATTACCATAAATAATGCTAATGCATAAATTAGCAGGTTAAGCCCATGATATCATCATATTGGTTTGAACAATTAATTCTTTCCCTGTAAACTTTTGGACAGCGAATATATCTTAATGCATCTTCAGAAAAACTTGAACTTGATTAACTTTTTGGGTTAAAATGAACTCTAAGTGAGTGTTATGAAACTAAAATTTACACTTAAAAGTGAACTTTTATTTATTTCAAACTGACTTTAAAATCGGGCGCAAGAATAATGCATAATTTAGGTTATGTTACTTATGCTTTTTTATGATATAAATCCACTTTTCTCTTTGTAGTAATTTGTGCTTCGAAGTTGGAAACGAATAACACTTGAATTGACAATTTTTTGTTGTATTTTTACAATTTATAACACAGCATTTCCTAAATCCATTTTCTTCAGTGACAGAAGGTGTAAATAAACAAACGAATATGAAATGTGACAATTGACAATATGAATTTATAAAATCTATGAAATTTGCAGTAAAAAATGCAAGATTTCTCCGCTACTCGCGCACGATCGTTTCTCGTATCACATCCAAGTACTTGCACGTCGCCAATATCGCTGAGGCTTGCGTCTCGGTGTTACTCACTCCATAGATTCTAAAATATACTCTTAAAAACCAGAATATAGACATTATTACAATTTCAATATAAATTCCAAGTCAAAACAGCAGTTGCATTTTTAATTTAATATTGTTGGTTTTGAAAAATGTCTGACTGAAATATAACTAAAAATTTGAACCTTCTAAACTACAAATTGATTAAATCTGCATGCCGCTGAATTATCGATCCGATGATGTGTACATTCTTGGTCAAAGTGTTGTGGTTGTTCAAAAATATGTAATAAATATGTTATTAAATGTAAGCATATTTCGATAAAAAATAAATTTTTGTATTTTTTCTATGTTGATCAATAATCCTGGATAGATTATTCTCTTTCGTTCATAATGCTAAGGTCATCCCTTACGTCATCCAAACATATCATTCTAGGTTTCCCATCTTTCTATCGTATCGGTTTCCATTGTCACATTTTCTTTGTCGTTTTCCTTCCCGTTAGCCTGACTTTATAAATAGTACAATATCATGCTTATAGTTCAATCCATTGATTTCACCATTCTTCTGCTTTTGCAAGTGGCATCTTATTCTTGTACCCGACCATATATTTTTCTCAGTATCCTTCTCTTAAGCATTCTAAATGGTTTTGAATTACATGCTCTTAAAAAGCATCTATTTGTAATAAAAGTGAAAATCATGTGTTTGCCTTAATCTTTTATTAAATATCAGTTTAAAATTATATTTTTATATGTTTAATAGTTGCATCGTTTTCATAATATATTTGAAATCCAATAATACAATTTTTTTCTAATAAAATCTGTTTGGAAAAGTGTCAAATAATTTAAATATTTTATTTTTATTGTTGCGAGTATGACCTTATTTGGTTTTAAATTTTATTTAATCATATATTACCTAATTGCAATATGGCTTTAGTTTATTTTTAAATTCTCGAACTCAAATTGGCTGATTAATTATTGTCAAGTTCTGAGAATTCACTTGTCTAAAATTCAACATGTTTTTGGGAAACATATGTCAACCCAAAGCACTTCAGATTCCTTAAGAAAACGTATCCGCCTTTGTGTAGCAAGTAAAGAATGTCACTTTGAGTTTAATTTACGGCTATTCACGGAGGTCTCTAAAAACAGTACCCTCTAGTCGAATTGGGGTAATAGATACGTGCCCCTTTGCATATGATCGACCACTCTTCACAAAACGCTCGTCCTGTACGGAAGCAAGTGCCAAGCAGATCACCACAGCAGTGTATCTCACGCCAACCCCAGCCGGGCCGACCATAGACAAAAAAAAAGGTAAGTGAATCTCATATAGAATTGACAATAAGATATAAAATCTGCCAATTGTTATTTGAATTCATTTTATTTTACATATATTTGCTACAAATATTCGCTATTTTCGCTAATCTTATATACAATCTAATATTGCATTTTTTCGTTATAATTATTATTAAGACAATGTATAGCTTTGGAGTCGGTTCAGTTTAATTCATTAACCCTTTCTACCCAGTCTCACTCGCGATCATTTTCTCATCAGTCTAATAAAAAACCATTCACATCTAGTTTTGTCAGTGCCACCAATCGACCGAAGGTGACTTATCAAGGGGGTAAATGTGTCGTGTGTTCTGGTGTTCACCCTATATATAAATGTTCATTCTTTCTTGCTAAAACGGCGCAAGAACGTATTTCGTTGGCTAAACGCCATAATTTATGCTTGAACTGTTTGGGTGCACATCATTCCGCCGTAAACTGTGCTTCTTCGAGCACATGTAGGGTTTGCCAATCACGACATCACACTTTTCTTCATGTCTATCCAAGTTCCAACGAATCTTGTTTATTCAGTCAACCGCCTCCTCAAATACAATCTTCTAATGAGAACCACAACTCTACATTAGAGACGCCTCAAACCTCTACGTCTAGTTTTGCGCCGACGTCTCTAATAAACGCTAACCTTTCCACATAATCACGTTTAACATTCTCGTCGGTATTATTATCAACATGTTTGATACATATCAAAGATGTCTACGGTGATTTTCAGAAAATTCGTATCTTACTGGATACAGGCTCGATGGCTAATTTTATTTCAGACAGTTGTTTTCGGCGCTTAGGTCTTTCCCGTAATAATTTATCAATCCCAGTGGAAGGTCTAAACGGAATGTCGACGTGTACCACTCAGGGTACCACGTTCTGTCATATTAAACCATGTGATCGTGACGGCCCGATCTTCTCGTTGGACGCAATAATTGTGAAAAAGGTGTGTTCAAATCAACCTAAGGTATTCATCAATCCTCACGATCTTACTCATATTCGTGATCTGAAATTAGCAGATCACACATTCTATCAACCAGGTCCGATAGACATGCTGATAGGGGCTGAATTAGTTCCTCTCTTTTTAAAGTCGGGTCGAATTCTTGGCGAACCAAACCAACCTGTCGCTTTAGAAACCATTTTCGGTTATGTGCTACAAGGGCGAGTCTCTACGGCCCTTTCAAATTGTAATTTTACCTCTTTACATACGTCTATGGATACAAACATAGATAGTCTTTTACAAAAATTTTGGGAAGTCGAAAATATATCAAAACCTGCCATTTTGTCCCAGGACGATCAAGTTTGTGAGGATATTTACAAGGCATTTACTTTCCGAGAGTCAACAGGCAGATTTTCTGTTCCTCTACCGTTTCGACAACCCAATCCTGTCTTTTGCGATACTTATTCTCAAGCATATCGTCGTTTTTGCGTGTTAGAGAATCGTTTTAAGAAAATTCCGGATCTCAAAGAGAAATATGTTGAGTTTATGAATGACTATATTACTTCGAAACATATGGTCCCGGTTCCTGAATCTGATTTTAAATCACCTACCTCGTATTATTTTGCTCATCACGCAGTTTTCAAAAAACAAATTGTTAATTCATCTCTTGTTTCCAAAATTCGTGTTGTCTTCGACGCCAGTCTACGTGACGTTCGAGGTGTGTCTCTCAATGATACCCTATATACAGGTCCTAAACTTCAAAAGGACATCTCTTCGCTTTTACTCAATTTTCGATATTTTCGTTACTGCTTCACATGCGATATAAAGCAAATGTATCGACAAATTAACGTAAACAAAGAATTTTGGAATTATCAAAGAATTCTCTGGAGGTCGGATTCTTCTAAACCTCTTCAAGAGTACTTTTTACGTACTGTTACTTACGGTGTTTCTTCTTCACCTTATCTCGCATTAAAAACTTTACAAGAGTTAGCTGAGTCGGCAGAATCTCGTTTCCCTAACGCTTCACAAGCTTTAACGCGACATTTTTATATTGACGATGGTCTATTAGGAAGTGATTCTCTGTCATCTACCCGCTCTCTACAGTTAGAGCTCATTCAACTTTTAAAGCTTGGTGGTTTTGAACTAGGCAAATGGGCCAGCAACCATCCCAGTCTACTCCAAGATTTTGGTTCTGATATTCTGACATCTTGTTCGTTTGACAAAGAGGAACCTTCCGTTATTAAGGTGCTAGGCCTGAAATGGGACCCGTCGACTGACGTCTTTTCTTATTCTTACTGTCCCCTTGACAAAACTTGTACAAAGCGGGCTATTCTTTCGGAAATCAGTCGTATTTTTGATCCTCTTGGTTTCATCTCCCCGTGTCTTTTAAAGGCCAAACGTCTGCTGCAACAGTTGTGGCAATCCAATGTATCTTGGGATGATGAACCACCTGAACAAATACAACAGGTATGGCATCAGTTTAAAATCGAGTTACCTGACCTTGCGAACATTCAAATCCCTCGACACTTCGGCTTTAATAAATCTTCTAAAGTCGAGATTCATGGATTCTGCGATGCTTCAGAGTTAGGATACGCCAGCGTTGTATATTTCCGATTTAATACTTCTGACACATTTGAGACTGTACTTGTGTGTGCTAAATGTCGAGTGTCTCCTCTGAAGACACAATCTATTGCAAGATTGGAACTGTTGGCAGCTGTATTGCTGGCGGATCTAGTCGCCTTCATTAAAGAGTCGTTTAAGCATTTTTTTTCTTTTTCCGATATTCATGTTTGGTCGGATTCCACGATTGCTCTTACCTGGATTAATTCTTCTCCGCATAAATGGAAAACCTTTATTGCCAATCGGGTAAGGCACATACAAGAACTTATACCATGTTCTTCTTGGCATTACGTGCCATCTAATCAAAACCCTGCTGATTGTGCTAGTCGGGGTTTGACACCGGCACAACTACTACAATTTTCCCTCTGGTGGCGGGGTCCTGATTTTCTTTCAAAGTCAAGCGAGTGTTGGCCCTCTCAGGTTAATTTTCACACCTCCCATCCCACGGAAATGTTAGAAGAAAAATTGCCCACTGTATTATCATTGATACCGGTCATTTCGGATAATATCATCTCTACTTTACTTTCAAAATTTTCGTCCCTGATTAAAATTCAGAAAGTCATGGTTTACGTCTTAAAATTCGTGGCTAAACTTCAAAGAAAAAACAATGCTGCCTCTTCAGATTCCCTGAACAGTCATTTAGAGATGGAATCTGCGTTACGATACATTGTTAAGCATGTACAAGCTGACGTTTTTTCGGATATTTTTCTCAAAATTCAACAAAATTCGCTGTTACCCAAACCTTTTCGTAAACTCGCACCCTTTATTGATGAATATGGTCTTTTGAGAGTAGGAGGTCGATTACAAAAGTCTAAGTTGTCTTTTGATGTAAAACATCCATTGCTATTACCGAAAAACTCATCGTTTGACCGATTTAATCATCGAGTGGACTCATCAAACTCATCTGCACCCTGGTTTAAAGGCTATGCATTATTTATTACTTCAGCGCTTTTGGATTATGTCTCCGAAAAGTGCCATTCACCGCTGTTTGTCGAAGTGCATTCGTTGTTTTAGATGCCGACCTAAATCTTACAACCCCTTTATGGCAAACTTGCCAACTGTCCGAGTTACTCCGTTACGTGCTTTCCTGTCTGTTTGTGTGGATTTTGCAGGACCATTCTCGTTATTAATGTCCAAACATAGAGGTGCAAAAACATACAAAGGATATGTTTGTGTATTCGTGTGTACGAGTACAAAAGCCATTCATCTGGAAGTAACTTCAAATCTTAGTTCTGAGTCCTTTTTGGCTGCCTTTCGTAGATTTGTATCTCGACGCGGTAAGTGCCTAACTATTAGGAGTGATCAAGGTACCAATTTTAAGGGAGCCAGCAACGAAATCATAAAACTAGCTCGATCTGCTGCTGAGACTCTTTCTATTACCTGGGATTTTAATCCGCCCGGTGCCCCTCATTTTAATGGGTTAGCCGAGGCTGGCGTCAAATCATTCAAGAACCATATGTATCGTGTTTTGGGTACACAAATTTTGACTTATGAGGAGTTCTATACTCTTATGACTCAAATCGAGGCAGTTCTTAATTCTCGTCCTTTGTGTGCAGCAAGCTCTGACCCTAATGATTTGCAGGCACTGACTCCTGGTCATTTTTTGATTTTTGAACCCTTAGTGGATTCAATTCCCGATCCAGATCTAAGCGCTTTAAAAATTAACCGTCTGAATCGTTGGCAGTTAATTCAAAGGATAAAGGGGGATTTTTGGAAAAGATGGTCTAAAGAGTATATTCATTCTCTTCAAGAGCGATCTAAATGGCATAGTCCAACCCCATCTCTCGTTAAAGGTTCGCTAGTCCTCATAAAAAATGAACAACAGCCTCCTCTTCGCTGGCAGTTGGCCAGAATCATTGAGTTGCATTATGGCACCGACGGTATTGCACGGGTTGTTACTCTGAGGACAGCTTCAGATGGCATCCTACAACGTCCGGTGGTCAAGATCTGTCCACTACCTATTTGTTAACAACTATATCTTTCTTCATTTCTATTATTATTATAATTTAGTGTTCGTTTTTATTCTTATTATTGTAGTTGTTTCTTAAAAAACATTCGTTTTGGGGCGGAGAATGTTTGGAAAAGTGTCAAATAATTTAAATATTTTATTTTTATTGTTGCGAGTATGACCTTATTTGGTTTTAAATTTTATTTAATCATATATTACCTAATTGCAATATGGCTTTAGTTTATTTTTAAATTCTCGAACTCAAATTGGCTGATTAATTATTGTCAAGTTCTGAGAATTCACTTGTCTAAAATTCAACATGTTTTTGGGAAACATATGTCAACCCAAAGCACTTCAGATTCCTTAAGAAAACGTATCCGCCTTTGTGTAGCAAGTAAAGAATGTCACTTTGAGTTTAATTTACGGCTATTCACGGAGGTCTCTAAAAACAGTACCCTCTAGTCGAATTGGGGTAATAGATACGTGCCCCTTTGCATATGATCGACCACTCTTCACAAAACGCTCGTCCTGTACGGAAGCAAGTGCCAAGCAGATCACCACAGCAGTGTATCTCACGCCAACCCCAGCCGGGCCGACCATAGACAAAAAAAAAAGGTAAGTGAATCTCATATAGAATTGACAATAAGATATAAAATCTGCCAATTGTTATTTGAATTCATTTTATTTTACATATATTTGCTACAAATATTCGCTATTTTCGCTAATCTTATATACAATCTAATATTGCATTTTTTCGTTATAATTATTTATTCAATACAATTTAACCAGCGATCTCTCAAGTTTAATCATTAAACAAAATCTGATTTTTAGAAAGTGACAATAGAATAGAAAATGCAAGGGAAAATAAATTAAAAAAATGACAATAAAACGTAATTTAACATTCATTCCATAAATTTAAACATATGTCCGTGTGTAAACCTGATCATTTTTCTCATCGTCATATATGGTAAATTTATTAACCACTTTTTTGTTACACGCTGTATATTCCACGAAAAATAATATATATTTCATTTAACCCATTCCATTGATAAATAGGCTCCATATGGAGATAGTAAATGTGAGATATACTTATTTGTAAATACATAATTTATTTGCAGGTATTTACCATATTCTAGGTATACACAAATTTAAAGCAGAACTAAACCTGTAGACTTAATCTTTCAACAAATTGAACATCAAAACTTTCAAGTGCTTAGAGTAAAATTTTAATTTATGCACATAAAATTGTGGTAAAATACCAACGTTTATTTGTTTGTGATTTTGTCGCTTTAAAGTCAAGTTAATATTCGTAAAATAGTGGTGTTATACAACAGTTAGTGCAGTGTCTAAAGAATAAGTTATCGTTTTTTCGTCGGAATTCTGAAAGATTTATCACACATCGTTCGTCGTATTCTGTTGCCATCGCCAACTTTCATCATAGCATCAAATCTTCTCTGTCAACACCACTAAGTACCGAAATCCAGCAATTTAAAGTAAGTCATCCAACAATTCACTTAACCCATTGTTTTATTCTTTTCACTGCTTATAAAAATTAATTATTTTCTCTATTTCGAGTTTAGTAGCAATTTAACAATCTCAGTGTATAAAATAAATTGTTTATTACCGTTTTGTCGTGACAGATTTTACTTTTTTGGTTATTTGTTTTCATTTTTATTTTTTTATTTATATACCTGTATTGTAAAATTTTCAAATGACTGAAGAAGTAATTAAAGCCCTTAATGTCAAATGCGGTAGTTCCAAGCGATCTATAACGACACATGAAATTTTTTTAAATAGATATAATCCTGAAATTTTCCTGAGATTTTCCAAGTTTAGAAAATCGGTATCAGGACATAAAAAAGGTTCGTTAAAAATTTTGAAATCGTTCTAACGGAATTGGAAATATTACTGGAAGAATCAAATGAACTTACTAATTATCGTACAGAATTTGACGAACAATATTATTAAACATGAAAGATTCAAGGAGGAAGAAGAAGATCTGTTGGCCGAAGGCAGAACTCATGGTTAAAGAATCTACGTGATTGGTACCAATGCAGATCGATTGATTTCTTTAGAGCAGCAAGTTCTAAAATAAAAATAGCCATTATGATTGCCAACCTCCGTAGGGAGACGGCACTCTAAGAAAAAGAAGAATTATTAAACATACCTACGCAAACGCTACAAATCTTTTGTCAGTTCGGATTACGGAAAAATTAAAATCGTCAACTCTGGATGATAGGTACACCACCAGAACCAAACATTTCTAGTATTCCTTCATCGTCGTCATCGGCAGAAATTCAATATGCCAACAGCATTTCATTAACTGCTCCTGCGTCAAATGCTCCTGATTTTTTGCAATGAATTCTCCAGCAGCAGCGCGCGCTTCCTTCTATTCCATTGCCTATCTTTAATGGCAGTATCGGCACGTGGGTAGGTTTTTATGATTTATTTAATTCATTAGTTCATGAAGAGAATAGCATCCCCCCCATGAGAAAACTATTTTATGTGAAAAGCTGTTTAGCAGGAGAAGCTAATTACGGTGCAGTAACCCCGGAGGTCAGCCAACCCAATCAACAGTTTTGTCAGCATTTAATTTTTATATAAAAGAAATTGTATTGTAATTAAATTCAGTTATTTTCAATCAATAAAGCAGTGCAGTATAGTTGTAAAAGTTAATAAAGGGTCTTTTTAAAAAGTACCTTCGCGAATTTAAACCTTTAAGTAGCTGCTGACATCATATTTTCTATCGAATCGCCTGCTTAAATATGATGTCGCGTGGTTTGTTGCAAGAACCCTTTGATAATTCTCCCGACTTTCGAGGCATTTTAGAAGCCGCGGTTAAGTCTTTTAAAAATCATTTAATTTGCACTGTAGGGGCCATCCTAGTTTTGAACTACCTTGTTTAAGGCTGGCGTCATGTTTCGTCTTCTTATATTTTAAATTAATTAAGTAATAGGTCAAAATGGGTCAAGACAGAAACCTTTGTCAGTTTTCAAGAATATTTGTTTGAGTATTTAAAGTGTTTTTTGTTATTTAAAGGCTAGTCCTTAAGGCTGTTTTATCGGCGCACTAAAACCTAGGGACAGTGTTTTCTCTGTTATTTACTAACAAAATGTCTCGAAATTTTGACACGTTATTCGAAATTATGTTGCCTTTAAAATGATGGTTTTACTTTTTATTTTTTTGAAACTTCTGTTGAAAAATTGGATTATGCTGTCTAACGTTCTATTTTATAACCAAACTTTTTACGCCCATCACTTGAAAGAGGTTTTTTTTTCTGTAATCGTTGATTTTTTGTTTCACCTTTCTGTGTCCAGTAATAATCGAGAAAAGAGTGTTCCAACGTTGAAGAAAATTGGTAAAGAATACTAAAATCTAATAGTGAAACGTGTTACTCATTATTGGCGCTTAGTTTCATCGTTATCGCCTTCGTGCCGTCAAATCTCATGAACATACGGTCAGTTAGTTCGTGTTAAAAATAATTTGAATGGAAATTAATTCGTTTGTTGTCATTAAACTACCCGTCGGCCGGGGCCACTGAGTAAAGATGGTGTGGCATAAGCAGCGTAGTAAAGTAAGTGATACGCCCATTTCAAATCACAGTGTGCTTTAACTGCTAAAACAGCCTTAAAATAAACACAGCAATTGTATGAGTAAGTAAATAATAATTTTTTTAATTAAAGTGCTATCATGTTAGTATAACTACTATAATCTATCTACCGAAAAGACGGAGTAAAAAAATGCATGATCTGCACGTGATTGTTGAAAAGCGACAGTCAAATTACTTACTTCGCAGAAGTTGTATAGGTCAGTTATCGGTATTGTATACAAGGGCGTACGTTAAGGTATTTTGAAGAAATATTGTGCTTTGTATTGTGTTAATTGTATTTTTTTATATGTTAAGACTTATATTGTGTATTGTACATTTTTGTGTTTTGTAAAGAAATTAGGTAAGTACATATACTAATACAGATATTGGTCAAAAAAGTATTGTGGATGTAATCACGCAGTATAAATATGTATAGATTATTTCTGAACCATAATTTTCTAAAATTTTCAGCAAAAAGTTGGTTAAACCTAATGTAACACCTAATGGTTGAAATGTTACAAAACATTCGATACTAAATTCATAAGTTTTTAAATTAACGTATTTTATCTCTGAGATAAAGTGGCATATTTTTGGGAGATCTATAAATATGTATAGACATGCATGGGTCAAGTTTTGCTATCATTTCTAGACATCTCAAGAAATTTTTGAATTGGATATTTGTTTAACTTTGCTGACTCAAAGGGCGCCTTTAACGACTTAAAAATGATTTATAGACTCTTACGTACTTTACCTTGCTAGACTAATAGAAAATATGCTCACCGACAAAGTATTTCAAGTAACTATGGGATGCGAAATAAGCACCTCCAGAAAACTCAAAAATAGTCTACCACAAGGCCCGGTACTCGCAATATTGCTTTATAGCCTTTATATCGCAGACATACCGACAACATCAACAAAGTTTGGCTATGCTGATGACTGGGCTTTATTAACACCAACAAAATCACAAAAGAAGCTGAAGAGATTCTGACGGAAGAGCTAGCGATTATTGGACGTTACTTTCAAAAATGGAGACTTCGCCCCAATGCCTTTAAAACGGACGTAACCTACTTTCACCTAAACAACAATCTGAAGTCACGAATACTACTTAACGTTTTTTTTTTGATAACACATGACTCAATCACAATAAACATCCAAAATACCGAGGCGTGGTTTTGGACAGAACGGTAAGCTTTAGAGAACATTTAAGTATAGTTGCTAAGAAGCTAAAAAATAACATACAGTAAAACCTCCCTTAACCGAAATGGCTGACAGTTTTAATAATTTCGTCAATAAAAAGTAAATTTTTATCGCAAAACGTAAACATTTCAATTAATTTCACTCACCGATTGATGCATATGTGTGTCGGGAAATCAAAAAAAATTATAGCTCTAAAAGATATTTGAGAAAAAGTTTTTTATAGAAGCCAAAAAGCTCATGGATGTCGACAACTTTATTTTCAGAATGGTGCGAAAATGAATTCGTCGCAAGTGTAAAATCGTTTTTAAAATAAAAAAACTTTCCCATCAAAGCATTGTTGCTTGTTGATAATACGCCAACTCACCCTCAAAATCTACACAATAGTGATAATTGTCAGTTTTTTGCCACCAAATGTCACAAGCTTAATTCAACTGTTAGACCAGGGAGTAATAGAGACATTCGAGGATTATATAGGAGCATTCTTAAGACATCTGTTATTACAGGAGACGGATGAATCCAAAAGTGTTCCCGAAATCCTCAAACGAAACAACAGAAGAAATTACACCTTCAATAAAAAAATTTGCCGGGATGTGAGGAAATTAACTAGAAGAGATACGAGAATGGTTAGCAGCCGATGACACAGAAAGGGAATTCATCGACATCATTGATATGGTTCTTCATCCAGGTAACCTGAAGCGTATCAGACGACGAAGATGACCCAACAGACAACAGGCAGTATGAGACCGCCGACGAGATTTTCAATGCCTTAAGGATAAGAATTTTATACAGTAGGCCTAGTTAGTTACGGACACGACTATGTTCTTAATTTTGTTGTCATTGTATAAAGTTTTAATTACTATTTAACTGGGAATAAGCCACAATTAAAGATAAAAATACGTTTATTGACGTTTCAATTTCCACTTCGGAAATAGTTCTCAAAATACAAACAGTAAATTAAACAAATTTTGTTTTTTGTTACATAGTGAAAAATTCTTCTAATAATTTAATTTTATCTGACTCATTTATATTGACAATTCAGACATACATTATGCATTTTAAAGTAGACGACTTTAAAATGATATTGCCAATATTGTTGAGTTGCGCTCCTGGGACGACTTTACTTATAAGATAGTTCATTCGATTACATGAAATCAACTTTAACTTGAGAATATCCGTCAGAAAAAATCATAGCATATAATTCGTCTTTAAAAAGACAAATACATGACATGATGACAGTAAAATTCTCCTGTTAGTGATTCCATAGTAAATTATGAGGGAAAACCAGGAAAAAAACCTCATAATACTATCCCGACATGGTAAGTATTTGTTCGTGCATTTAGTTTACCTTCAATAAACACCAAAATTCTGATTTTATATGTTTCGTTATTTAAAAAACATAAATGATGTATCCTCTATATGTTACTGACTTACTAATACTGGTATTTTCTTATTAATAACTTCCTCTTTCAATATTGGTAACCAGATCCTACTACATTCTGCCGAGGAATTCACAAATTTCAGTTTTAAACAAATGCTTTTTCAAATTGTCCTTTAACTAAATTGCTTAAAACAAATTTCACATTGGTAAGGTTTTTCTCCAGTGTGGACCCTCAAATGGTTTTTCAAAGATTCCATTTGACTAAATCAAATTTTGCACTAAGGTTTTTTTTTAGTCTGTATCATCAAAGGTTTTTTTTAAATTAAAGTTTTGGGAAAACTGCTTTAAACAAATTTGACATATGTAAGGTCCTTGGCTGGTCTGAAGTTTCATATTTATATTTAATGTTGGCTCTTTTCGGTTTCCACTCCTATATTGCTTTTTAGGAGAGGAATATTCAGTTGTTCGGTCAAATAGCCAAGTGGGCTGGGCGGCCGGTTTCTCATTCGCTTCACAGCGAGTGGTTCAGTGGATGTGGGTTCGGTCCCCAGCTCGGTGTACACAAAACAAAAAGGCTAACGCAGCAGTTTAAAATTCTAGATGAATCTGCGGCTTAGACTAGAAAGTGCTGGTGTCTGATCGGCCTATGGTGGAGCCATCGAGCAAAAAGACAAAAGAGGGAATCTAATCCTTATGAAAAGGAGACCAAAAAAGTGGCCTCTAATGGCGGACATATCCGGAAATGCGAATGCGCCAAATTTAAATTTTCCGACACTTATTAACAGTAGCTATATAATATTTTTCAGAATGTGTCTTAGATGAGAAAGTTTTAATTAATTATTAACTATAATAGTCTAAAATGCGACACAATTGTTAAAAAACTTCAATATAAATAAGATTTCATGTGACATTTGGGACAAACAATAACATAACCCAACTAAATTTGATGTCAAACAAGGAGAGAAACTCTCTTTCCTTGTTTAATGTGGCCTCTAAAGATCGCACTTCCTGTCTAACAATATGTTTGCCCACACTATCTTTACATTCCCTCTTTTGTCTTTTTGTTCGATGGGTGGAGCAGTACGGCAAGTGATACGGGCTTGCGGCTCGGTGATACTCCTCTATAGATACCCGTATATATATATATATATATATATATATAATATATATATATATATATATATATATATATATATATATATATATATATATTCAGTTGTTTTCATAATTTTCATTTTGTTCTTCTCCTGGAGACAACATAAGATACAAACCAACCATAAAAAATTTTCTACAATGAAAAAAAGAGGAGGCAGGTATTAAAATGAATACAACTGTAAAATAATATCTTTAATAAACAAAGCGAAGCATAATAAAATGTCCAGCAAAAGTCTACTGAATGATATAAAATTGGGTAACATGTTATATTTTATATTTTACTTCGTCAGTAATGACAAATTTGCAATAATTATGTGAATTTATCAAGTGTAAATATTATTCTAAATTTTAAAACAGAAAAAAAATGTTATTAACTACATTATTTAAGCCTAGAATTGATTCAAATAACAATTATGCACAAATTAATAAAATTTATCATTACTTTAAAGATGTCTTACAAATTGGCCATACTACAATCAATTATGATAGCTTATTGTACATTTCATGTAAACCAAGCCAAGATCATCTACTTTTGGACATAGACCGCGCGTCGTTTTTCCAAGTACTTTAACATGTTTTATGTTATCTTATCTGACAATCTATTGTACATTACTTCAAATAGTAACTTGAATCTTAACAAATACTTTTAATTAGAATTTTTTTTAATTGTGCCGAAAAAGTAAAAGAAAGCTCTAATTTTAATGACTTCTTTCCTGGAAACTAGTAAAAATAGCCAAAAATCAAGAAATACAAAAAAAAAAATAAAAAAAAGTAATAGCTAAAAACAATTATGCGAAAAACCAAAAAAATATGTTAATTGTCGTAATTATAGCAAACGTAATCAAAAAATAATAAATATCATTATTAACTTAGTAAAATCAAAAAACACCGATGGTACAGGTTGCGCTTTCGTTATACCTAAACGTATACAGAAAAAATATAAGTTAAACAAAAACACATCTATTTTCACAGCTGAGGCAATAGCAATTCTAAAAGCACTAGAATATGTTTATCAGGAAAAGGATCAGAATGCTATAATCTTTTCCGATTCACTTTCCGTTCTTAAAAGTTTAAAATCAAACTCAAACACAACTAATGATATTATTTTTAGCATCCAAGCAATACTTAAACAATTACAAGATCAAAATAAATATATAAAATTCTTCTGGGTCAAAGCACACGCAGGAATAACAAACAATGAAATTGCAGATCAAATTGCCAAAGAAAGCATAGTAATGGGGGAACAAATAAATTACGAACTAACTACAGACGAACAAATTCCCCTCTTTCTAATTTGCCGAGTTTATCGACCACTTGACCTAAATCACCAACGAGAAGGTCACGTGATCGATAAACCCGACCCATTAGAAAGAGATGCAGGGACTGCTTTGCGTCAGTTTTCTCTGTCGCACTGAGGGAACGCGTCTGAATTGCAGCAATCACTCTATTTGTATGTTTATGAACCTAAACCACACTAACCAAATCTAACCTAAACCTGCTAACAAACCAGGAATTTTTCGTTAAAAGTAGTAAAGAATATGTTAGAAGTAGTTAAGAATAAAATGTTAAAATATTAAATTAAAAATCTTTAATTTTTTTTCATAAGAAATCTAACTTTGTATAACTATGGCAACACTGGTTAAAGTTACCCTACTTGAGCTTATGAAACGATTTTCATTACTGTCATTTCTTGTTGTTTAATGGTATATAATGGCGGCGGCTTTAAAAATAAGATATTTTAAGTGGAAATTACATAAAAAAGAACGTTTTCCAGACAATAAAAATCATTGTACGATCATCAGGAAGAGACGATCAGAATTCATTGATATAAATTACATATCTGTAGACATCGTACCCTCTTACTATACAGTAAACCAGATTCATTTTACATATTCCCAATTATCAACATACGCACGTGAAAGCCAAACAGGGTCGTACTGATGTGTATCGTATGATTCTTAAAAATATTTACTTTTGAAACTATTAGTGTAAGAATTTCTTGATATTTAATCATTAAATCACAATTAAACTAAACTCTAAAAACAACACGACCAGTAAATAACTTAACAATAACTGTAACAAATATAACACACAATATATTAACTTAAAAACCAACACCATACAATTTACAAGTTTGGATCTGTAACATGAGAATCTGTCTGGCTTAAGGTAATAAATTATATTTAATAGCCTCTTGACGAATGAGAAGGTGAACATCAACACGTGCTTTTATTGATAGTTGGGAATTTGCTGAACGAATAAACGGCCAAAATTCTGGAAACTTTACAAAAATTATCGTTTTTTTAGCAATACTCGTCTCCTGATCATGATTTGTATAGTTTACCATTACAATTACATTTTTATTTGATTGTTTTATATTCCTGCATAATATTTTATGTATTTCTCACTCTTTTTTTATTAACATTATTATTTAATAAAATATGGAACCAGATTCAAGCGAAACGCCGAAACTCCGAGATTTGTGAATGGCAACATTGGCAATACTGTATTGCGTCAGGGTTTTGCTAGTCAGTCAACAACATAACTGGAAGCGGTTGGGTGGCCTTTAGTACAGTTTTGTGCGGCTTCCAGTGTTTATTAGTGACATCAGGTAGTTGTTACTAAGGTGATATTGTTTAATTGTCGGAGAGGAATTCATCAGCGCCGATTCAACGAAAATGGCAACCAGAAACCCAAAACGTGTTGACTGGTAGCCAGGAAAGAGAGCCAAAGCAATTATCCTTCGAGAAGGTTACACTTATCAAGAAATAGCAAACAAATTGGGTGGTGGCGCCACACAATCAGGTGTAATGAAAGTTTGCAAACGTGGAACGACAAAATCAGCAAAAAGATCTGGCAGAAAACCCAAACTTAGTCATTATGATGTGCGTAGAATATGCCGACTTTCTTTAGAAGATCGTCGCAGATCCGCTAATGGTATTGTCAGATAAACTGGATTACAAATATCGGACTGCACTATCAGAAGAAAGTTGTGTGAAAATGGATTGCGAGCACGAATTCCTAGAAAGAAGCCGTTCCTGAACAAAAAACAGGCAAAAACCCATTGATTGGGCTTTGGCACGCAGAGGGTGGACAGAAGAACAATGGAGTAAAGCAATTTGGAGTGATGAAACCAAAATCTCGATCTTTGGGAGTGAACTTTGTTCGCCGCCGACCGGGAGAAGACCTTTTGCTCCAGTGTACTACGGTCACTATGAAGCATCCTGTGAGTGTCATGGTATGGGCTTGCATGACCACTAATGGAGTTGAACGTTTAGCAGTAATAGAGGGCAATATTAATGCAAAAAAATATCAGGAATATATACTGCAAGCCAAACTGTTGCCGACTATAGAGATTTGTTCGAAGGTTATGCCCAACAATGTATTTTCCAGCAGGATGGAGCGCCTTGTTATACGGCACTTCCATGGAATGGTTGAGAAACCATGATGTTACTGTTCTGCCTTGGCCTGGAAATAGTCCCGATCTAAATCCAATAGAAAATTTATGGTCAAGGCCTGGACTTTCAAGGTCTTAGTATCACACCGAAAACCCAAGCATTAAGAGAGAACTGATAGAAGTTATTATTCAAAACTGGTTTAAAGTTATTACACCAGAAGATTTGGCTAGTCTCGTCAACTCCATGCCTCGCAGAATTGAGTCTGTCCTAAAAAACAAAGGTTATCTTACCAAATACTAATTTTGTTGATAATAATCATTGTACCTTTTTTTAAATATCTACTAATAGCTAACGGCTGTTGTTTTATTTATTTTTAAATTTTTAGAGGATTTCCCCCTTAAAATAGATGTTAAATATTAAGTAGAAGCATAAAACGATGTTATAAAATTATAGATAACCTTATAAATAACATAAGTCCTGTGAAAAAGAGGAATGCTGATAAGAAAACTAAAATTTTTGAAAAGTTTCCAGAATTTTGGCCATTAGTGTACAGTACAATATTTTGAAATTCATGCACCATTCTTCCCAGTTGTAAGCCAAATTTCCCTCCATTGACAAAGTTTGAATTTCATTTTTATACTTTATTATTTTTACAACGACTGATTGATTCTGCTCGACAGCATCTTGTTCTTCCAGGGTTAAGAATTTTATCTCGACTGTTTTTAATATTTCTTTTTACACACCACCACGTCTTGTTGCGATTATGTTTTGACTTTTGTGACATAACTCTTCGATATTTGACTTAATTTTTTACTTCTGACACCATGTTTGTTCTACTCTGTGGGCTTTTTATTAGAATAGACACCAGTTTCTGCATATATTAATATATACAGAACTAACATTTACAACATAAACTAATAATTACATCTAAAGAACCATAAGACAAGTCTCTGTAGGCTGTCTATGTCTGTAGCTACCTTTCCATTTTCGGATTTGTTCTTCTATTTCACATGTACCTACTAATGTTAAGGTAGGTTTACAACTTAACACAACATAACAAGCTATATATATATATATATATATATATATATATAATATATATATATATATATATATATATATATATATATATATATATATATATGTATATGTATGTATATAGTTTGACTTTAGTTCTTGAACCTTAATATATATTTTTTTAGGCGATTTTCTTGGGCTTAGGTTCATAAAAAAAAGATTTGATACTAAAACATTTTCATATATTTTTTCGACGTTTCGGCAGGAAATCAATGCCTTTTTCAACAAATAATATTGACTAAAAAAAAACATTTTATGACAGACATAATACGGTTTAAAAGTTTTGACTTTTTACATGCTTGGTAAGTCAAAAGTATAACTTTTAAACCGTATTGTCTGTCATTAAACTTTTTTTTAGTCAATATTATTTCTTGAAAAAGGCATGGATTTCCTGCCGAAACTACGAAAAAATATATGAAAATGTTTTAGTATCAAATCAATTTTTTTTTATGAACCTAAGCCCAAGAAAATCAACTAAATATATATATATATATATATATATATATATATATATATATATATATATATATATATATAGAATAAAGAATAGATAAAGAATAAACATTGAAAGATGTTTTAGACAAAATGGTTTTCCACGAGCAATTGGTGCAATTGATGGTTCACATATTAAAATAGATAAGCCATCAGAAGACCCTGATTCATACCTTAACAGGAAACATTTTCACTCAATTCATATAAGTTCTATTTGGTTTCACAAACATTTCGATAACTTGATACATAAATATGCTATGTCCATCATACACCATTTGAGAAGATAAGTTTTTCAAACTACAGTACCTTTTTAATTTAGATGCATTATACTATCCTAAATATATTAAAAAAGTCAAGTTTATCAACGTTTATTGTCTAGTCTTTGTATAGTAGCAACAAAATTCCCAAAATGAACATAAGTAGTATATCTGAGCTTTATGGTATCGATTTGTTTATCTTTAATTATAACCATTATTTGTATCATAATGTATAGAGTATACAACTTTTGAAATTTTTTTTAGCTACAAGTTGTGTGTGATCACAAAAGAAAAATAAGGGATGTATTCATAGGTTACCCTGGGTCAGTTCATGATAGCCGTGTCTTCAGAGCATCACCTTTAAGTGAAAGTTTAGCAGAAAATTGTGGTGAATACTATTTATTAGGAGACAGTGGTTACCCATGCTTAAACCATCTTCTTACACCATATAAAGATTTTGGAAACTTAGGAAGGATGCAAAATAATTTTAATGTTAAATTGTCCCAAAACAGATACGTTATTGAACATTGTTTTGGTATACTAAAACAAAAATTTAGGCAATTGTACCATTTAAAATTAAGAAAAATTTCTGATTGTGTACATTTCATAAGGGCATGTTGTGTTCTTCATAATATAGCTCTAGAAGACACACTACCTGACAATTTTGAAAATATACCTGACAATATTGAAAATGAACTAGAAAATGATGAAAATCTACAGGACAACCAAAATGGAATGGCACTTAGAAATAGAGTAGCAAATATGTTGCTAAGAAATTAATAAATTTATAAAACAACTTTTTGTGTGTTTTTACTTTTTTATTTTCATAGCTGTAATAAATATGGTTATGTTTTAATTTTTGTAATACAGATCTTTTTTAACTTTTCATTGTTTCTTATGTAACACCAAAAATCTAAATAAAAAATCCTCCAACAAAATACAAAACTCTATTCTAATACTTACATAGTAACTCTTGTCTAGGATAAATGATTAATTAGGTATTTGATCCTACGAAAATACTTGTTTAGTTTTGTTAAAATAATTTTTAATGTAGTGATATTTATTCTGCAAACCATCTGAATAATACTTTATTCTATGTAAGCCCAAAATATGTAACAACAGAACAAGAATTATTAATTCTTAAAAAAGGCTGTTGTTCTTTCAACAGACCTTAAAGGGTAAAAAATGTTGCCTAACACGTCACTATTTGTTTAAATTGTTAGGTAAAATCTTTTATACTTTAAGTCTCTTGAAAAACAACAGCCTTTTTTCAAGAATTAATAACTCTTGTTCTTTGTTACATATTTTTAGGTCAACATAGAATCAAGTTTTTTTATATTCACATGGTAGACATAATAAACATTATTACAATAAACGATGTTCCACAGCGATTGTACTTAAAAAAATTAATTATTCCATTAAAACAGTTATTCACATAATAAGGATTTATTTTAACTTTACAAAATCTTAAAAAATTCAAAACAATACTACAATATTAAGAGTGTCACAACTTAAAAATTATCAAATTTGAGTTATCCTTTGAACTCAGCTTAAAAAGATGTACTTCATATAATACAATACTCAGTATTGTATTATGTGACCTACATGTTTGTAAGCTGAGTACAAGAGTTAACTCAAATTTAATTTTGTTCAAGTTGTTATGCTAATGTATAAATGTTGAAAAAAAAAACAAATCAAATTAAATCAAATTTGTCTAATAACTCTGTAGTTTTTTTTTAACAAATCATTTTGTTCTTTTATTAATTTATTTCTCTCTATTTTTTCTTCTATATTTTCTTTATGTTGTTGTTTTAATAATTTATTTCTTTCTTTTCTCTCTTCTAACTTTTCTTTTTCTAATTTTAAGTGGGCTTCAAACTTCTCTTTCTCTAGAGCCAATCTAGAATCATTGTATTGCTTTTTTTTCTCCTCTCTGTCTGTCTAATACATCTACTCGTTTGCTGGTTCTTAAAAAACTTTTTTTGGCTGATATTTGAAAAGCAGTAGCATCAGTTTTTTGTGGTGTTACCCTTACATCACGAGATGTTGATGGTGTACTTATTACATAGTTGTGGTCACTTGATGCTACATTTTCAGAAAGAGGTGTAGAAATGTTGTCTTCTAAGTGTACAATTGAATTTGTGCTAAGTACACATTCAGGTACAATATTTTTTTGTGCCGAGTATTTCTCCCATTTCTTCAGCAAATTCAAAATATTTTCTCCCTCTCCCTGTTTTTTTGGCGTTGTCTATATATTTTTTAAAGTTTCTTTCTAAAACCCTCCAACGGTTTTCGTAATTTGCTGGGGTGCAATTAACATTATTCATTTTTAACTCCAAAGATATAAATTTCCACAACTTTTTAAAATTCTTTATGGCGAAAGTTTCCACATTTTTTCTATAATTTTTGTATAGATCTATTAAAAGCAATGTGTTTCCTCTCGTCCACACAAAACTTGTTTCAGCGTTGGCCGATGGCTGGTCACCTTTTTGGAAAGCCAAATACTCTTGTAAGGATTCTAAAAATTTTAAATAAATATAGTATAGATAATAGTAATAAAAACAAAATCATTTACCTTCCATCTTAAGGTTATTCAGTTGTAGAAATTTTAATTAAAATAGGTATAACTGTGGTATAACTTAAAAAATAAAATATACTAAGAAAACTAATCAAACTAATAAAATCAAATAAACGACTAATAATATTAAACAATAAATGCAAAAAAGTGAATGAAAAGATTTAACAAACTAATTAGATCGAATTCCAAGAAATAAGAAAAGGAGATTTGACAAACGACAATGACAAATGCAAAATATCAAATTTTAGGTGTTCGTAGAGCACAAAATCACAAACTAATTCCAAACAGTTACCAACTGAACATGCGCATTGTATTTCAAATCACAAACCGTTTGTAATCGCTACTACGAACAAACCTAATATAAATTTTTAGTTTTTTATTTTAGTTGTTAATTGAGTGGCAAGACCACCTCTCTGAGAAACGGAGGTTAAGGTTTTAGTCGGAACACGGTTAATCCGGCACTACCCTGGGGTCTTCTGGCTTAGTATCCCACTCGGCCGAAAGATACCAGGGTGTCTTCTTCCGTAACGTAGAGGTCAAAAAAAGATTTCCCCCACCGTTGCCTGTCAGAATTCAATGGATACCTTCTTAGAAAAAAAAAAAACACTAGCAGGAGCGGTAGGTAGTAAGAAAGAGATAGGAAGTAGGGTGCAATCAGTCACGGAACTGGTGGAGAAGATGCTTAGGTGATCAGATCGGTGGAGAGCAGTTCAGAGATATGTGAGGAGAACATTGGAGAGAAAGGAACATTGGATAAGATGGAGACGGAGAGAAGAATTCAGTCGTAGTGAGAAAGTGATAGAATTCGTGAATGAGAGATCGGGTGAATGTTGGGCCGATGTTGCGTCCCAATCAGGGCGATTATGCCGGCAATTCACCTCTAAGGAGGGTGTTTTTTAGCAGGGAGGTCTCTGGCATTGACGGCGATGGTATTCGAACAACCCTTGCGCGCTGCCTCGGATATCAGCGTGGCCACGCTGGAGGAGTTCTGCATAACCGAGGCTGGAAGGCGATTCTGTCCATCTTCTAGGACCGAGGTATGTTTCGAACATTTGGACCACCTCTCTCATAAAACAAGAAAAAATACTCTAGATCCAGTGGAGTTATTGTGAGATCAATACTCTGACGGAACTCCAGTCCATACCCAGAGGCCCGGTGGAGTTCTCACTAGATAAGCACTCTAACGGTACTCAACTCTCTCTTGTGGCGTACACTGTTTTATATCGTCGTAGGCCTTCCACCTCCTCTAGCGCGCGTCGATGCAAGAGGAACTTTGGGTGGGAGTACTTGTGTACGGAAATCTGAAGAGACGGAGGCGATGCACATCGTTACACTACAAAGCATAAAAACCTTAATAGAGAAAGTAGTGGAGTACAATAAACCTCTAGTACAAATATTTATCGATTTTCACCTTCAAAGCCTTAAAGAAGATTAAACACTTAAAGAAGATTGCAAGTACAACTAGTCGTATTGATCTATGCCTACTATGAATGCAATATATACTTGATGTTAAGAAATAAACGTTTTCCCTTGGGCTTGTCATTCCATCTACTAGTTTGTCAGAGAGATTCCGTATTATTAAAATTAGATGCTATAGAAACACACTTATTATCGTTCAATTTTACAAAAAATATTTCTTCATTTACATCAAATCCAAAATCATATGATCCTCTAGCTTCTTTACCAAGACTTTTGTATCTTTTATAGGACACTTCGCCAATTTATTTTCCTGCAAGGTTCCTGTTGCTAGATATTCAGATAATGTGTGTGTGTAAATGAAATAATAAATTATTGCTGGTAAATAAACTATTAAAAAAATATCCAGTGGCTTGCAGGTTCAGAAATACAATCTAATATATCAAGTACTGCTTTTCAAATCTAAAGTCAAATATTCGCAATAATTGTTTTACCAGCATAAAAGTCAAAATTATAACAGTGTCCGCTACTTCCACAAAAATCCTAAAATTTGTATATATGCAGAATATAATTTCCACGTATTAATTGCTTCAATCAGTTAGGTCCATATTTTTTTACAATAATTTCATTTACTTTATTTTTACATTTATTATCCAAATATTCGTTAAAACATTAGTCACTGCGAAACAATTTCTCCTAAATATGATAAACTATAAAACTTTTGATGCAAATCGCAATTAGAAAATGTAAAATTTTAAAAATTAAAACGACTTGTGCACAGATTCACATTCCACTGAATTCTACCATGCTGCAAATTTTGATAACGTAAGTTTTAGTCTAGTTTTTATAGATTAGTAAAATAAAATGTATAATGACGAATCAACAATTTTGATGTCCAGTAGATATAAGAATAATCCAGTAAATTATAAAAAGGCCGGTAAGAAACTTTTATTATTAAAGTGATCTAAACGAAGTCAGTAAATTTGTCCCATGTTTATAATTTTTTTATTGAAAGGATATTGGAAACATAATACAACCCAAATTATTATTCAGTTTACTACAGCTTAGACATTTTTTTTTAACTTTAAACAACTTTTAAGGGTTCAAAAATAATCTATCTATAAATATCACGCTGGCCTATAGTGGATTATTATCCTATAGAGTATTTCATTAAATGTATTTATTTTTATACAGTAAAACCTCCTTTAACCGAAACTTCGTTTAACCGAAACGGCTGACAGTTTAAATAATTTCGTCAATAAAAAGTAATATTTTATCGCAAAATGTAAACAATTCCATTAATTTCACTTACCGATTGATGACTATGTGTTTTGGGAAATCAAAACAACCAAGAGCTCTAAAAGATATTTGAGAAAAAGCACTTCCAGTTTTTTATAGAAGCCAAAAATGCTCATGGATGTCGACCACTGTTCAGAATGGTTCGAAAATGAATTCGTCCCAAGTATAAAATCCTTTTTAAAATAAAAAAACCTTCCCATCAAAGCATTGTTGCTTGTTGACAATGCGCCAACCACCCTCAAAATCTATGCAATAGTGATAATTGTCAGATTTTGCCACCGAATGTCACGAGCTTAATTCAGCTATTAGACCAGGGAGTAATAGAGACATTCGAGAGACATTATAGAGGAGCATTCTTAAGACATCTGTTATTACAGGAGACGAATGAATGCGAAAGTGTTCCTGAAATCGTCAATTGTTCAACAATGAAACATGTTGTTTATCGGTGTGCTGAGTTCTGGGCCAAGATCAAATCTTCAACTTTGGAAAAATGCTGGAACTAACTTTTTGATAGGATTTTGATTGACGATCCTGAAGAAGAAACTGATAAAGAAACGACAGAAGAAATTAAACCTTTAATAAAAAATTTACGTTAAGAAGAGATACGTGAGTGGTTAGCAGACGATGACTCAGAAAGTGAATTCATCGACCAGGTCATCATTGATATGGTTCTTCATCCAGACAACCTGAGCGTATCAGACGACGAAGATGACGACCCAACAGACAACAGGTAGCATGAGACCGCCGATGAGATTTCAATGCCTTAAGGAAAAGAATTTTATACAGTAGGCCTAATTAGTTAGGGACACAAGTAGGTTCTTAATTTTTGTTGCCATTGTATAAAGTTTTGTCCTTTTCAGATTGCTTTACGTTTCGTTGAACGATGAAATGAGGCAAACTCACGACGTTCTTCAAATTAACGATACAGATATATAGGCGCAAAACATCGTTGTCAAACGATAACGTAAAAGAAAATAGAAGATTTCTTTAAAAAATCATGTTAAACTTGTTCATTTTCCTTAATTTTAATACTTTATTCTGTATTTACGTATTAAAAAATATTACGAAATCACTGCATAGTATTTTTTAATACCAATATTTTAACCAAGAATACTAAATGTTAAAAATGTTTAAAAAAATAATGTTATTTTTAACCGAAATTCTTGTTATCCGAAACGCCCTTCCCCCCAATTATTTCGGTTAACGGAGGTTTTACTGTAGTACCTTTAATTATTGGTAGGTTTTTGTGCAGTGTGTATCATTAGATGCTTTTTCAAACTGCCTGCATGGTTAACCCGTTTAAAACAAATTTCACACTTGTAAGGTTTTTCTCCAGTATGTATTCTCATATGTTGCTTCAAATCACCTGCTCGAGAAAACTGCTTGAAACAAATTTCACACTCGTAAGGCTTTTCTCCAGTGTGTATCATCAAGTGTTTTTTTAAATTACTTGTTTGATTAAACCGCTTAAAACAAATTTCGCACTTGTAAGGTTTTTGACCAGTGTGTATTATCGAATGTTTCTTCAAGTTACTTGCTCCAGTAAACTGTTTATAGCAAATTTCACACTTGTAAGGTTTTTCCACAGAGTGTGTCATCAAATGTTTTCTAAAATCGCCTTTGTGAGAAAACTTCTTGAAACACATTTCGCACTCGTAAGGTTCTTCTCCAGCATGTATTCTCATATGTGCTTTCAAAGCACCTGTTTGAGAAAACAACTTGAAACAAATTTTACACTTATAAGGTTTTTTAGTGTGTAATTTCATATGTTTTTTCAAAGCACCTGTTTGAGAAAACTGCTTGAAACAAATTTCGCACTTGGGTTTATTTCCAGAATGCATTGTCATATGTTGTTTTAAAGTATCTGTTCGCGGAAATTGCTTGAAACAAATTTCACACTTGTAAGGTTTTTCTCCAGTATGTATTCTCATATGTTGTTTCAGATCACCAGTTCGAGAAAACTGCTTGAAACAAATTTCACACTTATAAGGTTTTTCTCCATTGTGTGTCATCAAATGTTTTTTCCAATGACCTGCGTGGTTAAACTGTTTGCCACAAATTTCACACTTGTATAGTTTTTCCTCAGATTGCGTTTTCAATTGCTCTCTAGAATCACCTGCGTGAGCAAGTTGTTCGGTCTCAAGTTTAATATTTGCATTTAGTACTGTTGATTCTTTGGCTTGTCGACTGTTATTTTTTTCTTTATGGGATGAATGTTCAGCTAGTATTTCCACAATTTTCATATCCTCATGGAAACAACCTAAAATACAAATTAATTATAAAAATTTTATTTTACGAAAAAATTAATTAACAAACTATAGATAGAACGAGAACAGGAATGCAAAGGTATAAAAGTTTATTCTTCTTATGATGCCTGTTTGTTACAAATGATGGACACTAACATGGCCATTCTGACTTTGTTGACTGCTGCCCTAAAAAGTCCGGTAGTGATCAAGTTATACCATTTTCTTAGAATATAAAGCCAGGATATTCTTCTTCCTAGACCCCTTGCTTCATGCACCTTACCTTGAAGTATGGTCCGAAGTAAGTCGTATCATTGTTCATTACGAATTACAGGGCCAAGGTATTACAGATGGCGACGTTTTATGGTTATGATTAGTTCGCGCTCTTTACCCTTTCTGTGTAGAACTTCTTCGTTGGTAACTTTGTCTTGTTATGAAGCTATTTTCTTGTGTATCTTAATACAATTTACCATTTTTATTGGAAATAACTTTAGTCTATCCAGAAAATCCTTAACATGGGTCTACAGCACCACATTTCAAAAGTTTCGAGTCTCTTCAGTGATGCTTCAGTTAAGGTCAAGTTTGTTCGTAATAGATATTGTTTATTATAAGGCGGTCTCTGCTGTCTAGACCAAGTGAATTTAATATTTTCATCATGTTTTGTTCTATCAAACGCTCTCTGTTAATAAAAAAAACATATATTACAATTCACGTTTTTACATCGTTGAAAAGGAAAAGAAAAAGAAGAAGAAAAAAGAACTAGGTATTGTTATGAAAGATGATTTAAGCCACTGTTGGGGTATTTTCCACTTTAATGTAGGTACATCGTCGACAATCAAGGTAGGCCTTATTACTGCCTTTTTGTCCATACAAAACTAGAATAAATTTAATTTAAAATATACTTGACAGGATAATTTTAGCTTTAGGGACCTCCTTTTTTAGTTCCAAGATCCCTTACAGTTTATTCAAATTACATATTACCAACCGTAAACAACTGCACGTGAAAACCAAATAGGGTCGTACTGAAGCGTATCATATGATTTTTAAAAATATTTATATTGTTCTGAAGATATTTTCTTGGGCATTTTAAAGTAGTTGCTATTTAAATGGGAATAAGCCACAATTAAAGGTTAAAGTACGTTTATTAACGTTTCAATCTCCACATCGGAAATCGAAAAAATATTTATTTCTTGTAGTTTAACTGTGAGTGAATTTTAATGTTTCATTCAACTTCATTATTCGCAACTCAACAATATTGGCAATATCATTTTAAAGTCGTTTACTTTAAAATGAATAATGTATGTCTGAATTGTCAATATAAATGAGTCAGATAAAATTAAATTATTAGAAGAATTTTTTCACTATGTAACAAAAAACAAAATTTGTTTAATTTACTGTTTGTATTTTGAGAACGATTTCCGAATTGGAAATTGAAACGTCAATAAACGTATTTATGCTAAAATAAAATATTCATTAACTAAGATATGTATCATAAAGTATTTTGACTAAACTATCATCATCATAAGTTTTTAAAAACATACTATTGTTTAAATTATTCAGAGTCTGGGGAGCTCTAAAACAATTTTTAATTGAAGGTGATTACTTGGCAACATCGTACTTAACGAAGCCCTTAACGATAACTTTTCAACGACATCGTATTGAAATTATCAATTTTGCAGAGGCATATCAAAAAAAAATTAATTATTTATTTAAACACATAAGTAATTACGTAAAAATTAAATCTAAAACCAATTTAATTATTAAATTATCATGTCCCTTTTAACAGGTATCTTATAGTTGTCTAACAAAATAAAATAAAATTTTATTTTTATTAGAGTATCTAATACAGAACTTCAAAAAACAGAAAACTTTGGAAAATAATTTTTTTTTCATTAGACTAAAAACAATCTGCAATTTTAATTACATATCATTACACATCATTCTCTATTTATAGAATTGCTGTGTACTGTAAACGTTATATTTGTTTTTTTTTAACTTAATTTGAAAGTTTGCTTGTGTCTATTTGTTTATATAAATATGAAAATATATTATGAAGTTCATATAAATTAAAATGAAGTAAGCTAAACTATTATCATATGAATGCGTTTATATAGCAGTGCATTTGTTTATTTCAGTACATTCTCGAAATATGAAATGAAGATGGTACTAACTACTAAAGAGTTAATAGCTTTGTTAGAAGAAGACTCAGATTGTGAAAATGCCACTTAATGTGGTTTATTTGCCGCGGAGATTATATTAGAAAGTTTCTGGTGTAGAAGACATTGATCTTCTTCTTCTTCCTTCTAGTTTGTAGGCTTTAAAGCCTGTTTCTTCTTTAATATTAGCTTCCTAAATTGTTTAAATTGTCACACCATCTTTTTTTTGGTCTGCCAATACTTTTTCGTCAATTTGGTGACTTATCTAGTGCTATTCGTACTATTCTATCCTCCGCCATTCTACTGATGTGTTTGTTCCACTTTTGTTTTCGTTTTGTCACCTATCCTTTTATGTCTTCTATATTGCATGCTCTTCTTATGTTTTTGCTTCTCTCTCTATCCAACTGACTTCTCCTTGATATTCGTCGGAGTATTTTCATCTCTGTTGTCTCTAGCAGTCGTCTCGTTTTAGATGTGTCAGGTCTTGTCTCAGCCGTGTATGTTAATATAGGTCTAATTCCTGCTTTATAGACTCTTGTTTTTGTGTCTTGTCTTAGGTGTTTGTTCTTCCAGATTGTGTCATTAAGAGAACCCGCCGCTTTACTTGCTTTTAAGCTTTGCTGTCGTACTTCTTCTTCAACATCTCCGTAACTAGTTATATCTATTCCCAGATATCTAACCCTTGCTTCCGGCTTTATTATTTTCCCATCAATTTCGATTTTACACCGTAGTGGGTATTTAAATGTCATTTATTTGTATTTTTCCGCTGATATTATCATATTGTATTTCTTCGCTGTTGTATTGAAGATATGTGTTAATCTTTAGAGCTCGTCTTCTGTCTCGGCGATTAATGCGACGTCGTCTGCATAACATAATATTTGGATTTCTTTGTTCCCAATTCTGTGGTCATGACTTTTACGTACTGCTTGTATTATTTCGTCCATTAATATATTAAAGAGAAGTGGGCTTAACGAGTCACCCTGTCTGACTCCGCTTTGTACTGGTATACACTGTGTTAGTTTTCCATTTATCTTTGCCTGTATTCGATTATGGAGGTAGATGCTTTCGATGGTTTGTACAATATTGATTGGTATGTTCCTTTTATACAGTAGGTGTAAGACGTCTAAGACTTGGATGCGATCGAAAGCCTTTGTCAGGTCTATAAAACATAGATATGATGGCCTTTTCTGTGATTTGTCTTAGTACAAATACGACGTCTACGCAGGATCATCCGGATCCGACTCCTTGTTGTTCATCTGATAAAGTTGTTAGTTTATTAATTTTGTTGGTTAGGACTTTTGCGGTAAGCTTAACTGCGGTGTTCAGTAGATTTATACCTCTATAATTGTTGGGGTCTTCTTTATCGCCTTTCTTGACCATTGGTATCATTATGCTGTTTCTTCATGCGTCTGGTATCTTGCAGTGCAATATTAGTTTTTGTATAAGTTTTGTTATCTCTAGGATTAAACTTTCTCATCCATATTTTAGAAGCTCGTCTTTCTAGAAGCTTTCTAGTTCGTGAAAACTGATTTCTATTTGGTCTCTTAGTTCTGGTACGTTATTGTGTTGATTATTATTTTCCTTTACTTTAAACAGTTCCGTCAGGTATCTTTTTCATTCGTTTGCTGGTATATTATTGTATTCCTTGAAGAGATTGATGATAATATTATTTGTGAAGAATCAATAAAATCGGATATTATAGGTACATATGAAATACAAGTGATTGGTAATTCTAACGATTCTGATTATGATATTCCTCTGAACCACAGATAAAACGTCCAAAAAAAAACCAAGCAAAAATAGTAAATCCAAATTTATCTTATGTTGTAATAACGGATATTCTTTCGTGCTCAGTAGTAATTCAACATCAGTCTGATTGATATTTAGACAATATAAAAGCCAACCATGTAGGCAAGTCATATATTGAAGTTTTTTCACTCTTTTTGAAATACAAACGAAAGTTAAAGATAATTAAATTAAAAATAAAAAACTGTAAACAAGCCAAAGCACGTGGAAGACGAAAATGGACGAAAGTCGAAAATATACAAATATCAATCATCAACTACTTGTCATTACTTTTGACGGAATTGACATGGCGGAATTAAGCTTCGTTTGATTATTTTATTTGTGACATTCAGAGATGGTGTTAAAATAAAATGATTGGTTAAAGTCTTCGTGAGCGAGATAGGCTGTCATCTCTCTTTATTAACCGACTGGAGTCAAAGTGATGGGGGAAATGTTCAAGGTTATTCATATAAGATTCCAGGCCATGGGCCAAGCAGAGAAAGCACTAACTCAATGCATTGAGAGAAAGTCAACGTTGCTAGCTCTTCTTCTTCTAATTCCCACTTGCCAAAAAACCAGAAGACCTTGGTCCACAGCGAACATCTAGAAAAAGAAGAAAATGTAACCTCAGGCCAAAGCAAATATCGAGAAAAAGAAGAGATCGTAAACAAAAACAAAATAAACTTTGGAAACAAACATTCTGCTGATAATGACCAAGAATTTACCCTGGTACAGAGAAGAAAAGCCAGGAGAAATGACCAAAACTTTGTTTTGGGTAAAGCGAATTTCCAAGGATATGAAAATTTTGCTAATTCTTTTCATAAAGCTTATTTTTATCTTGGTCGCGTAAAAATGGGCATAACACCCACCTTTATTGAACAACATGTTAAGAAGCAATGTCCAAATATTAGGGATTTTAAGGTTGAACCGTTACCAGTTAAAGGTGAAAATATCTCTTTCAAAATAAGCATCCATCCAGATGACAAGGAAGATTTTTCGAGGCCGGATATTTGGCCTAAAGGCATCATTTTAAGAAAGTTTTGGATTACCAATAAACGCAGTCTGAAAATTTTCAACAAGATCGAAGAGATCAGACCGGGATATAACTAAAAATGACTCCTTGAAATTTGAGTTTGAGAACAAATTTGAGTTGTTCCTGCTATGATATAGTAATGATTGCAGAGACTTGGTTGAATTCAGATTATTCTGATGCTGAAGTGGGAGTTCCAGAGTATGACATTTATAGATGTGATCGTGAATTGGGGTTAAACACTCTAAACACACGTGGAGGTGATGTATTAATCGCAGCTAAAAAGAGACTTTCTACTCAAAAAATCGTAGTTCCTCTTGTTGACTCTGACATATATCAGTTATACCTAACATTTAAAATCAAAACTCAAAATTTTGTTATTGGCTGTGTATATATACCTTCTCCATCACCTTCTCAGTCTTATTTAAGACATTGTGAATCTGTTGAATATGTTTACACTAATTTTTCAGATAGTTTGTTTGTCTTGGCAGGTGATTACAACCTACTACAAGCTAAATGGGGCAATGATGAGTTGGGATTGACAGTGACGGGCACTGGAAATGACTGTAAGTATTGTAGCAAATTGCTTTAGTTTCTATAACTTCTGACTGATATTTTGAAGAGCAAAGGAGTCCCATTGGACCTGGTTTTTAGCAATTTGGAATCTATTAATGTCACTCCAGCAGTAGATAAAATTTTTGAGAATAGTTTAAATCATACAGCTATCAGTTTTGAACTAGTGTGTGAAGAAAACTTTGATGTTATGGAATATTTACGAGGAATATTTTTATGATTTCAAAAATGGTGACTACTTTTCAATAAATAATTGTTTAGCAAGTACAAATTGGGAGGTACTGTTTCTTAATGGTACAGTTGATAGTATGGTGGTCATTTTTTATGATATAATTTACTCACTGATAGAATACTTTGTTCCACTAAAGAAATATAAAACCTCTACCTTTCCCTCTTGGTTCTCGTCAGAGCTGCGTAACCTAATCATATGTAAAAAACAGGCCCACAAACAATTTAAAATTAGTGTTAGGCAAGATGATTATGACTGTTTTGTGGCTTTAAGAAACCAGTGTGAAATTTTAAGAGCAGACTCTCAGAAACAGTATTTAGATGGGATACAAAATAACATTTCCGATAATCCAAAATATTTTTGGTCTTATATTAAAAGCAAAAGAAATGGGTATAATATACCATCCAGAATGGTCTATAAGGATAGGGTTGGCTTAAATATGAAGGACTCTGCCAATATGTTCGCAGAATATTTCTTATCAGTCTACTCAGATGAACAAAAAGATACTTTACCTTTTTTTTAATTTTGACAGTTCTATTTGTTTGAGTTCTATAATACTTACAGCAACTGAGGTCTATGATACTATTGCAAGTTGTAAAAACAGATTATGTGCTGGGCCGGATGGAATCCCAGTCTATTTTCTGAAAAACCAATCAAAATCAGTACTTACAAAACCAATTTTGTTTATTTTTAACAGATCACTTGGTACCGGTAGCTTGCCCAGTCTCTGGAAGAAAAGTTTTTTAAAGCCGATTTTTAAATCAGGTACAAGGAACGATATATCAAACTATTGAGCTGTCTGTAATCAGTCAGAGCTGCGCAAGTTGCTTGATTGTTTGGTTAGTAAGAAACTGACATGGAGTTATAGAGGCATTTTTAATCCTGAACAATTTGGCTTTCTGATAGGGAGGTCAACAGATATCAACCTGGCTTTGTATGTCAATCATATATATAACAGCTTTGAAGAGGGGTGCCAGGTTGACTCAATCTATACTGACTTTTCCAAAGCATTTGATCGGGTAAACCATGGGGTCCTCTTACAAAAACTAAGAGCTTTGGGTATTTTGGATCCCCTTCTTCAGTGCATTACAGAATTTGTTAGTGGTCTTTACGCAGAGAGTTAACTTGGGAAGTGACACTTCAATTGAAATAACAGTTCCATCAGGCGTGCCACAAGGCTCCCATTGTGGCCCTGTTTTGTTTTGCTTGTTTCTGGTCGATTTAGTACAATAAATCAAAAATTGTAGTGTTCTGCACGACTACCAGTAGACAACAGCGGTGTCCGCGGTAGTTCTACTTGAATTATTTATAAGAGAGGTGTTGTTGTAACATATCTCTAACTTTGTTTGCAATGGCTCGTAGCAATGCTAGTAGTGATAGTGATTCGGATAAACCTTGCATAAGAAAAAAGGGTGTTGTGAATTCTTATAAATATGCACGAAATAAATATCGTGATGCAAGAGTTCGCGGCGTTTCTTTTGTCAATGCAGCCGGAAAGGAGATACTAGCTCGTGTTCCCGCCTTAGAATGTGGGTAAGTAGCAGTTTTAGCCATAATATAAATAAGAGTATATTATTACTTTTCAATTAATTGTGCTTTTATTTTGTAACTTAATATAATAATCATTCGCATTGCATTTGGCTGACATTCTAACACAATTTACTAAGATTATTTAAGTTATGTTAATCTGTCAATTATTTTAAGTTGTTTTAAATATCTGCCTCATTTATTTCAGATGCAAGTTGAAGTGTTTGTCTCACTGGAATGCTGAGGAGAAGGCCACGCTTCTCTCCAAATTCAACAGCTTATCCAATAAAGATGAACAGGATGTTTTCTTGCAAGGCCTTATGGATTGCGCTGTCCCTAAGCGGCGATTACCCGCTGATAAAAATAAAAAGCCTAAATCCAAGACAGTGACGTACAATTTACTTCAGAATGGCAGTAGAGTTGCTATTTGTAAAAAAGGATTTTTGGCGAGCTTTGGAATCACAAAGAAAAGATGTGAGCGGTTATCCAATCTGCTTCATAAACAGCAAACTCCTCGTGATCGACGCGGGAAAAGTAGCAGTTATATATAAAATACCAACTGAACTACTTTCGGAAGTACATAAACACATTGCTTCGTACCCCACTAAAACAGCTCATTATACTTCTCACGAAATGCAATATCTGGATTCCACACTTAATGTGCAGAAAATGTACGACATGTACAAAGTTAAACACGCTGATCATAAAATTAGTTACGAATCTTTTTGGAGATACTTTAACGAAAATTTTGATCTTAAATTTGGCCAACCTCAGCAGGATACATGTGTAACTTGTGAAGAGTTATCACTAAAAATTAAAAATAAATTTTTAAATGACAACGCAAAAAAGAGTGGCTGTTGCTGAGTTGCTAGTTCATAAGCGAAGGAGCAAAAAATTTTATAATTACCTCAGAGCAGAACGGGAGGATAAAGACCAAACAACTGCCGCAATTGCAATAGATTTCATGGCCAATATATCTTTACTATTATACCTGTGCAAGATCTCTACTATTACAGAAAATTGACAGTTAGTGTTTTCGGAATTCATAATTTGAAACATGGAACGATGGTCTGCTATGTTTACCACGAAGGAGAGGGTGGCAAAGGCCCAAACGAGGTTTTAAGTCTGTTGAGTAATTATATTGAGACATACATTTTATGTGACCCTCACGTAAAAAAATTGAAAATTTTTGCTGATAACTGCGCTGGTCAAAATAAAAACCATCCTATTGCAAGGTTTATCATGACACTTGTTGAACTAGGTAAATTTGACAGCGTTTGAATTGCTCTATCCGATTAGGGGTCACTCATACATGCCGTGTGATCGAGATTTTGCCTTGATCAAGAGGAAGCTAAAGAAAATTGACAGGCTGTATCTGATAGAAGAAATTCTTAATGTGATAATGAGTGCTTCTAAAAACCCGTCAAAATTTCGAGTACATCTGCTGAGACACGATGCTTTTCTCGACTTCGGCAATTGGTGGCCACGTTATTATAAAAAAACGTGTCTTAGTAACTCATCCTGTGGTATAAAGTTCCAAGGAAAGAAAAATAAGATTTCAAATTTCAACTTACCATCACATGAAATGCGATAGAGCGGAACCTGGCATCCTCACATGCAGTGAGTTCATTAATGGTGCCATATCTGAGAAGTTTAACCTTCGAAAAATAACCGAAGAAGTGATAGTTTTGCCTTCAACGCGAGCTTACTCTGAAAAACGCCCATTAATATGTTTGCTGACTATGTAAAACTGTTTAGAAAAATTCAATCCTGATGATGTGGTTATATTACAGGAAGATCTTTAATTGTTTTATGATTGGTGCACTTTAAACAAAATGTCACTCAATATAAACAAATGTCATAAAATGACATTCTCGAGGCAAAGAAATCCAATTACATTTGTTTACTACATAAATAACTTGCCATTAGCCTCGAAAAATGAAGTATTAGATTTGGGAATTTGGTTAGACACCAAACTGTCATTCTCAAGCCACATTAACCAAGTAACAAACAGAGCGATGAAAGTGCTGGGATTTATCCAACACACATCTGTGGATCTGTCTTTATTTACATTTAGAAGATTTTATTGTGGTCTCGTGAGGCCCATTCTTGAGTTTGGATCAGTTGTATGGTCTCCATCATACCACTGTTACATTTAACAGATTGAAAGAGTCCAGAATAAATTTTTGAGGGTAGCAGCCTATAAGAGTGGATACAGGAAAGAGGCATATGACTATCAGTGGGTAAGAGATAGTCTTAACTTACCAACACTTGAGTCAAGGAGGACATTGTTAGATTTATGTTTCTTACACAAAATTATCAATGCTTTCATAGATTGTCCTCAACTCTTATCACCTGTTAGTCTTAAAGTTCCTAGTAGAAGCAACAGACAATCAGAAATCTTTTCGGTGCCATTTCACCACACTAATTATGGTATCAATGAACCAACTACACGATTGGTCCGGAGTGCTAATAGCTTGCCAAGACAAATAGATATTTTTGACTCCAAAATTAGTTTGTTTAAAAAACAACTAAAAAGTATCTTACAATAAGTTAGTTGTACATCTGTATTATTCTTATATGTTTGTATTATTCTGAGGTGTTTGTTATTTTAATAATTTATTGTTGTTAAGGTGTAACTTTGTAAAACTTGTGATTGTTATTTTAATAATATATTGTTTTTAGATGTAACTTTGTAAAAATTGTAAGTAAATGGACGCCCTATATAAATAAATAAGTGTGACCTTGCCGAAACGTCGTCAAAACAATGGTTTTTCTAAAAACCAAAACTATTTAATGCGGAGTCAAACCCGGAAAACAATTGAAATCACATATAGCTCCCACGGAAATTTCAAATCATATATATATATATATATATATATATATATATATATATATATATATATATATATATATATTTGTCTACATTGTCTTTTGATAAGTAAGATGGTTCAATGATAATAGTTTGTGACGCCAAATGGAGAACAGTTGATATATCATACTGTGGGATTTAGGTCCTATTTATCCAAAATATTTTCTTTAGCAAATTCTTCCAAAAAATATCTGTAATAATGGAGATAGGGAAGAGTCCATTAGGATAATGAAAATAGATGCTGTTAGTATACTTGATTTTAACAGCTTCATCATAGCTGATAATTCAGTTCTATTGTCAAGGTCTCTATTTACAGGCACATTTGTAAATAATCTGGTGATATCAAATAACATGATGTTTGGGTTATAATTTATTTGTGATAATTTTGCAGGAAATATCCATTTTTTATATTATATCTGTATCCCTATAATAGAATTTAACCTATCAATTAATTTACATTCCAGTAATTTATGTAAGGTTTCTAAAGCTCATATGCTTATACTAGTACTTAATAAGATATTATGAAAGGATCCAATAGAAACATAAAAAGACTCAATTTACCTAATATGTAAAAATTTAGTGACTATAATAGAAACAAAAAAAAATCACACTGACATAAATAAAATCTCTTGAACATATTGAAAAGTATAAACACACATACATAACCATTCCTCTTCTACCATTAGGTGTCAATGAAACGAAACTACACAATAAATGAAAGATGTAACTTCATATTTTAATCATTTATCTTACCTGAGTTATTCTCATCTGATTCATTCTTTAAGTATTCCAGATCGAAGGATGTAGATAACTGACAATCTATAGATCTTTGGTCACCTCCAACAAACTCTTCCTTAATGCCAGTGTTTACTGCCACAGCTAATAAAAAATAGGAATTAGGTATATTACATTGTTTATTGAATTGTTTTTTATTTAATTTACCTGATTTATTTTCTGGTTCAATTTTCAAGTGTCCCAGATATGTTGATGTGGACAGATGAGTCTCTATAATATGTCTTTGATCATATTCAACACACTCTTCCTTAATTTCAATATTAAATTCCATAGCTAACAAATTAACTTTACCACCTTACTGCACTGAAAATAAATATTTACCTACTTGGTGTTAAAAACTATAGGTAAAATATCAAATCAACACCACACAGTAATGAAGATTTTGAATATATTTAATTTATGCCACGACGAGTGCCGAGAATTTGACACAAACGTCATGTCAAATTTGTGTCTGCGGTATTGCCATGTCCTTATTATGTGTATGTTTTATGCCTCAAATATGCTTTGAAACAGTACATTTTTATTATATTATTTTATGAAATCGGGTATTTTTTAAAATTTTTTGAATTGATATGAAACACGAACGAATGAATATTTGTTTCTTTTGATATTAGTTGCAGTTAGTTATTAGAAAAGAAAATTGTAATTGGCCTTTGGTAGATTAGTAAATAAACTTGGCAATACTGTCAAAATTTTGAAAACAGTAGTTGCCAGATTGCAACAGATGTTTAGCAGATTTCAATTTTATGATTTGTATGACTATTATAATTTTGGGGCGAAATGGTACCTGAATATCGTTTTGTTAATGTATTAGCTAGTTACTGGAGCTTGTTCAGATCGATATTTTTTCAAATTTACGTTGCAGAGATTAAATTATCATTATTGACAATTTAATCCTTAAAATGTGAATAACAAAGTAAAAATATATCGGTAAAGATGTTTAATTAAATTTAATAACTTAAGAATTTAAAAGCTTAAAAAATTAAAGTTAATTAAAATTATAATAAATTAAATTTAAATTAATTAAACTTCTTTCAAAAACTTAAAAAGAATGTTGAATGTTAATTAATATTATATCGCATGCTCTTTCAAGGATTTATTTGTGATATGGCAACACTGCCAAATACAGATCTGTCACTAATCTTCTGTCAGTTCCTCGGCACTTGTTCTATAGGTCTGCCCATTTATAAAATTATATTATTTATCTATGTTTATAACAGAGTTTATAAATATACAAATACAATAATAATATACACATGTAACATGTAACACATGATCATGGAACCATAGATTAAATATATATAAGTAGAGACATGGAACGTCCATGCACATGATACTATGATAGAAGAAGATAAGATATTTATTGCGCATAAGTCGTGACGTCATTGGAGAGTTGCACCACAGAATAATAAACAATCAGAAGGGCCACTCTCAGATGCCATGTTTTAGGAGGACACAGACATATGATTTGTGTGGTTATGTAATTGTTTATATTTATGTTTAATTATATTATATTTATGTTATGATATTTAACAATGTTAATATAATTGTATAGTATGTCTATGATTGCCGTAAGTCAAATAAACCTGGTTAATTTTTCCATGCACACCACATAAACAACACTAATTTCTTTAAAATCCTCCTAAACCATGGCGGAACGTCTGCGCGGAGGAGATGCGCGTACTTAATTTTCCGTGGAGAGTGGGTATTCTGTTTGTTTATTATTCTGTGGTTGCACGTTCCAAATGTCAGTTTTTTGTATAATATGTCAATAAATAATTTTTAATAAATAGTTTGGAGATATCCACGGTTCCCATGATACAAAGAAAAGTTCCTAGACTTACTACGGTTGCCTCTTCCGCCTAACCAATGAACATTAAGCCGGACTGTACTCCTGTGACGTAATTTGAATCTTAACATTCAGCCCTGTGATTGGATGGATGTATCAAAACAAAAATGTTTTATAAATAAAATATGTTAAATAACGTGCACGGTAACCTGCATTTACGTTAAATTCTAAAAATTGATGTGATGTATCCATCGAGCAATTTGCTCGATGGATGTATCACAGATAACGTTTGTCAAAAAAAAAAACGTAATGTGGTAACGTAAAATCTTATAACATATATTATTCTTTGATAACAGGTTCAATTTAAAGAGACCATGGGAATAACGTGTAGTTAATAAAAATATAAAATGAACAATTTAGTCCAGAATTTTGGCCGGATTCTAAACGATGAGTTATTAGAAGAATTAGATGATGCTATTAGAAGGTTTGTTAAAGATATTTTTAATTATAGTATATTATTTATTTACGTTATGTTTTTGTAAACAAAATTATTTTATTGATAGGGATGAAGAAAACATTCAGAGAAGACTTTTGCGAGATTTGGTATTGAACGATGCATTGAACTTGATCCAGTTAAACTACCGGAAAAGCGCAAAAGACTTCATTATGTATCAGGAGTCCCACATCACAAAAAGAAAAATAAGTGTGAAGAAGATTCAGAAAAGGAAAAAATAAAATTAAATATTCTTAAAATTAGAAAATAAAAGGAAGAGTTAAGTAGAGACGTTTTAAAATTAGAAAAACAGAAACGGAAACAGAGAAACAGAAACAAAAGAGTTGGCAGTTAAAGAAAAGATTCTACAACTGAAACATCAATATGGGGTTGAGTTCGAGAATTTAGAAATTTTAATACCGTTTGGTTAATTTTATATTATTGTAAATTAGTTATTAAAATAAAAATTGGTTATCTTATTATTGTAGAAGTATCATATAAACGACATCATATACTGGTACCCAAGCAATATTTAAGAGGAAATAATAATTTACAAACCTTACTGTGTCCTCTGGAAAAGTTAAGGAATGCTTATTTCATCTAATATTTCCACAACACAAATTCCGTTTTGCAGTCTTAAAATCGAACACTTTACTCAAGAATAATAATAAACACAAAAAACTGAATGAAACTGAAATATATGTACATACTTTGTTTTTCAAATACCGTAAAATGAAAGGACTATGTATCTACTTGCTGATATGGTCTTATTTTCATGACTTCCTTGAAATGACAATATATCGCTTGAGAATATTATAAACAAATGAAATACTAATAGATCCCGTAACATTTTGCCTATTTTTCACAAAGTTATCTGTTAAAAGTGGGTATAAAAACTTTCTTATAAGTATGTATTTATTGTAGAAAAATTCTGTAATAAAAATACATGTTCATTATAGTATCATAAATATCATATTCATTAAGTTATTGGTGTTATATTTAGTTTGTTTCGTAGATTTATTACCAGAGTTTAATAAGAAAAAGTTGACACAATTAAGTTAATTTTATTTCTGTGACTATTTGAATTGTCAACACTTTTTTTTGTTAAATTAAAAATACATATACAATAATTAAAACACTCATAATTCTTATATTATGTTTTATCGCACCGTAAATAATTTTAAAATAAACATTTTATTTAATTAATAAATGCAGTACGTATGACAGCATTTCTTACAGCAAAATTATCTTGATTTCTAATGACATTGTTTAAATTTTCATCTTCTGGCTCGGCGTGATTACTGCCATCTTCACTATCAGTCAGCACATCATTCCTCGTTCTAAATATATTATGCAATATACAAATTGCCGCTATAATTGGAATAGCTCTATTTACACTGACTAGACACTCTTTACATTTTGGAATGAGGTGATATAGTCTTTCAACTGTATGTGCTTCATTGTCACTTTATATTCACAAACATAACACACTGTTCTCTCTTCAACAAGTATTCATGTGTTGTAGAGGTGTGTCCTAATCTGAGACTTGTTATTGGGATTTGATGTTGTCGCTTTGAAGGCCTGAAGTATCATGGAAGGACGGAAGATTTTATTTCTATCAATTTAGTGGTGCTTCTATTCCATTGGTCCCTTAGACAAACAAGGAAACCTTCTCTTTAAGACACCAAACATTCTTTCAATTGTATTCTGTGTGCGGATATGTGTATAATTGTATTTCCTTTCAGCTGGCGTTTGTGGATCATGTAAGGAAGTTAAAATATATTTTCGGCATGGATAACCACTATCACCCAGTAAATATGTTTCACAAAACTCATTGTTTTCAAACTGAGCTCTTATCAGAGAATTATCAAATACATTACTATTGTGGGAGTAACCAGGCCATCTATCAACTACATTGATTACATTTAAATTTGCATCACAATCCATCTGTATATTTATTGAAAAATACCAGTCACTATCAACACTAGATACAGTTGGAGAATTAACATCTGACACTGATGATACTGAAGACATTTCAAAATATTATTAAATCTAAATATTTTCACACCAGCCGAAAAGACATTGAAACTGTCATATTTACTTGTTAAATAAAATTTACTTGGTAGAAAACTAAGGAATAGTTTAGTTTGCAGATTTACTTCCAGAATTAATTTACTATGTGTTTATAATACGCAAATCTGTAGAGTAAATTATTTTACTTTCAAACTAAATTTTACTTGGCAAGTAAAATGTTTTATAATATCGCAATACCGGGCATAAAAGTAGTATAAACAAACCAGACAGCTGTTGATTTGAATAGAATTATTAATTATTTTTAGTAAATTTCAGCATTATGACTACATTAAAGTATTTTAAATCCAATCGATATTGTTTTGGTCCTCAATGCAATTCAAGATTTATAAAAGATATGTCCCTATTTCTCTTTCCTAAACTGAAAAACTTAAAGAAAAAATAATTTATTATGCAATTTTTTAAAGACAAATCATGTGCTATATTTTCTGACAGGTGATCTCAAGTTAAGGTTGATTTTATGTAATCAAATGATCTATTTTACAATAAAGCCAAGTTAAAGTTATTTATTTATGTTAATATACAATAAAGTACTTACATATGCCAAAAAATAGTATAAAATAAAAATTAACATATTAAAAACATAAGGTATAATAAAGCATATATACGTTAAGGCAAACATTACACAGAATATTATATTCTGGGTTCCCAGGTATACACAAAATAGGATTCATCATCATCAATACACAAGCCAGTTCCAAACATTAAAGTTAAAATTTAGGAATTCATCACTTGAAAACTGCTTCCCTTTCAACCAATGGACTCTTTGCTTGACCACAATACTCAAAGATATCATTAAGGTTAATTTCCATTATTAAATTATACAAATAACTCGTCTTAAACCAAACTAAACATGGAAAAGCAATGGTAAATATTCGAATGTTATGTTTGTTTTTGTTTATACCATTTATATCGTCCATGACACTGCAATCGACCAGGGGTCGTATTTTTTAATGTGTTTGAATTTACTCGCATGCGATTAGTTCGAACGAAAAAAAATCGTGCACGAACGTAAAAGCGTATTTTCGAACGTAATTCGAAAGTTTAATTCGCATACGAGAATCCGTTAACCCAAATTCACCGGCAACGCCGCAAATTCGCAAGAAATTAAGAAAAGAAGAGGTAGATGTGACAGGCGATATTTATTTGACTGACAAGTTTATTTTACTTGTTGCAGCAGACTTGAAGTTTTTTAGTTTTTTGTGATTTGCTTAATTTTCTACATAGTGTTAACGTGTTTTGGCTTGTGTGTTCGTAAATTTCTGGAAGATTAAGAGCTTCTACCACCTCGTGAACTGTCTTTGATACTGTTCCCTGAGAAATAGCATGATTCATACTTTTAGCTATGTCCCACTGATAGCTACCACTAGCAAGAAATCTTACCTCTGTGAGAACCTGCAAAAAATTATTGTAGGTAAACAATTTTATTACTCTCCATGTAAAATACTTGGCTCGGATGCTCATTCTTAAGAAACAAAGCGGAGGGTGCTTTGGCGAACATTTTTACAATATACCTATGTCAAATTAAAAATATTTGTTATACTTATCTTTCTCGGTGTGCTCAATGCAGATGCCCTAGATGGAGGTACCAAGTGGGGCTCCAAAAGTTCTATTAGTTCCTCTGCCAGAGGCTTTGTTAAACGGTATAATTTTACAAATTGTTTGTCTGATAAGGCTTCAAGAGGGTTTAAAAATGCATGGTATACTCTATTCTCCACATTCGCTAACATTTCTGCATCTTCTAAGGTATTTAAAACATTTCTTCCAATTAAAAAATTTAGGCCGGCCATCTCACTTATGTAAACAATTAAAAACCAAACTAAATGCAAAAGTCAGAAATGTCAAACTCCGTGTGTTTACCGCTATTCGAATGGTGAATACCCACTCGAGCAGTCGTGTACGAAAATCGTCGTATACGATGCGTTCGAAATCAACTCGAAAATACGAATCATCGATTTTCGTTCGAAATTCATCATCTTTCGCTTACGACTTCCGTTCGAACGGTTTCGAAAATACGGGCCCTGCCCTCTACATTCAGTTTCAATCGCGAATAAATGGGTTTTGTATTCTTGTGTACTCCTGTGACGTAACTCAAGCATCCCCACCCCAGTCGGAAGAGGCAACCGTAGTAAGTCTACGAACCGTGGGAGATATCCTTATGTGTACGATTGTTGTGAACCTCTTAACCTATTTTCGTCTAGTAATTTCATCACAGAATGCATACAAATCCCATTTAACTTTAACAAGAATTCAAATTCTACTCTCCAATGACGGCATGCGCGAACACGACCGATTTTGTGCTACGGGAAGGTCCTATCTTGATATTCATAGCATAGTATCATGGGTATATTATACCCAGAGATATGTAAGAGAGCTCTCTTACATATCTCTGATTATACCGTATAAAAAAGTAATTCCTATTTTATTGGGAATAAGCCACAATTCAATTTAAAATAAGTTTATGGACGTTTCAATTTTCATTTCGGAAATCGTTCTCAAAATAGAAATAAGTAGGTAATAAATTAAACAAATTTTGTTACTAAATTCCTCTAATAATTTAATTTTTTCTGACTCATTGATAATGACAATTCAAATATAGGGTAGTTAGTAGTTGGGGGAAAAACACGCAGTTTAGTTATCTTTTGTCGCCTTCAAAAATTATAAAAGTTTAGAAATTTTCCAATGTTATTGTTCTTAGTACAGTTCTAGATATAAGTTCATTATTAAATGAAAAAAAAAGTTTTTAAAAATCTTCATTTGCGTACTCTTATCCCTACAAATGGGACAGTAGTACACAAGTGCGTATTTTTGCCCCAAAACTAAAATGTATAAAACTTCAAATAAAAGAGATGGTAGGCATTTAAAAGAAACCAATCTTTATTGAAAAAAAAAAACCAAACGTAAAATACAAAACGTTAATCTAAAAGAAAACTGTATTTGGTGAGATCGTTAGAGAATCCTACTGAATCTGAAAGAGTTAGTTTTTATTGGCTTTGAAAGTTTTAAAACAATATCGTCCTTTCGAAAAAGGCATCTTTTGTTGTCTGACGAAAACGAATAAAGTTGTGGGCAGTAGCTTAAAAAATACTCCTTTATAATCATCATCATTTACTTAGACTTTGGCGACAAATAATCAGTATGTATGAAAATCATCAGGTAAAATATTTAGTACATCAACGTCTTGCTCTTCATCGTTATCGGAAAAATGAATGTCACAGGAATCTATACTTTCTTGATAGGAGAGTGCTACTGATTTATCATTGATGATTCGTCGAAAACTTTTTTTTTGGTAGCAAGAACTTTAGCAGTTTGAGATTTGATCTTTTGATTCGTTAGTAATGCTTTCCCCTCCTTCTCTTTTTCTTGCTTCCTTCTTTTCTTCTTGTTCTTTTAAAAGTTGCTCCTTATTGGTTGTCGATGGTAGTAGGGTTGATTTCAAACTTTTTCTGGTTCGTTTCCTCTTTATCTAAATTTTTGGGAAGGAAATAATGTCTGAAGGTGAAATTACTGACTGTTCTGATTTTGACAAAGGCTAGGGCTCTAGCGCATCGGTAACAAGTTCTTCTTCTTCTTGCTAAAACTGGATAAAAACATTACTTTCATCGTCTAAATCTTGCTCGTTACTTCCGCTGGCATAAAATCTACGTCCGAAAAAATATTTTTATCTAGTGAATAGATTCCTGTAGACCGAAAGCCCTCTTTTGCTATATCTACAGTAGCAGTTTTTGCAAATGCTATGGAAAAGAGACCAGTCACATGGTAAAAAAAAGAACCTGTCCTGGATGAGAACTGGTCCAGCTGTTAGCGAAGCCCTTATAACAAGCTTCTAATGGTTTGAAAAATGCCCGATCGAGTGGCTGAGCCTTATGGCTGCTATGTGGTGGCAGACTTAATAAATGGATGAAATTATCTTTTGCAAATGTTACTGCTTGAAGACATGTGTGTTAAATAAATACTCGTTAATAAGGAACAAACCTGTCTATGGTTGACAGCAGGATTGATGTATGTCAATGTCAACGTTTTCAAGATGGTATCACAGAATAATAAACAATCAGAAGGGCCACTCTCAGATGCCGCCTTTGAAGTTTTTCAGCACGCGCGCCATGTTTTAGGAGGACACAGACATATGATTTGTGTGGTTATGTAATTGTTTATATTCAATGACGTATAATATATAGACTACGCAGTCCCCTATTCTCGCTATAGAATCGAGTGTCCGAAAGATCTCGGCTCAAGGTTGAAGGTATGTTTATCAGAACAGCGGCGTGCTCATTTATATGTTAATGACAATAATTATTTTTTTAATTAAAATTAAATATTTATGATTTCTTTTTGTTCCCGTTTATAAGAGAACTAATTATTTTGATAAAATAGTATGGCATTGTACTAAAATAGTAAGTAAATAACTCTCAACAATTTAAAATAAAATTTGCTTGTCACACAAAATGGAGAAAATGTTTTCATACGGCTATGATGTTTTCAAACACAAGATCAACTTCGTGATGCTTCGTAAGAAATCATGAACTTCGTGCATCTTCGTATCAAAACAATAAACAATAACAAAGGTATTCATGTTTTGGACACTTTTTAAAGCGTTCACCGAGTCTATATATTATACGTCATTGTTTATATTTATGTTTAATTATATTATAAATATTTATGTTATATAGACCATCGTCTTGTGACACGGGCGCAATTATATTGCTCGCATAAATTATCCACCACATCTATTTCACTCTTCGTCTCATTATGTGTAATTATTATCTCAGGTTTATTTGTGGTTGAAATATGAACGTGATTCCGTCGTAAAAACCAAACATTGAAGAGCCAATGCACCGGCCATTATTTTGTACAAATTCTAATGGCAACTATTTTTTATTTTTTCAAATTGGACCCACTAAAGTTATTTTTTTTATTTAAGGCTGTCAGCTAGAGGGACACTATAAAACCAATTATCCATAATTTTCCCGTTAGAAGTGTGAGCCAGCCGTATGGCTAAATCTGGATAATACTAATTGATGTGCTGATAGCTAACAACAATAATCTGCGTGTAAAATGCAATGAAAAGATCGTCAAGTACCTACAGAGATGGGGAAATTCCAATACGAAAACAATGGAGAATGGAAAATTCTCCGATAATACCTCTTATTCTCTCTACTATTGTGGTCATTTCGAAGAACCTCCTAGAAACTATAAAAAGCTAGTTCTAAATAAACATCTCTATATGATCATCCTGAAAGCTGTACTACTCTCTACGTCTAGATCTGTACGAAAATTTTTATAAGACACTCCAGCATACCAAGGTACCTAGGGCTGGATAACATGGAAATTGTCCCACCAGAGCTCAATCCTTGTAATACCGTAGGTATCTGGGATGAGTGATTTTTCCCTTAGAGGGAGTGAAAGTCGTATGGCTACATCTGGATAATATACTCGGCTCGCTATTCCCAGTCCGAACTGTCTAGTGAATTTAGTAATTATTTTTTTGCGAAGTTAGTTACTTTTTGACAGACTAAAAGTGGCTGGAAATTACTATACAACCAAGCACACGTACTCATAGCCAATATTAATAGTAAACAAACTAAAAAGTAAATAAAATATAACTTTGCGAATTACTGACAATGAATATTTATTTATCTGCACCATATAATAAATAGTTATGTTAAATTATAACAACTAAAATACATTTTTTAAATATATACTACCCAAAATTTGATGGATTTAGTATACACTTCTACTATTTAGAATAATTCTTCTTTTTTTCAAAGAAAGAAGTCTGCAATAGTAGAATACTTGAGCTATTAATACTGAGAAGTAGGAATTGTTGTGTTGTAGGTTTCCGACAATGAATCTGTCAAAATATGCCCGAGCTAAGCGAATGGAGTATAATAATAATAATCATGAAGGCGTAAAAATTTAGGCAATACAAAAGTAGACATATATTTTTTTAATTTTACATACACAAATTAAATCATTTCATATTTTATCTACTTAGTTTATAAGAACATATTGATAATGGTTAAAAAATTAAAAAAGTAGTAAAAGTAAAAAAAATTAAAAAAGCTCTGCTCTTAGAGTTTTATATAGAGAAATTGAATTTTCATTGAAAAAAAAAAACACAATATTTATCAGCAAGAATGAGTAGGTAACATTTGTTATGCTCACATTTTTTAAATAAGCTTTAGGAAAGCGAGATTTTTAATCTACGATAATGTTATTCATTATCGAAATGTATATAAATTCTCGAAAATAGTTTTGAGGATTTTCACATGGATAAATTGGCCGATTTCACTGTTTTTGTGCTAGTCGAAGAAGTTTTATTTCTATACCTACCGTGTTCATCCGCAATGCCACAAATTTCATCATATAACCTTAAAAACATTTCATTACATCTTTCTCGCTTTCGATTCAAAATCTTTCAAACATCATTAAGCATATCACGTGCTCATTTTAAATCGATTTTTGAAAAATATGACTTACTGGCAAAGTGCAAGCGGATAAGTAGTCGTCATAAAAAAGTCGGTTTCAGATATAGCAATATCTTGAGCCTTTGCAGCGGTCTGTAGGTCACTCCAATAAGATAGAGTGTCAAGGTATTTGTGAATTATTGGCAGTGATTCTCGAAATTGAAGTATTCTTTTGTGACGTTCAACACATCTCGTCTCGCACAAACCACTAAGTTGATTTACCATAATATTTTTAAGAACTGCATTGCGTTTTGACGAAACTTCGAAAAAATATATTAGTTCTTTCATTGTTTCAATTGCATTTCTCACATATTGAACTGAACAAGATTTAACTATTAAAATATTTAAATATGATTGAAGCATGGCGAATACACACCATTAATAGCTTCATTTTTGAAGGTAATTTGCACCAACAGTTTCAAAAATCATTACAGAGCAGCTTACTTACATCTGTAGTCAAGCCTATGCAATACTTAATATCTAAAGTTGCTTTTTTCAAAAGTTTTTAATATAACTTGAGCTAAGTTTGAAAAAATTAAATCACTCTGTTTTAAGAAGGGGGCGAACGTACCCCTTGGTTCCACCTATGGTGTGATCAAATCAAATCAAATATGTGAAATCAAATTTTAATACTCTCATTTGGGACAACTTACAAAAATTAAAATTTTATAAAGAGGTATCCTGAACTTAGCTTGAGATGCCCAGAACGGAAAGTTCGAGCCGTGGCTTGAGCTCGAAGATTTAACATACCTTAAGTTGAAAACCTTTAACCTTTAACATACCTTTTTTTTAAACCTAAGAAAGTAATTGAAACAAATATAAAATTACTCTAGACAATATTTATAACGTGGACGAAACAGGCAATAAATCATCGGCATAAAGTCGTCCAAAAATAATTTGGTTCACAGAAAAAAAAAACAAGTTGGTTCTATATCATCTACCAAAAGAGGCACATCAAAAAATAACGTCACATATTAAGTTATGGATAGCAATAAAGGAGTGGTAAATGGTCAATATAAATTTATTAAAAAATATTTTATTTCAGGTTAACTCTGATTTTGTGGAAGGCTGTACATGCCACACCTCGGATGTTGTAGATGTGTTCCCAGTTTTCGGGTTGGACATTACATGCGGAGTCAGTAGCTTTCACCCATATTTCAATCTAAAACAAATACAATAACTATTTTTATGGAAGAAAGAATTACTTCATAAAGGCTATAGTAAAGTTTTCATTCTCATATTTTGACAAAAATTCCCTACAGTTTAGTGTAGTTTACTATACTGTTATGTGAAATGATGCTCTTAGATTTTGTTTATATATATATATATATATATATATATATATATATATATATATATATATACATACACCTTATACTTTATTTAGTCACATTATAGGGTAACAAAACTGCGGAGTTTGAAGTTTGAACCTTATAGAAAAAGAGGAAGTTTGAAAATTTATTCGAAAGAGTTTTGATTTTAAGGTATTTTGAAATGTAAATATATAAATATGTAAATATAGTATCAGTTCATAACATATTTAGGTATATCATCTGGATGTTTTAAAAGTATATTTTACGAAAAACAATTTTTCAAAACAACAGCCAATATAAATTATAAAACGGCCAACAGAATTCATTATATTTACTCCAAATGTTGATTATCTTTAAAAATTATTTCGAATAGAGTATGTTTCAAATGTAGTGGCTGAAATTTCTAGGAACAGTAAAGCCTCACCAAACAAAGCAGTGGCGTTCCAAAAAATACTTGATTGTTTTAAATGATTTAAATCAAATTCTCAAAAATAGGTACACACAATTTAATAAACAATGATATTTGATTATATTTTTGGGAATATTGTACTACATTTTAATACATTTTATTATAATATATCACATACCTATATTGTCTGTATGTGAAACCATATATACGTCTTACAGATTACAGTATTAATAAATATTAATTACAAAAATTGTTTTAACTTTAAAACCTTTATTATTTTTATTATTACTCACTTAAACGTCACAAAGCTAAATAGAAGAATATACGAAATGATTGTAATACCTACAGTAAAAAAATAATACATACATACAGGACATTTTGGAAAACTTATATTTACATAGATTACGTAGGTACATCGTAATGATAAATTATATTATTCACTTTCATAATCAGATGCACTGTCGTCGTCAATAGAATCATTTAAATCAATCCCTAATTCTTCAGTAATCACATATATGCGACGTTCACTTACCAAATACTTTCAATCTTGACAACATGTTCACATACCATCTTCCAGTTATCTACAGTTACTTTAGCAAATTCCTGTTCCAACAACACTTTTACGTCTTCTAACTTAAAATAAACATTTGGTTTGCAACTTCATTTTTTATTTGCGCCCAAACCATTCCTATAGGGTTCAAGTCTGGATGATATGGCGGAAGTTTTAAAGAAACATATCCACATTCTCGCAGCACTATTTCAAATTTATATTGAATATGATCTTGTTTGTGTCTTTTGATGATTTCATACAATTGCGGTTTTAACATTGACGTTACAAATGGTAATTTTTTTTCTGTCAACCAAGATATATTTTTTATAATTACTGGTGGGTGTTTTATTAATTTGTAGATTATGATATGGCGCATTATTAGTAACGACAACAGACCCAACAAGCAAATTGGGGATTAACTGTTCTTTCATCCATTTTTCATAATTTTCTGAATTCATATCATCATGATAATCTCCTCTTAGCTCCTGACTTAGAAATTAAAAGGGCATTCTATATGAAACCCATCTTCCCACCACTATGTACGATAACCAACCTACTTCCTTTTGAAACGTTTTTGAACAATCCTTTACCACTGTCATCTGTCCAACTATTTGGTGTAGTATGTACATAGGTTCCATCAACGTAGAGCACAAATATCATTCCGTTTAATTACTAGACGTCGATTATCTTTCGTCTTCTTCCATTTAAATGCCAAATCTTTCATAATTCTGTAGAGAGAACTCACACTTCCAGTCCACTCGTATACTTTTTCAAGCCTTTTCTGCAAAAGCTTCAATGATATACGACAACGTTTAGTCTCATGGAAATGATGAATGGTATTTCTAATGAACTGTTTGTCATACTCCGTCAAGTCTGTCACGGTTGATTTGCTTTTAGCAAGTATTGTAGCTGGAAATTTTAGTGTATTATTTTACTCTGCGTTTGTTAAAATACCCGCTTGTTGAATGATCCGTTAAACTGTGCGTAAAGATACTCCAGTAGCTTCACTCACACGATGTTTAATACTGGTTCGATTATCTTTAAGTCAATTATCTTATCGAAATAGTATTTGCAAATATTTAAATACATTGTATACTATTCCTTTGGATTCTGGTGTTAATCTGATCTGTTTACTCGTACTACAATTCTCGGAACTAATTCTTATCAATTCTTTGTACATCCTTAACCAGCCGTTAAGGAGTCATTAATAATTACTTTATAATTACGATTACTAATACTAAATTAGAAATTAACTTTTATTCAACTTTTTAGAGTATCAATTATTAAAGATGGTATTGTAACAAACAAAAAGTTTTATTATTTAAATGAGTAATAATTTTGTAATTCGTGCGATTTCCAATAATTTAATTTAATATTGCAATGCCACGGCATTAGTTTGATCATATATATATTCTATTATCTGCGCAATTAACTATTTCATGAAAGGGTTCGCCACTCGATTTGAAATAAGCTGTACTATTGTTGACTACTGATTTTGATGTTGACTACTGAACAGGATTTAGCATGAGGTTTTTTTTCTAGGGGGTCCACGTTTATTATCGATTTTTCTTTTCTTTGTATTAGTTGGAGAATGTTGTATCCATTTTTTTCTTATAACATGCCTGAAATATTCGTGTTTCCTGGTTTTTATGGTATTCAAAACTAGTTCTTTTCACGTTCCAACATCATAGACTTTGGCATTTTATCACTATAATTATGCGGCGGTAAAATCGCATTTCGAAAGCCTGTATACGTTTGCATGTTGATTTCATAACACTCCATACCTTGGCACCATACAGAAGAATTAAAAACTCGTAGCATCGAAGCACTTAAATTCTTGTCTGGAAATCGAGATCCATGCAGCATAATACGCTTTTACACGCGATTGAATGCATTTTTGGGCTTCTCTATTCTAGATTTTATTTCTTACGAATGGCCCAATGAATACCCATTTAAGTTACATCTGAGATAAGAGACTCGTTATGTCTGTGACAGGTTGACGTTAGTATAGTACTGCGATTCTTGTAATAAACTACAATTTTATTAATATTTTATAAAATTTGATATATTTTGTATGTAAAATGGTAGTTAATTCCCATAAAATATAGTTAATGAAAAATTCCATAAAAAAATAGTTTCAGAACCATATTAGTATTAAATTATATAGACGTTATTTTTACGTAAGAATATAGGTACGTTCTTTACATTTATATATACACCGGTTTGTTAGGCATCCGGCTCTTCCGGTAGGGATCTATGCAGGATATGGAAGAGTATCACCAAGTACTACAATACTACGTTGGCCTTTTTATTTATTTTTTGTACACCAGGCCAGTATCCGAAAAATCCCACTTCCACTAGAGTTGATCACCTGCTCCGCTTGGATATTTGACCGACCTTTTTTTCCAGTTTCATAAAAACCCATACCCCTTGAATTCAATTAAGTTTCATACGACTTACTTACACCAACCACCCGATATATTATTCTTTGAATGCTTTCCGCACTATTAACCAATAATACTGTGTCATCTGCATATATTAGGTTAGAATGATACTTCCGTTTATACAGATGCCATATTGTATATCTTCAAAGTACCTCCTTGAATAATTCTTGTAGCTCTGTATATTAGGAGTATTTTTGGTTTTTTCTTTCTAGATTCAAATTTGCGTCATTTAGACTGCATTTCTCATAGCGCGCCAGATTAAATATGTATGGTTGGATACAGCGCCGTCACTTTGCAATACTAAGGAAGACATAATTTTTTGAAATCGATATACATCATATATTATCTTCGTACGTTTTACTCAATTAAAAGAAAAAATCTAAATCTAAAACATTTTGCGTCGAATAAGCATTGTTTTTTGAATTTTGGTTGGATCCATTTGAAAAAACCATGACAAGTGGACCTTATATTAGTGATTCATCATTATCATTCTGGCTTTACAACCCTGCCTAACTAAGACTGCCTCTAACTTCCCAAAGAATTTTTCTTCAGTCGTCCCTATCCATCACCTTCCCCCACCTAGAAAGTATTCCCATATTTCCTATGTCTTCATCGATGTTATCAAAGTACCTTGTTTTGGGTTTTTCTCTTCTTCTCTGACTAATGGGTCTATCGAGGAGCATTTTTCTAGCTGGATCATTTTATTCCATCCACATTAAATGCGCTATCTACCTAGACGTCCTTATCTTAATATATTTTACGATATCTGATTAGTGTATTCCTATATTATTATATATATACAAATATATATATATATATATATATATATATATATATATATATATATATATATATATACATTTATATATATATATATATATATATATATATATATATATATATATACATTTATATATATATATATATAAGTCAGTGGATTGAGTCAGTTTGAATTCAAAATTTGACAATTTGACAAAGTACGAGAGAGGCCATCTTTACCATGAAAACACAATGGTACTGTTTACGTGGTAGTTTAAAATGGTAAATGGATCTGCTACTTAAACTAGAATACGTATACGGTATATTATCGAATTGAGCTATGGATGAGCAGTACGGCAAGAGATGCGGGATTGCGGCTTGGTGTAACTCACTCCATAAATCTCCACTGGACGAGCGTGTATGCTTAAAAACCGGCATATATAATTATATAACTTCAAGAGTTTGGATTGAATGCTCAGGATATGACAGTTTTTCCAAATCTGTATTTAATCCAAAATTAGTGTTATAACTTTTATCACAGAATAGTATAAAAAAAAACGTACACATCTCTTTCCATCTGTCGGCACATCACATGACCAAAGAGCCCAAGTAAAATGATAAGGAACAGGATCTGATCCCGTATGAACTAGTTTGGCTGGCATCCACGTTTTTCCTTTGTTATTACTAACTTCTACTCTAACAATTTTATTCCCTCCTCCCGAGTAGGCAAAACCTAAAGCAAAAATATTAAATTCATTGGAACATTACTGATAGATCGATTTCTTTACCTTTTACTGGCAGTTTATTTCCTGAAATAACAACAGTTTCTTGATCAGACGGGCTTAATATAGCTGACATGACTGGTAGGTCTTGCACAGGTGATAGCGATGAATAGTCTACATTGTCCAGGGTTACATGAGGGCCAAAATATTTGTAGAGCTGTTGATGCCAATGTGACTGGCATTCTTCTTTTCGAACTTCAATTTTCTCTAAAATACAAAAAATTCATTTAAAATTATAATATTGTCAATATATGAAAAATACACTGTTGAGCATAGTATTGTTATGTTATGTGAACCTACCTTAATATTTGTAAACCTACCTTAACATGGGTGACAGGTGAAGGACATTGACAGCAGACAAGAGGAGAAGAAGATGGCTCGTTAGATATAATCATGTATTAAGTTTAGTTGGTCTTTAATAAAAGATATTAAAAAGAAACTGGTCGTCAATCTTATTAAAAGCCCACAGAGACAACGTAACATGGTGTCAGAAGTAAAAATTCAGGTCAGATTATAGTAACGAGTATTATAATAGTCATACAAAAGTCGAAACATGGTCTAACAGCACGTGGTGATCTGGTTGGTTTTAAAAGAAATTAATTAAAAACGGTCAAAAGGTAAAGTTCAACCATGTCGGAACAAGATTCTATAGAGCAGAATCAACCTGTCGTTGTAAAAATAAAAAGTAACGTGATAGGGAATGAAATTCAACCGTTGTCAATGCAAGGAAATTTGGCACATAACTGGGGAGAATGGAGCATAAATTTCAAAATATTTTTGAGAGCCACAGGTTTAGAGGAAGAAAACGATGCGAGAAAAGTAGCTTTATTATTGCACTATATTGGTACAGATGCAAGAAATATTTACAAGTCATTTGAGTTTAACATGGATACTGTAACATTTCGAGAAGTTGTAGGGAAATTTGAAAAATACTGTAACCCGAAGAAAAATTTAACAGTAGAAAGACATTATTTTCTTACTAGAGTACAGAAAGATGGTGAAACCATTGAAGATTTCATGACTAGTCTAAAGAATTTGAGTTTAACATGTGAATTAGGAATTTTAAAAGAAAGTTTGGTGTGTGACATGTTCATTATTGGTTTAAATCCTAAATACGATTCAATTAAGCAAAAACTATTGCAAGAAGTAGATCTGAAGACAGAAAAGGTATTACAAATTGCTCAAAATATAATTACAACTCAAATGCAAGCACAACAGTTAAATAAAAATTCAGAAGCAGTGGTATACAAAGTAGAGAAGAATAAAGATGGTCCAGGTCCGAATTTTTCAAATCATTCAAGGTATAGAAATGAAGTCCCAGGTCCAAGTTGGAGAAATGATAGTCAAAGGTACAACATAGATGGTACGAACACAAACAGTCAAAGTCAGGTAACAAGTCAGAATTTTAAATCAAGATATAATGGATATGCAAATCAGAGTAAGAATAGTGAAAATAATCAAGCGGTAAGAAAAGTTTGTCAAAGATGTGGTGAAAATCATAGAAATAAATGTCCAGCATTAGTAGCTATTTGTCATTATTGTAAAAAACAAGGTCATTATGCAAAATGTTGTCAAACTAAAAGAATAAATAATATAAATTTAAGAGAAAGTACAGTACAATCATCTAATAATGAAAATGATTCATGTTTTGTTATTAAAACTATTAGTCAGAATAGTATTAATCAGAATTGGTCAATTGTAGTCAGAATCAATAAAATAAATGTAGTATGTTATTTAGATACAGGTGCACAAGCTAATGTGATGTCAATAAAAATTTTTAATGAGGTTAATGTACAAAAGTTAGAACTGATACCTACATGTATAAATTTAAAGTCTTTTTCAAATGATGTCATACCTATAGTAGGAAAAGTAAATTTGTTATGTGAAATTGAGAATAGGTTAGAAAGTATTGAGTTCATTATTGTGAATTTGGAGTGTCAAACAATTTTGGGTCTAGATACTTGTCATAAATTAAAATTAATTAAAAGAGTTGGTCTAGTAAGTCATGAGTCTATAATAGAGAAAAATAAACAAGTTTTTGCTGGTCTAGGTTGTCTACCTAATGTATGTCACTTAGAAATTGATAAAAATATTAAACCTATAATAGAACCGCCAAGAAGGATACCTTTTTCTTTACATGATAAATTAAAAGAAGAATTAAATAGAATGTTGTCTACGGGAGTAATAGAAAAAGTCAATGAAGCAAGTGAATGGGTAAATTCAATAGTCTTAGTCGAAAAAAGTAATAAAAGTTTGAGAGTTTGTCTGGATCCCCGTAATTTAAACAAAGCTATAAAAAGATGTCATTATCCTATACCAACATTTAATGAGATTAGGTCAAAATTAGCAAAAGCAAAATATTTTTCAACACTAGATGCACAGTCAGGGTTTTGGATGATACCATTAGATTTAGAGAGTTCTAAGCTATGCACATTTAATACACCCTTTGGAAGGTTTAGATTTACAAGATTACCTTACGGTATAAGCTGCGCTCCTGAGATTTTTCATAAAGTAATGAATGAAATAGTAGGAGACATAGAAGGAGTTTGTTTATATATAGATGATATTTTAATTTATAGTGAAACTTTGGAAGGTCACAATAAAATACTAGAACTAGTACTAGAAAGGGCAAAACAATTCAATTTAAAATTCAATATGGACAAATGCAAATTTCTATTATCAGAAATAAAATATTTGGGTCATATTTTTAGTGCAGAAGGCATATGTCCAGATTCTAGTAAAGTAAGTGCAATTTGTCAAATGTCTATTCCTAACAGTGGAGCTGATATTAGAAGATTTTTGGGAATGATTAATTATTTAGGTGAGTACATAGATAATTTAGCAGAGCGTACAAAAAATTTAAGGTTGTTATTGAAAAAAAATATTAGTTTTCATTGGACAGAAGAGCATGAAAGAGAATTTGAGTCGCTTAAAGAAATGATTAGTCAAACGCCAGTACTAGCATATTTTGATAACAATTTACCTTTAACATTATCAGTTGATAGTTCACAATTTGCAGTTGTTGCAGTGATTTTACAAAACAAAAAACCTATAGCATATGCATCTAAATCTTTGTCACAGGCTCAGTCAAATTATGCACAAATAGAAAAAGAGTTATATGCAATACAGTTCGGATGTACTAGATTTAAACAATATATTTATGGTAGAAAAGTTCAAGTTGAAACAGATCATAAACCATTAGTCAGTCTTTTTAAAAAACCATTATCTGAGGTTCCAGCACGTTTGCAAAGGATGATGCTAAACTTACAGCTTTATGATTTAGAAGTTAGCTATACTCCAGGAAAATTTCTTTTCATCGCAGATACATTAAGTAGGGCACCAGTAGAAGGTCCAGATAATACTGATAGTGGAGATGAAGAGTTACGTATACATGGAAGTTTATTAACATTAACATTAACAATTTAGCTGTGTCTTCAAAGAAATTAATGGAAATACAGGCAGCAACCAAAACTGATAGAGTTTTACAGTCAATAATAAGATATTATAATGAAGGTTGGCCAAGTTCGAAAAATAAATTGGAAACGGAGGTTAAACCGTATTACAATTTCAATCATGAAATACATGTTGTGGATGGATTAGTCTTTAGAGGAAATCAAATAATAATTCCTGAGTCATTGCGTCAAGTTATATTAGAAATAATTCATGAAGGTCATTTAGGATATGAAAAATGTATTCGACAAGCACGTACGGTAGTTTTTTGGCCAGGCATGTCAGTAGATATAAAGAATAAAGTTGAACAGTGTCCAGCATGTCTTAAATATCATAGATCAAATAGTCCAGAACAACTATTACCACATGAAATACCAACTTTGCCTTGGCAGAAAATTGGTGTTGATCTTTTTTATTATAGTAAAGTCACATATATATTATTAGTAGATTATTATTCTAAATACTTTGAAATAGCGCCTTTAAATAATACTTCAGCAAAAGAGGTAATTAGTACAATGAAGTCTATATTTGCGAGACATGGAATACCATTGATCTTAATGTCTGATAATGGTCCCCCATTCTCATCAAAAGAGTTTCAGTCATTTTTAGTAGATTGGGACATTACTTATCAAAGTTCTAGTCCTTATTATCCAAAAAGTAATGGTTTGGTAGAGAGGACAGTTCAAACTGTAAAAAATATTTTTAATAAGTGTATAGTCAGGCTCTGATCCATATCAGAGAATGTTGCAATACAGAAATACAACGTTAGAATGTGGTTATTCTCCAGCTCAGTTATTAATGTCACGTAATTTAAGAATGAAATTACCTGTTAGTGAAAAAATACTCATACCAAAAACAATTGATAGGAACGAATATAGCAAATTTGTTAAGGAAAAAGAAAGGAAAGTAAAAGAATATCATGATAGGTCAGCTAGAAACTTACCGAATCTCTTTGTTGGAGAAAATGTATTTTATAAAAAGGTTCCATCATCACCGTGGTTACCAGCTACTGTGATAGAAATAGGTCCTTTTCCAAGATCATATGTCGTCAGAACACCTGAAGGTGTACATTATCGTAGGAACAGACAACACATATTAAAGCCTGCCAGTACAATTAGTAGACAAAATAGTGAGGTGATAGTTAAGCATGAAAATAGTACAGCAGCTAGTTCCAATTTGTATGAGGCTCCAAATATGAACAACGATACATCAATTTCAAATCAAAGTTATGACAATTTAAATGTTAACTTAAATAGGTCACATAGACTAAATGTAAGTAATCAATTTTGTACCAGGAGTGGTCGAATTGTAAATAGACCAAAAAGGTTTTCATTTTCAGAAGAGTAATGCGGCAGTGTAGTGTTGCGGGTGGATTTAGGTTGTTAGGATAGTTTAGTTTTTTTTGTTAAAAAAAAAAGGGGCATGTTATGTTATGTGAACCTACCTTAATATTTGTAAACCTACCTTAACATGGGTGACAGGTGAAGGACATTGACAGCAGACAAGAGGAGAAGAAGATGGCTCGTTAGATATAATCATGTATTAAGTTTAGTTGGTCTTTAATAAAAGATATTAAAAAGAAACTGGTCGTCAATCTTATTAAAAGCCCACAGAGACAACGTAACAAGTATTAGGGTCACTCCGTAGATAGATTTTAATTTTGTTTTATTTTTTTTTTAATATTTTGCAAAAGTTCAAAAATTTTAAAATGAATAGAGTCTGCACTCTTAGTTTCATGAGTAATATGAAATAAAATCGTGTACTGTGCAAGAGAAACTAACATTAGGGCTTTCGAACTAAAGCAGATAAATACATGCATACATAGCCAAGCTGCTATGCGGCTCTCATAAGTGTTGAATGCTGGGAAGATCTCAACAGACTCGCACAACATAACAGTGTTACACTGGTATGACTTTTAGGTCATCGGGGAATACACGGCAATGAAAGAGCTGATGAACTTGCCAAAAAAGCTTCAGCTACAGAATATTTTATCTTCCGCGACCCGAAATAAGTCCGATCTGAAAACAACATAACTCACTGAGAAAATATACTTGGTCATGCACATGGCAAAATGTAAATTGGACAGACATGTACTCTAATGGCTAAAGTACTGCGAAAAATAAGCAGGAATAATTATAACAGGCTTTATACTAGATATGCGCCAGTAAGGGATACCTGTATACAATGAAACTGTTTCATAGACTTGAACTGCAGACTTTGTGCCATCAATTTTTTTTCTTTTCTTTTCTGGGGGTGGAAATTTCTTAAAACCGTACCAGGTTTACCCATCCCTAGGGATGGCTGTTGTATGTTGGATTCAGGATATAAGAGTACACTTTCGAAGCACCTCCAACATCTTTCGCATTGTTTCACTCTTCTTGTCATATTTCCATTGATCCTTCCCATTCTTCTTTTTTTATGACTAATTTCCAATGCCCTCGTCTCTTATTTCCAATGTTAACACATGCAGAGGAACACAAACCGTGATAGTCCACAAGGCCACTGCGTATATAGTCCTGTAGGCGCTGCTATTCGCAACAGACTCGTTCTGTCTACTAGTATCATGAGCCCCTTGTAGGTCGGTATCGCTACCGCTCCACTCCTGGCTAGTGCCACGTAAAGGATGGTAATGGTAATGTAATAACTACACAAAACCGTGTAAGGCCCTCCTCTTTCCTGATTTTGGGACCCCAATGTTTGGCATTACCCTCCCATCCGCTCCCATGCTCCCCCCATCTTCCATATTGGAGTAGGGTCATTCCGAGATATTTGACGCATTTCTTTGATGTTAGCTGTACCCCTGCACATTGGAGTTCCATCACTTATCTTCTTTAGAATGATGGCTTCGTTCTTCTTTGCTGCGAGTTCTAGCCCGTGATCTGTCATCCAGTTATTCACGACATTGCCCGTATGTCTTACCTGAAATCAGAGCGTCGGGCCCAAGACCGATCCCTGTGGAACTCCAGCCACGAGGGTGTCCTTCCCAACCATGATCTTTCTTTTGGAAAGATATTCCGCGATTACATTCATTAGCTAGTTAGGACACTTCCTCTCCTCTTTCCCATTTCTAACATCGAAGAGCAGCAGAGCCACCCAGCGCTGTTCATCGCAAGTGTTGTGAAGTGCCTCGATATAATTCAAAATTGCGTCAATTGCTTTCCTTTGCAGAATCTAAATTGTCTCGGGGGTAGACCTCCTAATATCTCAATCGTGCCTGCGATCCTTTCTCGCAGCATCCTCTAGTACAACTTTCCGAAGCATGGGAGGAGGCATATTGAGAGATATTTCTCCCCAGTTTTGGGGAGCAGTACCAACCTTGATGTCCTCCAAGCCTCAGGAAATGTCTGTGCTTCAAACAACGTATTCATGTGTTCCAAAAGCCACCCAGGTTCCGCGCGGCCTAGACCCTTTACCGCTTCGTGCGGTATCTGATCTAGTCTGAATCAGATCTAGATCACTTACCTGTCTTGAGTTCATCTAATGCTTCGACTTATTCATATGCTGGTACAGGGTTGTATAATCCTGGAATGTGCATGATGATTGAATGGAAAATGTGCAATAAGCTAACTGGTTGCGGTAACGGTTCACAACAGGCGGCTTAAAAAAAGCGTTAAAGGACGAATAGTTTGTAGTAAAAAACGTAAAATATGGCTGAGCATAGAATTAGATTACAAGGTAAGAAATGAATATTATACTTTTAGTAAAATGTACTTCCTTATGATGTTATTTATATATAATTGTTCATTTATCCAAATAGTGAAATAATTTTTTAAATTAAATTAAATTTTTTAAACCATTCTAACAAATTCAGTAAAGTTACTGTTATTAAATCAAAATTTTTTAAAACTGCAGTTTTAGAAGGGAGCCACAGCGTTGATGAAGCCATGGTTTCTTATTTCGGGCATCACGTCTATAAGCAATTTATAAAGGGTAAACCAATAAGATAGGTGTATAAATTTTGAGTTGGATGTAACAGAAATGGATACGTGTCGTGGTTTGAACCATACCAGGGAGCATCAACACACGTATCACCTAAATTCAAGGATAAGCCCGGTGCAAATTGAGCACAGCCCACGCACATCCCAAGCGCAGCACAGGCGTGGGTTATTTTGTAAAACATGGTTTTTTTATAGACGGGGCGACGCATATTAAACCCAAACCATGGCTAGAATGCCAGACTTGGTTGGCGTGGATAGAGTTGTGCTAGCAACACAGTTTCGTGGGTCGTGGGCCTCTACCTAACTTTAGATATGATGTCATTTTCTGTACTGAACGAAAAGTTCCCAAACGTAAAAAAAATAAAATCGGTAGAATTCTTTTTAAAAATCGGTAGATTGTGGAGTAAAATCGGGAGATCTTTCAAAATATTATATTTTGTTTAAATTTCATAATATTTTGCAATTCGTTTATTTAAACAAAAATAAAATATGTTTTAAAAACGTGTAAAAAAAACTGACTGAAATTTAAATCCTTAAATGAGTCTGTGACTAGGAATCGAATACTTATACGAGAACCGAAACCTCGAGTATAAAACCCTTTTACAAGGAAATATTATACAACAAACAGACTACCGAGTTTTTAGAGTGTTTACGTGAGGTGCACTCGGAAGCTTATATTAATTATGCGTTGTTCCGGTTTTTAGTTTCCTAACTTGGCAAATTCCCAGAACCAAGCGGTTGGGATCACAATGGATTTGGATTCATTTATTATTGTATTATTAGCTTTTATGAGATCATGTACTTTGTAAAGTACCGCTTAGTTATCATTTAGGAATAAATACTGCGAACACTGCTAAGAATACAAATATTTGACATGGGCGTGGGCTGTGTTCAATATGCGTTATTATTGAAAAACGTGTACTTGGACTAGGTTGGATCATACGTGGGCTGCGCGTGGAATGTGCATGGGCTGTGGTAAATTTGCGGCGTGCCACGGTGTCGGTGTAGGTGATGTACTTATGTTGATATTCTAAGACCAAACTGGGAGCTGAAAAAATTTCATTTATTTTTTAACAATTTTTTCAGTACAATGCCTGTATTTGAAATGCTAACGAAAAAAAATATTGGAGGAACGGGAACCATAAGAAGTAACAGAATACCAAAAAATCCGCTGAAATCAGCAAATGAGTTACAAAAAGATAAATGAGGTTCGTACAATGATACTTTTGACGCAAATAAGAAATTGACAATTGTCAGCTGGCACGATGATAGTGTTATATCGCTGAGAATCCCATTCATCAAGTAAAGTGATAATCGCGACAAGATAGTTGTTCCTCAACCATATATGGTAAAATTATGTAATCGAAATATGGGCGGGGTAGATCGATAAGTTTATATAGAAGTGGTATTAGAGGAAAAAAGTGGTACTTCTTTTTGTTAACTAACTGTATCGATTTGGCTATACAGAATGCTTGGCAACTACATCGAAACAATAAGGGCAATTTGGATTAATTAGCTTTACGATGACGCATTGCAACTTCACTTCCTCAACTTTATATAAAAGCGACTTCATCTTCTTGTGGACGGCCAATTTGAAGATAAAATACCGATTCTCGTTTTAATGACATTTATCATTATGTGACTCATTTTAAGAAAAACACACAAAATGTCTCTATTGCCATAAAAAACAACCACATGGTGCCAAAAATATGATGTTGGTATCCATGTACGCCGCCATTGTGTGTTACCATACAAATGGTAGTGCTTGATCCTGAAGTCCTAGATGTAGGACGCTCTTTTTTTTGTACATTACAATTTTTTGCAATATTACCTCAGTAACGACTCAGATGGGGTTCAAATGGGGTAGTGATGCGTAAAATATGACGCTGCATCCTGTTACCGTCACTAGCTTCTCCTACTCAATTCCAACTCTTACGTCTACGCGGTAAACCCTGGTAACCTGAGCAACTCTGTGGAAGATTATGGTAACCAACCCCAGTGGGAAGCAGAGTCAGGGCAAACGAGAGTGGGAGAAATGGTCCTTCGAAGATTAGCGGGTTGGGCAAAAGGTTAACGACCTCTTCCCTTAAAAAAACTCGTTGTTATGAAAGCACAAAGTGGAAAAGCCGGACTGTTTAATTCACGACGATCTAGCAAACGACAATGGAATAACGATTTACGGATATACACATGGAATGTACGAACCCTTTATCCCCCAGGCGCTCTTAGACTGCTAACACAAGAACTTGATAAAATGAAAGCCGATGTAGTAGCGATTCAAGAGATGAGATGGACTGGTTCAGGAATCATCGAGAAAAGAGACTACAATATATACTATAGCGGACATAGCAGCCGACACGAGTTTGGCAGTGGTTTTCTAGTCAGTAAAAAAGCAAAGCAATTAGTCCTTAACTTTAAATCCATAAACAACAGAATATGTTATCTACGTCTTAAAGGAAAATTCTTTAATTCTTTAATTTAGCTTACTTAGTGTACACGCACCTACGGAAGAAAAGGAGGATAATGAAAAAAAAAAGAATTGTATGACACCTTAGACAAAAAATATGATCGATGTCCACGTCATGACGTGAAAATCATTACTGGGGACCTTAATGCAAAAATTGGCAAAGAGCAATTTTTCCAGCCAACTATAAGACGTGAGAGCTTACATGAAGAGTCAAATGATAACGGGTTGAGACTAATAAACTTTGCAAGTACTAAAAACATGATAGTAGGAGGAACAAGATTTCCCCATAAAATGATACACAAAAGAACATGTAAATCCCCTGATAACGAAACCATTAACCAGATAGATCACATCCTGATAGATACAAGGCACTCTTCCGATCTCATAGACGTCAGAAGCTGCCGAGGCCCAAACATTGACAGTGACCACTTTCTTGTAATGGCAAAAATCAGAGGAAGAATATCAATTCTAAAGAAAGATAAACACAACTATAGAACGTGAGAGCTTACATGAAGAGTCAAATGATAACGGGTTGAGACTAATAAACTTTGCAAGTATTAAAAATATGATAGTAGGAGGAACAAGATTTCCCCATAAAATGATACACAAAAGAACATGGAAATCCCCTGATAACGAAACCATTAACCAGATAGATCACATCCTGATAAATACAAGGCACTCTTCCGATCTCATAGACGTCAGAAGCTACCGAGGCCCAAACATTGACAGTGACCACTTTCTTGTAATGGCAAAAATCAGAGGAAGAATATCAAACCTAAAGAAAGATAAACACACGAAACAAGACAGAATTAATGTTGATAATCTGCGCATTGAAACCGTTGCGAGAGAGTATAGGAGACAAATGGACGAGGAAATGGAGAGCCTGGAGGTGGGGGAAAATGTAGAGGAACTGTGGACAAAATGTAAAAACATAATAACTGAGAAAGCAACAAAAATATTGGGGAAAACCAAACCAGTTAAAGAAAATGAATGGTTTGACAATGAGTGCCAAGAAGCAACAGATAACAAAAACAGGGCATACCTAAAGGCAAATCAAGCTGGATGCACAAGAAGAGCAAAGGAAGAATACCGGACCCTAAGAAGAGAAGAAAAACGCTTACATAGAAAAAAAAAAACAATTTGAGCAAAAGCAGTTGGAAAGCACAGAATGGCTAAGAAATCAAAATGAAACTCGAAAGTTCTACAGAAATCTAAACAAAATGCGCCAAGAGTTTAAGCCAAGAATAAGGAGCTGTAAGGATGTAGACGGAAACATCCTAAATGATACGGCTTCAATCCTAAACAGATGGGTTGAATTTTTCGATGCAAAATTTAATGGCCATCATATCAAAGAAGCAGATAACACCCTAGCAAATCGAAATAATTGTAATCCTTTCAACCCAAACGAAAGACCACCTACCATCGAAAACGTTGCCAAGCTATTAAAAAGCTTAAAAATAATAAATCACCAGGGGTTGATCAAATTTGCAGTGAGCTCTACAAGAATGGTGGCGATGCCCTACTACAGACACTGCATAAGCTTTTACTTCTTGTTTGGCATAATGAGACCATACACTGTGAATGGTCTCAAGGCGTGATATGCCCGTTACATAAAAAAGGTGACCAGCTCCAGTGTGACAACTATAGAGGTATAACCCTGTTAACAACTGCTTACAAAATACTAGCAAATATTCTCTACGAAAGGCTGCAAGTTTACACAGTGGGCATAGTTGGTAAATATCAAGCTGGATTCACTCCAGAAAAATCAACAATTGACCAGATTCATTCAATAAGACAGATTCTCGAGAAAACATTAGAATTCAATATTGAAACCCATCACCTATTCGTCGACTTCAAAGCCGCATACGACAGTGTCAAGAGAACAGTGCTATACCAATCAATGCATGAGTTTGGTATACCAGAGAAACTTATTAGACTAACGAGAATGACAATGTCTAATTTAGAAGCCTTTGTTAGAATACAGGAAGAGAGTTCTAGATCCTTTGAGATAAAGGATGGACTCAGACAAGGGGATGCTCTGGCTTGCCTCCTATTTAATATTGCCTTAGAAAAGGCAGTCCAAGATACACGAATTAGGGATGGTGGTACTATTTACAATAGATTGATAAGTCTTAGCATATGCTAATGACATTGACATAGTAGGGCGTAGCAAGCGAGATGTTGAGCAATATCTCCTAGAATTGGAAACAACGGCGAAACAGGTCGGTCTAGTCATCAACGAAGACAAAACCAAGTACATGTTGGTTACAAAGAATCCGATAGCAAATGAGGAACGAGAAACAGTCTTTGGAAGTCATACCTTTGGACGTGTTGACAACTTCACATACCTTGGGTCGCTATTGACTGCTACCAATAAAACAAGCGAAGAAATCAAAAGACGAATAAATCTTACAAATAGGGCATACTATGGACTCCAAAAGCATTTCCACTCAAGAAACATTCAAAGAAGAACTAAAATTACTATATACAAAACATTGCTGAGGCCGGTCCTCACATATGGAGCAGAAACATGGACTCTAATGCAGAAAGATGAAAGACTTTTGGGAATATTTGAGCGTAAAATATTCCGCAAAATATTTGGATCTGTAAACGACCAAGGGCAGTGGCGCAGAAGATATAATTTTGAATTGTATCAGCTCTTTGATGACCCAGATGTCATAACGTTCATTAAAACACAGCGACTTAGATGAGCTGGACACATAATACGAAAGCCAGAAAATGTGATTGCTAAAAAGCTAACCACAGGAACACCTGTAGGAAAAAGAAGCAAAGGCCGACCGCGAATTGGGTGGTTAGATGGAGTTGAAACCGACTTACGAATATTAAAAATCAGAAGATGGTAACATGTTGCCAAAAACCGAACAGAATGGCGACGAATCTTAGAGCAGGCCAAGATCCACAGAGGATTGCCGAGCCAAAGATGATGATGATGTAACGACTCAGACACCAAATGCAGGACAATTATTTCATGTTGCAGAAGATCGAAAAGCCTTCGCAATGGTGATCGCCAACGTCGGATAATTCTGATATGGCACGCGAAGGAAGAAGAAGAATCTCAGTAACGTACATAGGTGTTCCAAATAAAATATTTTAATAAAAAAAATTACAGGTTTAATATAATTTCTTGTGTCAAGGTTATCTAGGTTAAGAAGATGAAAAGAATATATTCAAAAATTATTCGAAGATACAGCAAGAAAACCGACTGAAATAGATAATTCCTATGGCCCAGAAAAACCATACGAAGAGGTTAAAATGGCCATTAAGCAATTTAAAGATTAAAAATCACCAGGACCTGACGAAGTGCATGATGAAAATTTAAAGCCATTAGAGACACACCAAATCACAGCTAAGGTATTGTTCTGAAGCTATTTTCTTGTGGCATTGTAAATTAATTACTATTAAACTGGGAATAAGCCACAATTAAAGATAAAAAAAACGTATTTTTATCTTTAATTGTGGCTTATTCCCAGTTTAATAGTAATGAATTCACAGCTAAGCTATTTAATAAAATACATGAGACTGATCACTTACCAAAAGATTGACTACTATCAATATTATCCCACTTTCCAAAAAAGTCAATGTTGGTAAATGTGAAAAACACATATTAATTAGTTTAATGAGCCATGTACTTAAAGTACTCCTTACTACCATTCACTCGCGAATATACACTAAATTGAAAAATGAACGAAAATGAAAATTCAAAAATGCACTGTTCTAGATCTTCACAGTCAAAAAAGTGTTCGACAGTGATGCATACGGTCACCATCACTGCACATGTACTTTAAAAACATCTTTATAGACGCCCTGAATTAATCAAAAGATGCTATTCAAGTAATGGCCAATTTTAAACAATATTAAATTAGCAGACGACACTCTATTGCTAGGAAATAGTACATAGGGGTTCCAAATAATGATGGATAATATGGAAACAAGTTAAAAATTCGGCCTTAAACTGGTTTGTAATAAGATAAAAATAATGGTAATTAGTAAGAATATCAACATAATTACCCAAAATATAATAAACGATGCATCATTAGAAGGAATGGGGAAAATATGCTACTGGACTGCCATATTAAGGGTACCTAAGGTAATAGCTACGAAATAAAAACTCATATTGAAAAAGCTAGAAGCTCTTTTAACGGTATTATTTTTATAACCTATCTTAGAACTGATTTGGGAAAAATATATATAACTTAAGTAAGTTTTGGTAGCTGATGTTTACATATTTTTTTTATATTTGACATTTAATATGCACTTATGTTCGTATTGTATTCTGCTATGGTTATTACCTATTTGTTTCACCCATCTTGCACCAATAACTCCAGGAACTATAATTCTTAATGGATACCCATGATCTGGTGTCAGCTCTTGGCCGTTCATCTCCCAACATAGCATAATATTATTCTTGGGATTTAAAACTTTGTGAATAGGAATTCCGGTTACGTATGGGCCTCCTGCTGAATGATAACTAGTAAACTGTAAAATAATCATATTATTTCAACACAAAATAAATATTTTTCCGCAAATCGCCAGGAAAGTTTGACATTCCTGTCAAAATTTCTTGAAGAAAAAGTCAGGACTTCCTTACTGTAAGGAAATGTCATTTCCTTACTGTAAGGAAATGATATTTCCGTACAGTTGTTAGTGTTCTACATTAATTAAATTTATAAGCGTCAAGTTTGACAATTCAACCTCAATACGTTTCCATAGTAACCCAAGTAATTTTATTAGGAATTTTAAAGCACCATTTATTTGGGAATAAAATTATCGCGTTTTTTTTTAAATCAATCAATATCTGTCGAATTTTAAACGATTTGCGGAAAAATAGTATGTTTACTTCGTAGGAAAAGCCACATTCCTGGACTCTGTGTTGCTAAGTCTCGGCTTGCGCCTCGACTTAGCAATCTTCACAGTCGTCCAGGAATGTTAAGTTTTTCCTACCTGTTAAACAATGTACTATTAAAATAACTCTTTCAATAATATTAATGACGCATGAATAGAAGATTTATTTATATTCAGCTAAAAAGATTCACATTTCCAAATTGTTCATTTGCATCTTCTAATAACATATTAATACTTCTTACCCTGTTTCTTATTTTCACTATTTTTTTCATGTAAAACCATATTTTTAAAGCTGTAGAAAGAGCAGCAATATAAAATGTCGTCCTTTAAAAGAAATGATAAGATTATTTGACTGATAAGGTCAGGCCATGGTGTTGGGGTATTTACATTGTAAAAATGGCGTGCTCCCTATCCTCCATGCTATGGTATGCTAGACCAGCCATATACTCTATAGTTTACACCCCAAAATGTGAGCGGGAACACAAATGTATCGATACCTACTCATATGCTTATGAAACGCACCTGCTGAATGATAAGGGCTTTCTAATTTAACTCTTTTTCAACTCGCCTTAAATGAAATGTCTTTAATCAGCCTCTCTCGGTTAACTCTTGTTTTTTTCAACCCCGAATGTCTATTAGGTTTCCGAGGGCAGATGGGTCACGATATTTCCTGTTACTACATACTCTTGGCTCAGGGAGTAAATCCCAACAGAAAATCGTGGTCTTCCTGTTAGAAGCTGTATAATTATTTAGCTTTTCCGCAGCTATTTCGTTTTCTCCCGGTCTTTTATTATTTTTGAGTCTATTGATTATAGTTTTAATCTCTCTTTCACTTGGCAGTTCTATTATTATTCCATCATATAAGGAAAATTTTATTCATATCTTCATTTTACCCATTCAGTAGTTAGTTCACTAAAACGCCCCAGCCATTATACCCATTACTTTCAGTTTTTTTTAACTTCTTGATAAAACGACCATATTTCTTTTTCTGAAATCTTTCTTCTATTTTCTGTATTTTTTTTTTTCGTTATATTATATTTCTTTCGTCTACAAACCCTTCTCATTATTCTTCTTTGATATCTATATTTCTGGTTAGTACCGTCATTATTTTTTTTCCTCTGCTATTTTAAGGCATTCTTTATCAAATCCATTCTTTCCTGCTTTCATTTGGCTCTTTTGTGAAATAATTTTAGTATTTGCTATAGTTATCTCTCTTGTAGCTTGCCACACTTGCTCTTTTCCTAGCTTCTCTTCTTCTTTCTAGGAAAATAGCTCTTTTTTTATTTAACTGATCTAGTTTCTTTTTATTTCCACCTCGCTTAGCTTTTCTATGCCTTATTGATTTTTCCTCTTAGAATTTGCTATTCTCATCTTTATCTTTTTGCACCGTTCCACATATAGCTCTAATTAGAAAATGGTCCAAATCCATTTCGGCTCCTCTCATACTTCTTATATTTCTTATCAATTTCTTGTGGTTTCTCTTTAACAATACGTGATCAATCTTGTTAACAGTCCTTCCATCAGAAGACATCCAGGTAACCTTATAAATTTCTTTTAGTTCTAACTGGGTGCTCCTCGCAACTATATTTTTTTTCCATCGTAAAACTAATTCCATCGAAAAAATAAAAAACTAAGAGACATAAAAATAATTGGCATCTATGCACCCACGGACGACTCAGATACAAACACTAAAGACATGTTCTTTGACAAACTCTCAGACGAGTTAAATAAAATAAAAAAATGGCAAGAAATAGTCCTGCTAGGAGACCTGAACGGAAGAGTAGGTAAAGCTCTTGACAACAAAATAATTGGACAACACGGAGAAGATGTAGTAAATGAGAACGGAACAAGATGGTTGGAGGTATGCGAACAACATTCGTTAAAAATACTGAATGGATTTTACAAACATAGAGACATAAATAAATATACATGGACTCAAAAGACAAGAAAACTGCAGTCAATTATAGACTATGTAGTAGTTAAACAAGAGACATCTTTAAGACCCTACGATGTAAAAGTTTGGAGAGGGGCAGAATGTGGTTCGGATCACCTACTAGTAAAGGCACCCGTGGAAATAAGATATATTAAACTTTGAGGGTATACAAGGCAACTATCGAACACGGTGATTAATTTAATCTTGCCCAAGTACTTTCGATCAATAGATCATCTTCAGGGGCATTTCGTCAATTGTGGCCTATCCGACATAGTAGAATGTCATAAATGTAAAATTTGGACATAACAATACAAAATACAATACACTAAGACAAACAAACACTTTAAAATTTATATGGAGAAGCTACATATTGTATAGAAGCCGGAGACAGAATGATCTATTGATCGAAAGTACTTGGGCAAGATTAAATTAATCACCGGGTTCGATAGTTGCCTTGTATACCCTCAAAGTTTAATTATTCGAACATTCAACCTTATATTAAGATATATTAAACAAAATAAATCCCAAGAACAGACAAACAAAGAATCCACACGGCTCTATAACATAGACAGCTTAAAAAATGAGTCCACAAGTTTTCTTTATAAACTACGTTTGGCACAAAAATTAGACGAAGAAATAAACGGAACAGCGGAAGAAATGTATGAGACTTTGAAAATCAAAATTCATGAAGCAGCATTAGAAGCTCTAGGTACGAAAGAAAAAGTAAAACGTAGAAATTATTGGTGTACAGAAGGTTTATTAGAACTGGTAGAAGAAAAGAAAAAAACTGTATCTCAAATGGTTAGCGACAAAAGATGAGGAAGACCGAAAGAACTATAACAGATACAAATATATAGTAAAAAAGGAAATTAAAAAAACAAAAAACCTAACCTGGGACAACAAATGTGCAGAAATAAGCTCAATGGTAGGAGGATGTAGGTCCAGACAAGCTTAGAAAACTATCATCATCATCATATAACGGGGGTCCTACGGCGATTGCCGCTTCCCGCATTTCAGCCTCCATCTTTTCCTATCTCTCCAATCTCCCTCTTCTAAGCCTCTAGATTGCATTGTTTTTGTAATTTCTCTTCTCCAGGAATTTGGTGGTCTTCCCCTTTTCCTTCTTTCTGGCGGAACATACATTAAGGCTTTCTTTGGCCACCGCTCCTCCTCCATTCTCATCACGTGACCATACCATTGTAATTGCCTTCCTTGTATTCTATCTGAAAGAGTATCTCTAATTCCTGTGCGGTTTCGTATTTCCTCATTCCTGATTCTTTTCATTCTCGATACTCGACATGACCTTCTAAGATAATCCATTTCCACAACGTCTACTTTATCTCGTTCATTCTTTGTCATCGTCCAACATTCGGCACCATATGTGGTAATTGGTTCTACAATTGCTCTGTATACGCGAAGTTTGGTATGCATCTTTATTTTATTAGACCACACTAATGAATTCAAGAAAACTATCAACAGTCTTAGAAAAAATACAAACGAAACAAAAAAAAATAAACCCCATAGACATAGAAAGATGGAAAAATTATTATGAAAATCTATTAAATGAACAACGTACACAGTTTCTAGACACACAGATAGATAGAGTTGAAACGGGGTTAAATGAAGTGGCGATGATTACCGTAGAAGAAATAAAAAACGCATTAGAAAAAATGAAAAATAATAATAGCTCCTGGGCCGGGTGATTTACCTATCGAGTTATTCAAACATGCCACTGCAATAACATTAGAATTGCTGTGTAAAATGTTTAACAAGTGCCTACAAGAAGAAAGTATCCCAAGAGATTGGAAAGTCTCGTACATAAACTCCATCTACAAAAAGAGAAACAGGAATGACTGCAGTAATTACCGAGGTATCAGCATTACGTCATCCACTGGCAAACTGTATGAAAGAGTTCTGAAAGCCAGAATAGAAAAAGAAGCCACAGAGATCGAAGAACAAAGTGGATTCCGACCAGGGAGATCTTGTGTCGACAATGTATTTACTCTCAAACATCTAACGGAAAAGAGATTAGCAAGAGGACTAGAACTTCATGCCACTTTTATAGATCTCCGTAAAGCGTTTGACTCCGTACCACTGCAGAGACTATGGACAACATTGGAAAACGCAGGTATAAATGCAGTAGGTATATATAAATGCCGTGAAAAAGCTATATCAAGATAACCAAGCTTATATTAAGGTTGGAAACCAAATTTCCAAGGGTTTCACCCAAACAAAGGGTGTCAAATAGGGCTCTTGCCTCTCCCCAACCCTATTTAAAATATATCTTGGTAATGCTTTAAAATATTGGATGAGAAAATGCAGCCCAATGGGCATATGGGTAAATGACACTCCTATATACACAATCCTCTTCGCAGACGACCAGGTAGTTCTTGCCGAGGACCTACAAGATATGACGTACATGATAAACAAACTAATAGACGAATTCAAAAAAATGGGGATTAGAGGTTAATACCGAAAAGACACAATACATGAATATAGGAGGCATCGGTCAAGACATGGAAACAGAAAGCGGATTAATTAAAAACGTTGATCAGTACGAATATCTCGGAGTTACACTAAGCGAAGACTGGAAAGACGACAAAGATATAACAAGAAAAATAGGAAAAGGAAAAAACATGATAAAAACACTACATCCGATCCTGTGGAATAAAACTTTAACTAAGAAAACAAAGAAAAATATATATCAGGCTATGATTCAGCCGGTGCTGACGTATGGGTCAGAAGTGTGGGCCTTTAACAAGAATATGTCACAAAAACTCCTCTCAACGGAAATGATGTACTGGAGGAGATGTTCCGGGTTAACTTTGTTTGACCACATAAGAAATGAAAACATAAGAGAGAGAATGAAAGTAAAGAACACAATAATGGATACGATAGCCGAAAAACAATTAAAATGGTATAGACACCTGAGACGGATGAACGAAGAAAGGATACCACGAAACGTTTGGAACTGGAGACCTACACAGAGAAATAAAAGGGGAAGGCCAAGAAAGAAATGGATATCCAATATTCATATAGAAATGGAAAATAGAGGTCTTCAAGAAGGAGACTGGGCCGATAAGAAATTATGGCGATTGGGATGCGAGAAGCGACAAAATTAAAGTTGCAAACACTCGCTATATATATATATATATATATATATATATATATATATATATATATATATATATATATATATATATATATAAAACTAATTACCCTATGGGGCCATTATCATTTGTTACTTCATGCTTGCTATGTATTCCAACTATAACGTTATACATAGCTTATTTCTTCTTTTTTCTATTTGTTTACACTTTTTAATTTGTATGATATTAAAATATGAAGGGTCACAGGAATGAACGATCAGAGTCCATTTTTGGTAGGAATTTAGATATTGACGACATATTTAAACTTTCTGTGGAACGAATCCCAGTATGGTTTCATTTTTACAGTAAAAATCACCGTACAGAATATAATAAAGGGCAAGGATATAAACTCACCAAAAAGGTTAGATCGTCGGAACGAAAAGATCATTTTCCGATGACAGGCTGCCAAACAAAAATTTTACGGAAATTCGCTTTCTTCATTATGTAGTACATAAGCTTAACCGATTCGAGATGGTAAACGTGATATTTCCTATTCGTCACTAGAATGTGATGATATGAATCATTAATGCTAAATATTGTACAAAAATATCTGATAACTAAAGAGATGTATTGTAGAATAGTCCCATTAAACCATAATCCTTTATGGTTATGGTTCATTATTATAACTGTACAGATAAAGCTAAGTTTCAGACATCGACCGAATATTTGTCTCATTAAAATGTCTTATGGCAACTAGGATATCAGGATTCTAAAAATAAAAAAAAAGCCACCAGACCACCATTTTGGCAACTATCTTACATACGTGGTAGTTTCCTTGAAAAGCCAGGCACATCAGAAAATTAAAACCTCATTAATTAAATAAGCTCTGTCTATTGCGGTTTAGACATTTATTAGAGATTTATTAAACTAACTCAATTCCTGACAAACCATGAAGCGCATTTCCTTTGTTAAGGATTAGTGTCCTATGCTGGTACGAATGAAGATAGTGATGTCAAATTTGTGAAGGATCTACTAATCGATATTTAACGCGCAAATTTCTACATTTAGCTCTTAAAAAATCTTTTATTACTAAACTGATAATTAAAAATATTTTATTTTGTTTTTCTAAGCCAAAATAAACGACTTAAAGCTTTAAAATTTGATTTGTACAAAATGAACAGTTTTACTCTAATCGGTTTTACCACTACCTCGTCATATATTAACTTTAAATAAAAGAATCTTTAAACAAAATCGAAGTACCTGAAGATGCTCTAGATCCGTATGTGTCGACTCGTTGTAACCAGCTGCTTTTAATGCATCTATTAGCGCTACACCAGTCCACGTTGCGTTGCCTACACCGTTTATTTCCCACTTTACACCTTGAGTGTCTTTTCTCAGCTAAAACCAAACAATAATGTGGTAAAAAATAATGAATTTATTCAATAATCATACTACAAAACTACAATATAATATCATATTGTAATTCATACATTTTTCTATCGCTATAAACATAATTTGTTTTGATGATTTCTACAAACAAACGATATCTACTGGTTTTAGTACCACTTATAATATAGACGATACCTGAATGCCTTAGTAGAGTCACAGAATAAATAACAATCAGAGTGCCCACTTTAAGATGCCGCCTTTGAAGTGTATCAGCACGCGATCGCCATATTTTAAACGGAAACACAGACTCGGATTGAATTTTGACAAGCTACGATAGAACCATGATTTAAATTTTTAGAAATTAACAATTTTAGTAAATTTGAAATAATTAATCTATTCTTCAACCAAAAGTACGAATAAAATATTGCATAATATTATGTCAAAAAACTTAAATCAATTCAACCGATTTAATTTTTCTGTGCACACCAGATACAATTTCACTGTTGCCTATTGAAATAAGGCAAAATGTTTCTAGTAATTACAAGCTAATCTCTGTACTATGTCACCTGTACAAACTTTACGAAATAATTCTACTAGAGAGGGCTTCCTCGAGGCTTCCATCAATCCTCGAGCTTTTCCCGATTCCCGGACAGGCTGGGTTCAGATGAGGAAAGACCTGCACTAACCAAGTACTAGATCTCACTGAACACATAGAATACGGCTACCAAGACAAACTAATTACAGGTGTGACGTTCTTAGACCTAAAAGCGCCGTATGACACCGTCAGCCACAGATTACTTATTTTAAAAAGCCAGAGCATTAACAGAAGAGGAAAAATTCACAAGCATTGTAAAATTATTGCTTAAAAACAGGAGATACTAAATCGCTGGCGGACCCAGAAGAATGGCCTAGCGTAGGGTAGAGTGCTATGATCGATGTTTATCCGTGTAGTAAAAAACCTGCGACAAAGTCGAAATTAGGCTTGAGAACCTACTTCGCAAACTCAGCTACTCTGAATGGGGCGCCTGGCGAAACGTCCTCTTAACTACAGTTAAGGCTCTCAACTTTAGACAATATCTTTTTTATATGACACAGCGAATCTTGTAAAATATATTCCCTATATAACTTAATAAATGTGATGACAGTATAGAGTCATAGCAAACACCTCTTTTAAACCTTGCTGTTTTGTTGTAATCCTAATATCCTGACTGTCGAGAGTTTTAATAATAATAATCTCTTAATAATAATATAAAAGTTTTTTATGTTAAACCTTGTCGAATGGTTTCTCAAACTCTTTAAAGGACACATATAGATCTTGATTCATATCTTTATTCTCAAACAGTGCCTCTCTGGAAGCCATACCTCTTCTAAACCCTAATTGTCACTTATTTTATACTCAATTTTGGCAAATCTTCTATAATAAATATCGATTCATGGTACAATTTTTTAAGAAACGCTTTTTGAGTATCACTCATTAGAGCAATATTTTGATAATAGAATACTCTTTAGCGTTTGGTTTTTTAGGAAACGTTGGAATTTTGGAATTATTTCTGTTAAATAAATATAAATAAATTCCACCAAAGTTTTGAGGGCGTTGTATAAATAATAGTGTTAAAAGTACAATTGAAAACTCATCAGGATTGTTTGCTATGCCTTCGTTTATATTTGTTTGCATCTTGAACTTCTTCATGTAAAATCGGCGCGGATTAATTATCTTCCTAAAATTACGTTTTTTTCTGAACGAGTTTCATGGGAAAGTTCTTTAATGTACTTTGAACAACGACTTAGTTGTTGTTCAACGTCCGATATCAGAATAACGTTCCCATCTTTGGGCACTGGACATTGTTGATGAAGATTTACTTCAGTCATCGCTTAAATTTTTTGTTAAGTCTGAGCTGTAGGAGGGTATATTACTTAAACTTGAAGATAGCAGTAACAGTAATAACTTCAGTATCTTATCTTATTTCCACATCATCATCATAAATTAGCCTATATTTGTCTACTGCTGAACGTAGGCCTCCCGTAAAATTTTCCATCTATTTCAATCTTGAGCTTCTTGCATCCAGTTTGTGGTAATGCGCTTGATATCATCCGTCCATCTTGTCGGAGGTCGTCCTCTGCTTCGATATGCATCTTGCCTTGGTCGCCATTCCAGAATCTTTCTTTTCTATCTATCATCCGTTAATCTGGCAACATGTCCGGTCCAAGCCCATTTAGCCATGGGTATTTTTTCAACTGCATCTGTGGCTCCTGTTCTTCTTCTTATTTCTAGGTTTGGTACTTTATCTCTGATGATAATACCTAATATTGATCTTTCCATAGCGCGTTGTGTAACTCTTATTTTATCCATTGTTCTTTTTTACAGATATTATTAACTCTTATTAACAGATTAGTTTTGTGTTAAAATAAGATACTCATTGTAAAGTTTTGTTTTTGTTTTGATAGGGTGAATTTCCGACCAAATTATCCATATTTTATTATTATAATTATCCATATATTAAAAATCCATTTAATATTATAGCGTATCTTTCACGTAACCTATGTTTTTAATTATTAAAAATTATTTGACATATTCACCAATAATCGACCACTTTTTCCAGTTTTCGACCACTTATGCACCAATATTCGACCATAAGAAAAGTACATTTATAAGAGACCTTTTTATTCTCTAACCATTTATTTAGAGTAAAAAATTTATAAAATAATTCATTACAGAACTGTTGTCAATTTTACACTGTACCTATACATCTCTACCGAACATTATAGTTTTTGAGATTTAATTCAAATGTAACAGTTGACTAATGACGCTTCGTACCGCTTATCAGAACTGGTTTTAATATATATATATATATATATATATATATATATATATATATATATATATATATATATATATATATATATACCACTTGACTACAGCTTGATTACAGCTTTATCAGGCACATTGGGGAAAAAGAATTTGTTTTCACATTTATGACTTTTTCTTAAACAAGAAACAATGTTACATTCTAATGATTTCTCTGCACTGCCTTTCCGATCTAAAAGCTTGTTGTTCTTCTGCTAGTGTTATAATTTTTTCTTTTTTTTTAATTTTTAATTTTCTTGAGGAATTCTGTTTTGTTTTATTATTTTTTGGATTAGTTTTAGTAGCTGTTTGATTTTGATCAGATTTGGTCCTTCGTACTTTATAGAAGTTCGTTCGGTTTTCTGTCATCTCCTGGTGATTTTCTGTTTTTTAATTATTTTAATGTTTTCTGTACCTTCCCCTCCTTAATATTTATTTCTTTGTTTGCTCATCACCTCTGGTGATGGTGGTTCATTATCGTTGCTTTTAGCAAATAGGGTTCGAAAGTTGTCTGTCCATGTTTCTTTCTGAATGTGTTTCGTTTTTATTAGTACGTTTATCTTTTTTTTGTACTATAATCATTCTCCATATTTATTTTTGTGTTCCTTGGAAGTTTGTTTAACTAAAGTATTCGTTGTTTCATTTATGAATCGTTTATAGTGATTGTATCTCTGTTGTGTTTGTTGTGTTCTGTATTGTAAAAAGGCTTTCTTCTTTTCTTAAAATTTTGTCTTCTCTTCCTCTTTAAACCATGGGGTTTTCTCTTTTGATATGTCAATGTTTGTTACTTTCCTTTTTCCAAGTGATTTTGTTGCTGCATTAATAATGTTATTTTAAGTTCTTCCCAGTTTTCCTCGATGTCATCGTTTTGTAATATTTTATTTCCAACAATCTTCGGAAATTTAAATTTCATTACTAATTCTATCAATTGCTTTTCAATATCAAGTTTGTATCTTACTGGCTCCTTTAATGCCACTAAGCTTTTTGTTTTATTTCACGAAATTTTCATTTTAAATTTCTTGGCTTGGTATTAAACTGGTACAGCATTATTTCTAAATCATCTTCATTAGTATATCTCTGCTATAAAAACTGCGACGTCGGCGTAACGTATTACTTATCTTAATTTTTTTGTTTTTGATTTGGTACCCTTTTTTTGTTTTACCTGTTTTACAACGACAAAAATACGGCCCTTAGTCCCCGGCAGTGAGCTGATCCTTGGTCAGGGCAGCGATCAAGAAAAACAGCAAACAGAGGGTGCGAAGAATCCCCGGGTACAATGTAAGAACATTGTCATCTGAAGAAAAATTACTGGAATTAGAAGAAGAGTTAAAACACATAAAATGGGACGTTATGGGTATCTATAAAGTAAGATGTGAAGAAGAAGGCTGTATAACTCTTAAATCAGGGCATCAACTTTTCTATATGGGAAACAAAGAAAAAATAGGAGGAGTTGGACTTCTTATACACAAGAGACACACTAAAAATATCCAACAACTTAAAGGTATGAACCGAAGAATAATACTCTGCATATTGAAGCTTAACAAAAAAACCAGCCTTAAAATAATTTAAGCCTATGCACCTATATCTACACACTCGGACGAGAAAGTGAAAACCTTTTATGAAGACCTAGAAAATGCAGTAAAACTAGCGCCTACTACACACAACCTAGTAATGGGTGACTTCTATGCTAAGTTGGGATGTAAACTGGACGCGACCGAAGTTGCAATAGGTCCCTACGGATTCGGACAAAGAAATGAAAGAGGCGAACTGTTTTTGGGTTTCTTGGTACGAAATGGCCTCTTTGCAATGAATAGCTTTTTCAAAAAAAGTCTTCAAAGAAAATATACCTGGGCAAGTCCAGATGGAGTCACCAAAAATGAAGTTGATTTTGTCTTAACCAACAACAAAGACATGGTCCATGATGTAACAGTTCTTAATAGCTGTTCAGTGGGAAGTGATCATATAATGGTAAGAGCGAAGATCGTGTTAAATCTCCAAAAACAAAGATACAAAATGATAACAAAAACACACCCAATAGGACGGAATCCAATCAAAAATCCCATGTCCTTCGAAGAGGAAATTCTGAGATGTCTAGAGACAACAAATATAGACGTTATGGATGTCGAAACCTTAAATAATAACTTAATAAAAGCTATTAAGAACGCAGAGAAAAAGTGCAATACAAATCCTAGGAGAGATAAGGAGAAAAAAATCAGTCAAGAGACAAAAAGACTTATGGAGACACGAAGAGAACTTAAGAAAAAAAAAACGATACGAATGCACGTGTACTACCACAACTTAATAAAGATATTAATAAAGCAGTGAGAAAGGACGTACGACAATATAACACAAAAAAGATTACAACGGTTATCGAGGAAAATAAAAATTTAAAGTTGCTGAAGAGATGTCAAGCTCTAGGTAAGAAGAATATTGTTAAGCTCGCAGATCGAAATGGAAAAGTGGTAACAGATAAAGATAAGATAATTAACGTAGAAAAGATAAGATAATAAACGTAATAAACAATTTTACACATAAATATATAGAGAAAAGGGTAAGAAAGACGGCACCAAGTTGAGAAAAGTCCAGAATGTGGGTTCAGAGGATATCCCAGAAATAACAATCGAAGAAGTCTCAAAGTTAATAAATCTAATGAAAAACAATAGAGCAGCTGGTGATGACCAAATCGTTATTGAGGCAGTTAAAGCAGGAGGAAAGACAGTATTGAAAGCATTGACACAATTATATAACTTATGCCTTTCAAAAGAGGTTACACCATCTCAGTGGAATAAAGCTGTTATAATAGTCATACACAAAAAGGGAGTTATAACAGAGCTAAAGAACTATAGATAGACCTAATAGCTTGTTATCTCACGTTTATAAGTTGTTTATGAAGATAATAACTAATTGGTTGACATCAATACTAGACTTCTATCAACCTTGCGAGCAAGCAGGATTTAGAGCTGGATACGGAACAAATAATAATTTGCAAACCATTAAGTCGTTAATTGAAAAAAACCATTGAATATAATAGACTCCTGATACTTGTCTTTGTCTACTTTGAAAAAGCATTTGCTCGGTCAATCAAAGCGAAATGCTCCAAGCTCTAACACAGTGTAGAATAGATCACCGATACATATCCCTCATCAGATACATCTATCAACATGCTACAGCCTGTGTAAGACTTAATGAAGATACTGGGACTTTTCGTATTGAAAGAGACGTTCGGCAAGGAGACAACATGTCTCCTAAATTATTTACAACTTTGCTAGAATACGCTTCTAAAACAATAAATTGGAACGAAAAGGGTATCAATGTAGATGGAAAATTTTTAAATAACCTTAAACTTGCGGATGATATCGTTCTTATTGCAGACAGCTTTGATCAGGCACAGATAATGCTCCAAGAACTCCATACTGCCACAAAAAGAGTTGGTCTTAAAATAAATTTTTCAAAAACACAATTTATGACAAATTTAGTCCACAACAAAAACATCTCAGTAGAAGACAAAGATATTGAGCCGGTTCACTCCTATAAATACTTGGGCCATGAGATTAGAATAAGTCGAGACAACCAAACAATCGAGCTGAAAAGAAGAATAAACCTCGCTTGGGCTGCATTTGGAAAGATGAAGTATATTTTTAGGTCTAAGATTCCAATGAGTCTAAAAAGGAAAGTATTTAATCAGTGTATTTTGCCAGTGATGACCTACGGCGCAGAAACCCTAACACTCACAAGAACAACAGTAAGTAAACTACAAGTTGCGGAAAGAGCAATAGAGAGAATAATGTTAGGGATTTCTCTACGTGATAGGATACCCAATGCTAGTATACGCAAAAAATTAGGAGTAGTAGACATTATTGAAAGTATAACAACACTAAAGTGGAACTGGGCAGGTCATGTAGCAGGTGAACAGTTAATGACCGGTGGACAAAAAAAATTTTGGAATGGAGACCCCGAATACAAGCTTACAGAAATAGATGTCGACCCCCAACGAGATGGACAGATGACATAAAAAGAGTGACTACACATTGGATTCACATGGCGTAAAATCGGACTAAGTGAAAAAGCATGCGAGAGGCCTATGTTCAGCAGTGGACGTTAAAGGCTAGTTGATGATGATGAATGCCTTTTCTAAGTCTACAAAACATAAGTAGGTTGGTTCTAAGCTATCTGCGTGGCATACAAAATTCCTTAAAAGTAAATAAAATTAAACTAAATTAAATACAATTAAATAAAATTAATTCAAATTAAATAAAATGAATAAAATTAAATAAAATTAAATAAAATTAAATAAAATTAAATAAAATTAAATAAAATTAAATAAAATTAAATAAAATTAAATAAAATTAAATAAAATTAAATAAAATTAAATAAAATTAAATAAAAATAAATAAAATTAAATAAAATTAAATAAAATTAAATAAAATTAAATAAAATTAAATAAAATTAAATAAAATTAAATAAAATTAAATAAAATTAAATAAAAATTAAATAAAAATAAATAAAATTAAATAAAATTAAAATAAAATTAAATAAAATTAAATAAAATTAAATAAAATTAAATCAAATTAAATAAAATTAAATCAAATTTAACAAAATTAAATAAAATTAAATAAAATTATAATAAAATTAAATAAATAAAATAAAACAAATAAAATTAAATAAAACTGATTAAAATAAACAAAAGTTTATTTCAGAAATTTTATGGTCATTTATTGGTAAGTGTTTACAAATGGAAAGTTTTTAATTAAAATTAATTATATAATAAAATATAATAAATATAATAAAAATAATTAAGCATAAATACCAGATAATACTAAAAATATATATGATAAATAAATTATATAGGTATTATATTTAACCAACTTTGAAAATAACTAAAATCATTAAACAAAATTTTAAAGAAAAATTAAGATTTTTTAAATGTTAGAGAAATTTAATTGTTTAATTGAAATGTCATTATAAAAATATTAACAATTCAGTAATATTCAGACAGAAAATTTTATTAACCTACTATAGTAATAACACGCTATAAGAACTATTCACTTTTGTTGGCACTTCCCGAGTGTCACGTTTTTTTTCTCTCAAATATTTTATAAGACTGTTATGATATATTTATGACTATTAATGTCAGAAAAGATAATCTTTTGTCGAAAATATCAGCACAGTTTGCCGACTAGTCGTATAATATTAACATCTATACCTGTAGGGGACGATACTCAAGCAGTAAAAGGCTTCCCACATTTAAGAGTCAAATTAAATACAAATAAAAGACAAAAAGTAAAAAATCAAAAAATAATAATGAAAGACAATGAAGTTACTTCTCGCTGTAATACATTTCACTCCAAAACCGTACACTGAAAATCGAAGAATAAGATCTATAAAATGAGACCAATAGTATATTATGGATGAGAGATATGTGTGGTTACAGAAGATAGTGTAACAATTATTGTACAATTTTTACTTAAACTGGGGTATTTCTCGCGCAGCCGTTATAACAATACTGAGTGTAAGTACGCCAAAAAATAGTTTTTCGTCCCTTAAGTATGCTAGGGGCAGTGTCTACAGTACCGTATTAGTTTACGTATATGACATATACACATGTCAATTAAAGGGTTAAATATAAAATGAAAATACAAACAAATACTTAATACAAAAATAAACTATGTGTGGAAGGACGGAACATTAGAGCTTGTGAAAGAAAAATTTTAAGAAATATCTGTTAACCAATCTACGAAAATTGAATATAGAGATCCGTATAATATATCCACGAATTTTTGCAAACTGTTCAAAGGATCAGCTTTGTCAAGATTCCCTACGCTCCATATACAATTACTCCTTATAATATAATTTCTTTCTTTGTATACTTATCTCTACATACCTATTTATACAATGACGTGATTTACACTAAATATATTTACTGTCATAACCATAGGAAAGTGCTTCTTACCTTGTCCGTCATTTCTTGCCTTCGCAATCCTCCACATTGAGCTGTGATTGTAACGGTTCTATGTGGTAATTGCTTAATTTCGTCTAAATTAAAAGTCTTTGAACCTGCACCTTCAACGTCGATTGTTAGTTTGAAATCTTCAGCAGATACTCTAGGTACTGGTAGATGATTTCTTATATAAAATATATCACTAAAAATAATATTGAACAGAACCATAGTTAATTATTTTTAAAAATAAATTCAAATTAAAGATAAAAAAGGACAATAAGGAACACTTTCAATTTTCTTTTGTTCAAATAGTTTTAACAATATGATACAAAATCCATATTTTTAAATATTATGTAACGACTCGTAAGAGAGGTGCCGATCGATATACCAGGAAAACTATATTAGACCCGGAAATATCAATAAAAACAGGAATAGATGACTAATAAAACTTTAAATTTAAGAGCAATATCAGACTGAACTGTAGGGAAACGAAAAGGATTAGCTAGAGATAAATACCACGCATTCCAAAAGAAATATGATCTTTTTATCTTACATAATAACGTAAATGAACTTTCGGGAAGATATAGAGGAATCTTAGAAATTTCTATAATCAGATAATCAATCATGGAAGAAAAACTAAGATAGAAAGAATATGTCAAATAAATTTTAATAGCATAAGACCAGATCACAGAGATAAAAAATAAATATTTAAAAACACATATAATCCTTTAAAATTAAATCAGCGTCGCAATATTATACAATTTGAGACAAATAAAGGGAGCACTTAAATTATTTCAAAACAAATAACATTTACTATTTTTAACAGAAATTAACCGCAATGTCAGCTGAAATACGATTATTTTAAAATTATTCAGAATTTGTCGAAATGATTTTGTATCATAACTTATTAATACAAGAAAACTCCTCTGACAATTTCATTTTATCTGCATTTTAAATCTTAAACCAAACCTAATAGTGAACAAGACAGAACAAAGGATTGTATGTATATCATACTTTTCGAATGTGAAAATTTTTATTTAGGTGAAAAATCAAGATCATTAAAAATGAACATCAAACTTAAATCATAAAAATAGATAATTTGACATATTACAGACAAGTAAACACTTATATTGAGGAAAATTAACATAGAATTAAGTGAATTTATGTATAGTACTGAAAGAAAGACATGGTTAAAAGGGAAAAATTAAATAATAGGTTCTTATGTTAAATGAAAACAACTGCGTTGCAAATTCCCGGTGGAATGTTATAGAATCTGATTACCAATTTTGAAAGTAGAAATCACTAAAAAGGAAAAACGATCATTAGTTAATCAATAACATATCGATGATACATCGTTTGTGTTAAAGTCACAAGCATATTAAGTTAGAATTTGATGTTACTGAGAATAAACTAAATTTATAGCAAAATACTTACCATATTGGGATTGTACCAGGAGTACTTTCCTGTGTTTTTTTATGATTTACAATGAAATTGCTAACTAGAGAATTTTACTGTCCTGATTGGATGTGGTTTTCTTTTTAAAGATAAATCACATGATATAATATTTCTGACAGGTATTCTTAAGTTAAAGTTATAGTATAGTTCTTAATAGTGAACAACAGAGTATTCTCATTATATACTCAAAAAGAGATCTTTACATAGAGATCCTTATAACAATGATTACAAAAATTCTACCAAAGGTAGTTTTAAAAATGATATATACATATATATCATGATTATTCTTAGCGTATTTCACCGATCACGATGTGCAGCCTCCCGATTGTCTAATATTCGCGATTCTGTGACATGTTGTACCAGCTTGTTTCCTTATTCCATAGTCCCCCCTTAAATTTGGACGTCTTTTTAGTCTCTTGGCCAATTCTAATTGACCATTTATTGTCAGTTCTTCTCGCTAAATGTCCCGCCCACAGCGGGATTAGTGACCTTGGTTTTCTGTCTGATCCATTCTATCCTTTTTTAATCCATACATCGGACAAACCAACCGAAGAATCAATGTTAGATGAAAAGAACATTGAAATGCCATCGAAAGGAGAATAAGAACGTCGTCCCTTGCTTAACATGTCTCAAACACAGGACATACAATAAACTTGAACTAAACTAAAAGAAAATGCGAAATAAGAGAATCTAATAAAGAGATAATGTTCAAAGGCTTCCAATAACATAGAAAACTATATTAAAGAAAAAGTCCATGTTACATCTGACCACAAGATCGACTAGTAGGACCCCTTCTACCTATACATGGACAGTACCCGTCACAAAAATCTTTGTCAAGGACCGTTCGAGAGAAGCGCGCCAAGATCGGCTATATAAGTAATCGCTTCGACCAGGAGAGCCAGTTTGCCGTTGAACCAGCGATAGCGGCAAATACAAAAATGTGAACATAGCCGTAAACAACCTGTTAACAGCGTTGGAAAACACCAAATAATGAAGCATATTGTTACGATAAATATGACTCATACCCTAAGATGTAAACATATTTTTCTAAAAAGTATTTTTAGTAGGTAATATCCACGGGTCCCCACGCTAAAACCTGTCTGGATTTCCATGGCATTCGAGAAGGTTCAAGAAAGATCACCGGCCGATTTTAGGGAACTCCAGGTAACGATTATTATATATATATATATATATATATATATATATATATATATATATATATATATATATATATATATATATATATAAATAGAAAACTTTTTATTGTAAACAGTTAGTCTAAAAATAATAATTGTATCGAGTCGAGTTTGAATTGTAACGCGGGGAAATAAGTGTATAAAATAAATTATACAAATTAGAATAGTGTCAGTGGAAAATAAATTAGTGTAAGATTATACACTCAAGTGCAAAAAAATCGATCCATGGGTATTATTTGCTGAAAAAAGAAAACGTTTGAAGATATTAGTTTTAAATCAGGTATATATGTAAAAGTATATGTTAGATTAAAATAATTTTTACAGATTATCCAAAAAAATCATTTATTTATAGAGACATACGCCAAAAGTCAAAAATACAAGAATATTTAAAACTTACTAAAATTAAGGAAAACATTGATAATAAATCAATATCTAGTGTTTTCTCCTCAGGCCCCTATAACAGCCTGTACACGTCTAGGCATTGAGATAATTAACCTCTGGATATCAAATTGATCCAATTGGTCCCATATTTCTTGAAGAGCCGCTGTAAGTTCAGCCAAGATGTTTGGACGGGGTACTCGTGCTCGAAGACGTCTTCCCATCATATCCCATAGATGTTAACTGGCAAGCTGGCCAGTATATACGGACAATTCCCACCTCCTCTATATATTGGTTGACGATGCTAGCACTGTGAGGACGCGCGTTGTCGGTCATAAAAATAAAATTAGCTCCAATGAAAGGAGCAAAAGGTACCACATGCTGATCTACAATACTTGTTATGTATCTTGCAGCAGTCATAGAACCTTTATCTACAATAACTAAATCAGTATGGGCTTCTGAACCGATACCAGCCCAAACCATAACGGAGCCCCTCGATAACTTATTCTTTCCGCAATATTACATAGAAAATATTGATCTCCGTGTCTTCCCCAAACCCTTTCTCGGCCATCTGGTGACCTTAGACAAAATCTGGACTCATCTGAGAATAATACATTGCTCCAATCTGCATCACTCCAGTTTTCATGTTCTCTTGCAAAAGCAAGGCGAGCTCTGCGATGTACTATGGATAGTATTGGAGATAGGACTGGATAATAAATTACCTTCTAGAAGTCTTCGACGAATTGTCCATCTGCTTACGTCCATATTTCTCACTTCGCTCAGACGATTTGCCAGTTCAACGAAAGTTAGACGCCGATTTCTCAAGCATGATGAGACCAGAAATCGATCATCTCTTTCGGATGTTACCCTTCTATGACCTGAGCCTGGTCTTCTTGTGAAGTTACCGGTGTCGCTAAAACGCCGAACTGCTCTTTGAACCGAAGATCGACTAATAACCAACATTTCAGCTGCATAATATTGGCTACGACTATCTTGAACTAAAGTCACCGCCCTTGCAGCATCTGTCGGAATTAGAGACATTTAGGAAGGATAATTAAATAAAAATATAACACGTTTTGAAAATAAAATCACTACACTAGTATGGTTGTTGAATTAAAAACAATATTTAATAAAATTCTACTTGCTTCAGACCCTTTTTGACAAAAACCTGAAATACCAATTTGTTTTAAGAAATATAAAAAGCAATATTAAAAATATTATTTTATTTCTCGTATACGAGGGTACACCTAAATTTACATATGTAAAATAATGTCTCTAAAATTATACAACTTCAGATAAATAAGAAATAAGGAATGGATCGATTTTTTTGCAGCTGAGTGTATATAAATTAAATAAATAAAGACTCTAATAAACTAAGTGTTAGAACAATTTTATAATAAATAAAGTCAATAAATTAGATTTCTAAAAATAGTTCAGTGGTGTCAGAGTGGAATATATTTGAAATAAATTGTGAAAATAACTACAAAAAAAGGCTGATTTAGTCAAACGACTATAGAACGCTTTGGAGGAAGAGGGTTTGTACCCGGAAACTTATATATTTGAAGACAAACATGCTGCTGTCATCTCGTCGTTTTCTAAAGTTTCTGGTGCTGTGCCAAAGTTTCTGGTGACATCGCATCATTAGAGAATAAAGTTATTTATTTATTTATTTAAGAGGAGGCTGAAACGATCGTTCAGAAAATGAAGAAAGACAGGGTGATAGAAACTTTTACGACACCACGGGTCTCTCCGGTGGTCCTGGTTAAAAAGAAAGACGAAACGATGAGGTTCTGTGTGGATTACAGTTTGCTGAACAACGTTACCAAGAAAGATAGTTATCCTCTGCCTTGGATCGACGACACATTCGACACATTGGCTGGAATTAAATTGAATTCTACTTTGGATTTGAAATCTGGATACTGGCAGGCAGAAATGAACCCAGTAGGTAAAGAGAAAACAGCCTTCACCACAGGACTTAAAGCTACCCAATTTATTTTAAACCCAAAGAAGTGCCAGCTATTTCAAGGTAAAAGCAATTATCTGGGTCATATAGTCAGTAAAGAAGGAGTAGCCGTGGATAAAGGAAAAATCGATTCCATTAAGGAATGGCCAGAACCAACCGACAAACATCAAGTGAAAAGTTTTCTTGGATCATGTACTCACTACCAGAGGTTTATTAAGAAGTTTGCAGATATCGCTAAGCCATTAACGCGACTTACATAAAAAGCAAGAGATTACCGCTGGGATACAGACTTTCAAAATGCCTTTGACACTTTGAAAAAGCATTTAATCACAGCACCAATTTTATTGTATCCACTGCCAGAAGGAGAGTTCATCTCAGATACAGATGCAAGTAATATGGAAATTGGAGTGCTATCTCAAATTCAAGGACAGGAACGAGTCTTTGGATATTTGGGTAAAGTTCTTTGAAAACCTGAGTGGAATTATTGCGTCACGAGAAGAGAACTTCTAGCAGTAGTGAAATCAGTAGAGCATTTCTATCAATACCTCTATGGAATAAAATTTTTAATCCGAACTGACCATATCGCTTCTAAATGGTTGGTGCAGTTTAAGAATCCATAGGGTCAGATAGCCAGATGGATCGAACGACTTGAAGAATACGATTTCAAGATTGAGCACCGGGCCGGAGTTAGCCACAAAAACAATGATTCTCTTTTCAGAAGGCGATGCCCAGCAGAGTGTACCCACTGCAACAAAACGGAATCCAAGGAAGCAGCGGTGCTAAGAACAACGATGGTCAACGAAAATTCTAAAATGGATAGAGGAAAACCGTCAACCACCTTGACAAGAAATATCAAACCTATGCTCACTAGTTAAGATGTATTGGAATCATCGAATCATCATAAAGACTGCCATCGTCATTCCTCTTTATAAAGGTGGAAAAAATCTGATGCCTGCAACTATAGACCTATTGCCTTGTTACCAGCACTATCAAAAATTATTGAAAGACTTATAAAAGTTCGACTTATGCCCTTTCTCCTTAAATATAATATTTTATCGCAAAATCAGTTCGGCTTTTTGTCTAATAAATGCACTAGTGATGCCATATTTTCTGTGTTACATGATGTATATCTATCACTAAACAGTAACCTCTCCTCCGCCACCGTTTTCTGCGACTATTCCAAAGCCTTTGACTGCGTAAATCACGACATTCTATTAAAAAAATTAACTTTCTACGGAATTCGGGGTGTGTCTTTGAACTGGTTCAAAACTTACTTGGTAGGTAGGAAACAATTGGTTAGAATAAATGACACCGACTCTAGTTGTAAAGATATTGAGTGTGGAGTACCGCAAGGTTCAGTATTAGGTCCCATTCTTTTTTTACTTTTCATTAATGACATCACTTACTTGAAAATTAAAGGGAAAATTTTTCTATTTGCTGATGATACCAGTATTACTTGGAGCAGCTCTGATATTTCAACGCTTCATTCAATTATAACCGATGATTTACTTATAATCAAGGCTTGGTCAGACTCCAACTTACTTAGCTTTAACGTGGATAAGACTGTAGCATTATCTTATAAAGGAGTCATGCAACCCTTGCTTTTGAATGAGAGCCAAATCAATATCGTAAATTCCGTGAAATTTCTAGGTATTCTCATTGACAGTGATCTCAAATGGTCCTTGCATACTGACTCCTTAAGGAAGAAACTAGCCTTAGCTTGCTTTGCAATAAGATCTGTTTCGAAGGAACTAAATTTATCTTCTGCCAAAATGGCATATTTCTCATTGTTCGAGTCCCATCTTCGATATGGGCTTCCATTTTGGGGTTCTAGTACAGCGGCCCAATTTGATACTATTTTTAAGTTGCAAAAAAGAGCAATCCGTTATCTATTTGGTCTCAAACAAACAACTCATTGCAAGACCTACTTCAAAAATCACGGAATTTTGACGCTTCCATCTTTATTTATTTTGGAAACGGTTTGTTTGATTCGAAAGCATCTAAACATTTTTCCCGATAGACCTGACCATGGCTACTCCATTAGAAATTCGGATTGTAACGTTTATTTGCCGATCCCGTCCACTCAGCTAGTAAAGAATTCTATTCTATATCGTGCAAAGAAACTTTATAATCACCTTCCAAGAGAAATTAAATCCGCAACATCCTTCATTAAGTTTCGTAAGGTGACAAAAATCTATCTCTCAGAAAGACCATTATTATTCAGTTGACGAGTTTCTTAATGTATAACAAAGAAACAAAATTAGTATTGTTTATAATTACATTTGGGTGTCTCAAGCAGTGGCTACAATTTGTCTCATTTGTTGTTGTCTGTACAAATTATGTAGGTTATACAATAATTTTACTAATTTAAAATTGTGTTATTCTGTTTTTTACTATATTGTTTTTGTTTCATACTTTTTGTATTATTTGACTGATTTATTTTTTAGCTTTGTCCATAAAATTGTTCAATAATTTTCAGTGACAATAAAGCATATTTCTATTCTATTCTATTCTATTTATCATGAAAAATAGCTTGCTTAAACAAGTACTGGAAAATGATGACGGTTCAGAGAAGAGAAGACAGTTGGTGATCCCAAAGAGAAGGATACCCAAAGTACTTCGTCAGTTACATGACAGTCCATCAGAAGGGCATTTCGGTGTAAAGAAAACCCTTCAGCGAGTTCGGGAATGGTTTTATTGGATGAACAGTTCCGACGACCTAAAGGACTGGTGTAAGAAATGTACTATTTGTGCTACGAGTAACGAGCCTTACCGAAAAAGGGGAGCTCCTATGAGACAATATATGTGGGAAGCCCATTTGAAAGAATAGCTTTGAACAATGCTGGGCCATTTCCAGAAAGTGAAAATGGAGGCAAGTACATGTTGGTAGTAATGGATTACTTCACTAAGTGGGTCGAGGTTTACGCACTTCCAGACCAAAAGGCCGCCACCATTGCAGATTAGTTGACCAAAGAATATGACAGTCGATTTGGAGTGTCTTTGGAGAACTCTAGTGAGCAAGGAAAGAACTTCGAAAGCGATCTATTCCAAGGAATATGTTATAGACTAGGCATAAAGAAAACAAGAACTACAGCGTATCATCCGCAATCGGATGGTATGGTAGAACGGATGAATAGGACATTTGGCAAGTATTTGACAAAGAATGGTGAGCGATCATTTGAGAGACTGGAACCAATATCTTCCGTTCTTCAAAATGGCCTGCAGATCTGCTGTTAACGAATCAATACGAGTCCAGTATTGAGGGTCCAGTTGCCAATACCAGCATACCGTTCCAGTTCCAGTCCCGACAAGGTTCCAGGAGGAACCATCTTTTAAGAGGGGGGCAATATTACGATAAATATGATTCATACCCTAAGCTGTAAACATATTTTTCTAACAAGTAAAATTAGTAGGTAATATCCACGGGTCCAATCCGCTAAAACCTGTCTGGCTTCCATGGTATTCGAGAAAGTTCAGGAAAGGTCACCGGTCGATTCTAGGGAACTTCAGATATCCGTTATTAAATATATATAGAGAACTTTTTATTGTAAACGGTACGTCTAAAAACAATGATTGTATCGAATCGAGTTTGAATTGTAACACGGGGAAATAAATGTAGTAAATAAATTATATAAATTAGAATAGTGTCAGCGCAAATAAATTAGTGTAAGATTATATAAATGAAATAAATAAAGACTCTAATGAACCAAGTGTTAGAACATTTTATAATAAATAAAGTCAATAAATTACATTTATAAAAATAGTTCAATATAATGCCAAAGGAACAACAGACAGTGCAAAACAATCCTATCGAATGGAAAGGCGAAGCCAAACACCTGTGAATCATAATGGATAAAGGACTTAGGTAACCCAATAATTATGATTTTATTTTTCAGGACATCCTACCAAAAAGATTTACAAAAAACATAAAAACACGGCTTCGGCCACCAAAAAAAATACAAAAAAATACTAGTACTATCGTGCATCAGAGTGCTATAGGGGAAATTATGGCACCATATGGAAAACTTTATTTTTAGATTTATAAGTATAAGTTATACTTTATACAAAGTTCTGCATGTTTTAACCTAAAATATAGTCATTAAATATTAAATTTTTTCCGTTATATATGCGGTTTATCAGAAAGTATGAATTATGGACATTGTTAACTCTTACGTAAAATTCATACTTTTTGACAAACCCCCTATATGACTTAAAAAATTTAATATTTGATAACTGTGTTATAGGTTTTAGATGATTCAGAAGTTTTTATAAAGAATAACTTTTTTTAATTAAACTAAAAATAAAAAAGTTTTTCTTATGGTGCCGACTTAATTGGACACCCTATATGTATATAATAGAGGCAAAGTTACATATTTATAGGAAATAGAAAATTCAGACCATAGCATTTCTTAGCTAAAATAACATGGATTAGGTACCAGAAGAGTTTGATTTAATTTAGGTTATCTAAAACCCACAATTTCACTTCTTCTTTAATTACATGATTCACGGCATCTGTTCAGTTTTGAGCATTTATTGTTGTCAATGATTGCTTTTTAAGTTCACAAACATACTCCATTTTAAATGTTTTATTATTTCTTAGCAACATAACATTTAATTTGTGTCCGCACTAAAGCTTTAACATTTAATTTAAAGTGGCAGGGGGTAAACAGATCGATTTGAATGCGTTTGTCCTGCCATAGGATAACTTTATTGACTGAATGTACTTTATTGACTTTCTGTCTGTATTTTAGAATTTCTCTTAAATTCTCTGTTTTATTTATGTATGTCAAATAGCTGTGACTTGAGATTTTGTTTCCCTCATAACGAATTTAATTTGTGTATTTTTTCGACAAGGTTTTTCGTTCTATGTGAGGCAAATTTTCGTCTTCCTCTACAACTCTTAGAATGCTGTCAAGTGTGGGGATCTCCTTGTTAACCTAAAAGCCATGTACTTTGCGTCTTATAATATTGCCCATAGTTTATCAATGTTTTGATATTGTAGATTAACTCACCCCTGTCATATTGGCACTTGATAAGACAGTTAATCTCTAACAGCTGCAAGCTGCATTTGATATATAGATATAACATCATGCATATTTAACAATACTGACAATAAGGCACAACATTGCACTTTAATGGGGTAAACGTTGACGACATTTTTCACAACACAAGAATGTTCCTTCCGAGAATTTATCACCATCTGCCAGGTCGAGGTAGCATGAGACAGCCTCTGGCTATCTGTGCTAATACTATAACCTTCCGTTACGTTGCATATATCACACTGCACTCTATATCAGCATGCAGTATACCTCTCTGCAGCTTGCTTCTTGTAAAAGAAGTATCTGTAGCAGAAGTAGCTCCCCTTATGTAGAATTATTGGATAAATTCCGTTCGAACCCGATAATTTATTTGGATCAAATGAGTTTTTACCCGTTTGGTTTTGTCCTGGTTTATCACATCTTCTGCCACACGCCAGTTTTCATTAAAAGAGTATGTCATGCTATATAGTCCAGTCTATTAGTATCTTTTTGTTTTAGATTTACTGAAGTTCACCCTGAAAAGTTCTTTTAGAATATCGTCACTAATCTAGGATTATTCACATGACTCCTTGTGGAGGTATAGAATACTTATCTGAGAATGCTTTGAAAGAACTTTATGTAGCCTTGATATTTCTGCAGTCATATTTTCACGCATCTCTTCTCCACGAATCTCTTGTTACATTTCTCAGTTCCTTATTATATTCAGTCAGATTTCAATAATCTCCTTACTCGTCTGATATTTTGGTGAAATACATGTTTCTGCAATCTTTCTTCCTTTCGATATATTTTCTCCCAATATGGTTTTCATCTTCAGTCAATAAATCCTTGAAACAAAGATTCATCAACGGCTGTATTTGGATATATTGTAAAGTCCTGAGATGTAAGAGATAAAGATGCGCAACGTATAGTCTCTTCTATCCAAATGTCAAATTTCACCTGCCCGTGTGATGATCTTTATTCTGATTATCCGGTGCATTCTGCTGGATAACAAACGAGATTCTGACGAGTGATTGCCAGTATAAGCAATCTCCCACTTACTGACCAATGGCTTCGGACCGGTGAGTTGGTAAGTGGCAGGGTATTCATTTGTCCTAGTTGAGATATAGGCCCTTAAGGCGGATGAATCAAGAAATGGCCAACGGCATAAGAATGCAGAAGAAAAAGAGGAACCACTGCATTAGAGAAATAATTGGAAACAATTACACCGACGAAATCTCCATACAACGAGTAGAAAAATGACCCCAACATTGTTCAATGTTTACTCGGACCATTTAAAAAGACATTTGAGAGACAGCTATCAACGGGGAATCAAAATCAACAAAATCAAACAAAACTAAATTTTTAGTCTTTATTCGTAATCAACATCCAGATGCAAAACTTCAATTAAATGAAGTCCAAATTCAAAAAGTTCACAAAATTACATGTTTTGGAAACTGTCATAACGGACCAACTAGATCCAGATATGGAAATAAAAAGAAGAATAGCAATTACTTAAACTATTATGAAAATGAAGACATTTCTTTGCAATAACCTTCTTAATTTAGAATTAAGACAAGGAATGGTTAAGTGCTATATTTGGTATGTACTTTTGTATGGAGCAGAAGTGTGGACACTAAAAGTATCAAGTATGAACTTGTTGAAGCATATTGAAGCACTGGAAATGCGGATTCATAGATGGATGCTAAAGATATCTTGGACAGCAAGAAAAACCAATGAGGAAGTACTACGAAGGGTCAACAAAGATAGAGAATTGATAAAGACTGTTAAAAATCAGAAAATGTCTTGTCTGGGAACATATAGTGGGGGGAAATCGATATAAAATATGTGCTTTGCTTAAAGGCAAAGTAAGAAGGCTGTAGAGGTGTAAAAAGAAAATAGGTTTCTTGGTTAAAAAAAAAATTTGCGAATTGACTGAGATATCAAATGCAGGACAATTATTTCATGTGGTAGAAGATTGAGAAGCCTTAGCAATGGCGATCGCTAACGTCTGATAACTTTAATATTGCACGTAAAGAAGAAGCTACAAGTCTTTGAGACTTTAGTAGATCGGTTTTATATAATTTTTACACCAATGCCCGATATACCTCTTATTTTGCTCTTAGCAGGTAAGTTCTGCCAAAGTTGTCTTACTATGCTGAAGGTTCATCTGGAGAACTCTGATTGCTAACATTGAGGCCTTTGATTATTTTTAATAATACATTTACAAGTCTATAATACGTCTTCACATGAGCAGCCCCCAACGATTTGTAGGAAACCTTGTTGATAGTATAGATACTGCTCAATTTAGACGGCTTCTTTTTCGTCTTTTGTTTCTTTAGGAAGCTTCTGAGAAATTATTGAGCATATTATTCAGCTCTATGGTTTATTTGTAGTATCCTTTTCAGCACAGTTTACCTACAGGGTCTCTGAGCTAAAGATTGTTTATGGAACTACATCCTACGGAGACTTATCCACCTATTGATAATCATATCTGCTTGAGCCTGGTTTAGTTTAGTATTAGGATGGTGTCTGTGTGCCACCGTCACCTTGGGTACTTTTATGATATTACTATATGATCTAGTGTGATTCTCAGCGTTCCTTGAGGTTATAACGACTGTTTGTTGCGGATTATAATTGGTATTTGTGACATACCTATCCTATTTATACATAAGACGTTACCTATCAGCTATGAGACGAGCAGTGTCGGGGTTAAGAACATCTCCACATATGTATACATATACAGATACATATATATATATATATATATATATATATATATATATATATATATATATATAATAAACCCAGTTAGACCTCTTTGGGTAAAAACAGCTGAAAGGATAGGCTAAGTGTACTCTTTAGTCCTTTATTGATCCAATATTTCGTTGATAGTTATCAACATCATCAGGGATAAGCTACAATTAGTTTACATGAAAATTGACAATCTGTTATAAGTACGTTGATCTTACTTACGATTTTGAGAATGGTGCCGTAAAAGCTGGTTAAATTTATAAAATTTTGTGAAAAAAATTGTATGTACGTTTGCCGTAACTCCAAGAAGAGTGCAACTTTTGGGAGAAAAAAATCTTGATGGTAAAATGGATATGTCAGAAAAACGAGGAGGGGCTCGACAAAATATTTTCAAGACTGTCTGGACTAACAAGATTATAGAGCATATCGAAAGTTTTCCAAAAATTGAGAGCCACTACGCAAGGGCGAAAACCCCGGATAAGCTCTTCTTGTCACCGGATTTAAACGTAAGTAGAATGTACCGTGCATTTTTAGAGAAATATTGTGCGGATTATCAGCCGCCTAACAAACCACCAGTGACTAGACAATGGTATAATGAAATTTTTATATCAAAATTTAACTTATCTTTTGCAAGGCCTAAAGTAGATACATGCTCCATATGTGATAGTTTGGCTGTTCAAATAAAACCAGGAGATAAAGCTGCTGTAACAGAACAGAAGCTTCACCATCGGAGAGCAGAGGCTGCTACAAAAGCAATGTCAACTGAGACCAAAAATGCATGTACAAGTAATTGCTATGTTCTTTCCTTCTATATGCAGTAGCAAATGTACATTCCCCAATTAACTCACTCCGAAATGTACTATTCACAACAGCTTGCAGTGTGTAACTTAGGAATTCACGATTACATCACAGGAAAGGGATTCATGTGTTTATGGACTGAGGACTTTGGGGGAAGGGGTGCCTTGGAAATTAGCTCCTGTTTATATACTTACCTTACTAAGGAAATTGGCAATCACGGAAAGAAAAAGCTTATTTTGTGGTCGGATAATTGTGGGGGTCAAAATAAAAATCAGTTCATGAACGCCATGTATTTGACCATACTAGCAAATAACGTTTTTGAGGAAATTATTCATAAATTTCCTGTAAAAGGACACACTTTCCTTAATTGCGACAGAGATTTCGCAATCATAGAAAAACGTAAAAAAGTGTGTAAGGCTTATACATTGATGAATGTTGTTAACATCATTACTAGTGCGGCCCAGAAAAATCCATTCTCGTGCATGGTGGTTAAGGACTTTTATGATTTCAAAACCGTTGCCTGTGATAAACTGAACACAAAGAAGTTAGGAATTTGAACAGCTACGCAGCTTCGTCTTACAAGAGAGAAATTTGGTACGGTGATGGTGGCTAAAGGACATAGTGAGCTCGCTGGATGGAGTGAGATCAATGTACTTAAATCTGGAGTTACATTAGAAGACTTTAAAATCATAGACCTTCAAAAAACTAGAACTCACTTTGGTATCCCAGAGAAAAAAAGAACAGATTTTGAAAAAATGCTCCATTATCTTCACGATGATGCCAAGAAGTATTTTAAAGAAAAATTAGGTCAACCAGAGCAAGTTTCTACTGTAGGAAACAACGGTTAAAAATCTGGCACTTAAAACGTTTTGACTTGCAAACCTGATGGCACTTACAACGTTTTGACAGACAGATTTTTGAATTTTTTTTTAAGTAAACTTTGTTTATTGTTCCTTTGCGGTATGTTTGTATTATATAATACCTTTAAACTAATCCTTTTTCAGTATGTTACATTATAATAAATAAACATGTTCGATAAAAACCTGTTTTTTACTCCTCCTGAAAAATTTATAATTTGGCACTTACTACATTATAGAAATGCACGCTTCATATATATATATATATATATATATATATATATATATATATATATATATATATATATATATATATTATTCTTTGAGTGTCAAGTTTCCTCTATGATTTTTTTCAGGCTTTTATAGGGGCATCATGGTCAAAATAACAAAAAATAATTTTCGGTCTAGCTGTTAAGATAGATTCTCCCTTCGATATTTTGAAAATAAAAATACCATGTTATTCTATATCAAAAAGTGTCCGACCAAACATATATTGGGTTTAGTAGTCAATATATTGGCCTTTAAGTAAAACTCTTTTAGGTTTGCTAAGCTTTCGAGTTTATTTTACTCTTTTTCAAAACATACTAAAAACTAACATAAAAAATTTACATTAGAAAAATGAAGTTCTTATGTCTTCAATAGGCTTACCCTTGTGAGAATTGTCTTTTAAAATTAGCAAAATTTTACATTTTGTCATTATGTCATTAACATAATGACGTTAAATTTGATTTACTTTTTATTTCTGTCAAAACTTATTACTAAGGTTTCCATATCTCTTCTATTTTGTATATTTATTTTAGGTGAGTTTGACAGAAGAAGTGTCTATGTTTATGCAAACCTTCATTGCAAATTTTGATATAATATTAGTTATTAAACAAGCAACAGAGTTTATGTTACTAAGTATTTAAGAAAGAAAAAATACAAATAAAAATAAATTTTATCTCATTTGAACTTGGAATAATCCCTTACATATGCGTAACTTTTAAGAACTTTTATATTGTTATTCTTTTATTTAAAAGAAGATTACTGTATATAGCACTAAGATTTTCAATGTCTTCTCTTTTGTTTAAGGTGTTTTGTGTAGTTTTAATTAAACACATTTCTAGAAACAGTCTTTTGTTGTAATTTCTTTCCCTTCTCAATATTTCTGTTTGATATAACAATGATCAATGTCTATACACATTGGTTCTTAGGTGTCTATAATTATAGACACCTAAGAAAGGCCTCTAGTAATTCTTGTAAAGAAAGATAACATCAATTTACACCTAATTACATATTAATTACACTGTTTTTTCTTTCCATTCTCTGTATGAGTTAATATACACCAGTAAAACATGCCATCAATCAAGTTTTACTATTTTTACAACAAATTTTAAAAATTTTATGATGTATTATGTCCATAATTGTATATTTTAATGTGTGGTATAAATGTTGAGTGTTCAATGCTTACAAAAATAATCTCAACGACTAGTAAGTTACACTGAAGAATTGTGATTTTTTTAAATATTTACATAATTGTCTTTTACAGTGTCTTGAAAAAGGAATAAAAATATTCCGAAAGCTTGACAAAAAGTCAAAAGAGTGTTTTTTTAACATCCCGGCCAATATTTCTGACTGCAACCCTAATAAACTGTGTTGTTTGTATATATATATATATATATATATATATATATATATATATATATACAAGCATTTAAACCGCGGGTTAAGAGTGTTACATATATGTAATATAAAAAGCGTCAAATATGCAGGGTTTTAAAACTAAAATTTCCTATATTATATGAAAAAACAAAAGATTTGTCAATAACGTAACTATCCTAGACATATTGGCCATACATACTACAGAACCAAAGCAAATTTCACATTATCCTATTAGCCGTTTCTAAAGTAGTTCAAGCGATACATTTGCCTCATATTGTATAAACGTAGATTTTATTTTGACGTATCTTACTTTGGGGTATGAAAATCCTCTACAAGTAAAGATGATTTAGGTCCTCCATTAAATGGCCTCTCAGTGACCGGAATCAATCTCGGGTCTCTTGTAGGTTCATTATCAAAAGGAAGACCCGCTGGTGGAGCATAGCAAACTTTTTTGGGCGTAGGGGGTGACAATTTTAAATTTCCTGTGAACATAGAAAATTTTTTAACTGATGCACTGGAAAAAATTTATTTTTAATAGCATCTGTAAACGGTTTCATTACTTTAAAACAAAATTAACTATTAGAAAACTAGATACAAATTTAATGTAATTTGTTATAGCTTACAGTATCATTAAAAGAGTGTTTGTTTATTTGATTTTAGTTATAGTTAGCCAGCCATACAATTATATATATATATATATATATATATATATATATATATATATATATATATATATATATATATATATAGATATATACAGTTGCCGTATTTCATTAATCTATTGCTCTTTTTCAAAGTGTTAGAATTATATCCAGGAATACACAAACTTCGAAAATTAAATTTATTTTTTTTTTAGTTTACAAGGAGCCGCAAAAAACTATTACATATTTATTTAGTTTTTTAATATAATTACAATCTAAAAAATATCAAATAAATAAATTTTTTGGTTATTAATCATGAAATTCATGCCATGATTTAAAAAAAAGTAAACCCATCATACCTAAATTACTTCGGCCATGTGGCCAGAAGAATGGGTCTAAGGAACTATTGTTAGTAGAAGAAAATGTAGAAAGCCTAAGACCGAGAGAAAGATCTCCAACACACTGATCTGTAATAAAATAATTTGGAGACAATTTTATTCAGAAATTAATGTAAAATACCCAAAAAGGAAGGGTCCGGAATGTACCCATGACCGTTCGGAAAAGTTGTTGAATATTGAGGAGCTTTGAAACGAAGGCAGTTTGTTAGAAACTGTGATTATAATAGATCGTGAAATATTTAACTCTATTACATTCTGAATTGAACGATGGATTTTATATTTTTTAAAGAAGTTAAATTTAAACAAATGCGAAATTTGCTGACAAAGTTGTATTATTTTGGAGCGAAATTCTGGCAGAAGAATTTCAGCATCTTGTGTTGACCAAATTTGGGAAGAAACTCTATACTTTTAACAAATTTTATTACTAATTATAATCAAGACCAATAAATAATATTTTAGTATTATTTTGGTTCGTGATATTATGACAGGAGGATTCGGTAATGATCGAATCAGAATAACATCAATTTTATATTAAGAGAAGATAACCGTTAAATCTCACTTAGTTTTGTCCATAAAAAAATTGGTTGATATTAATTATGTCGACAGGTTTATTAAAATGGTTAGGAAGCCCAAAATGAAAAATGTATGAAATGGTTCATTTATACATAACCATTAAAATAACTTACTTCTTTAGCCTACTTTACCTATTCGATATTTTTCTAAAATTACGTATGTACTGTCAATAAGATGCTGTGTGTAAATTTCCCAATAGGGATCCAATGGTCCACCAGCAGCCATCATGAGTATATCTGCACCACCAGGATGAACATTAAGATAATCAGTGATATCGTACACACCTTTATGAAATGTTACCCATACTCGTGTATCTCTATAACAATAAAAAGATAAAAGCTTAAATTATAAAAAAGGAAAAACAACTTAGTATTTCATTCTAACAAAACGTACAGAGAACGTTAATGCAGGGCATTTAAAACTTTGGTCTGTAAGTTATACGGTTGTGGCGTACAACACTTTCACGACAATTCAGGATCTGACA
>OU898281.1:69530545-69589682 GCA_918026665.1 Diabrotica balteata
TCCTTTATTGATCCAATATTTCGTTGATAGTTATCAACATCATCAGGGATAAGCTACAATTAGTTTACATGAAAATTGACAATCTGTTATAAGTACGTTGATCTTACTTACGATTTTGAGAATGGTGCCGTAAAAGCTGGTTAAATTTATAAAATTTTTGTGAAAAAAATTGTATGTACGTTTGCCGTAATCTCCAAGAAGAGTGCAACTTTTGGGAGAAAAAAATCTTGATGGTAAAATGGATATGTCAGAAAAAACGAGGAGGGGCTCGACAAAATATTTTCAAGACTGTCCTGGACTAACAAGATTATAGAGCATATCGAAAGTTTTCCAAAAATTGAGAGCCACTACGCAAGGGCGAAAACCCCGGATAAGCTCTTCTTGTCACCCGGATTTAAACGTAAGTAGAATGTACCGTGCATTTTTAGAGAAATATTTGTGCGGATTATCAGCCGCCTAACAAACCACCAGTGACTAGACAATGGTATAATGAAATTTTTATATCAAAATTTAACTTATCTTTTGCAAAGGCCTAAAGTAGATTACATGCTCCATATGTGATAGTTTGGCTGTTCAAATAAAAACCAGGAGATAAAGCTGCTGTAACAGAACAGAAGCTTCACCATCGGAGAGCAGAGGCTGCTACAAAAGCAATGTCAACTGAGACCAAAAATGCATTGTACAAGTAATTGCTATGTTCTTTCCTTCTATATGCAGTAGCAAATGTACATTCCCCAATTTAACTCACTCCGAAATGTACTATTCACAACAGCTTGCAGTGTTGTAACTTAGGAATTCACGATTACATCACAGGAAAGGGATTCATGTGTTTATGGGACTGAGGACTTTGGGGGAAGGGGGTGCCTTGGAAATTAGCTCCTGTTTATATACTTACCTTACTAAGGAAATTGGCAATCACGGAAAGAAAAAGCTTATTTTGTGGTCGGATAATTGTGGGGGTCAAAATAAAAATCAGTTCATGAACGCCATGTATTTGACCATACTAGCAAATAACGTTTTTGAGGAAATTATTCAATAAATTTCCTGTAAAAGGACACACTTTCCTTAATTGCGACAGAGATTTCGCAATCATAGAAAAACGTAAAAAAGTGTGTAAGGCTTATACATTGATGAATGTTGTTAACATCATTACTAGTGCGGCCCAGAAAAATCCATTCTCGTGCATGGTGGTTAAGGACTTTTTATGATTTCAAAACCGTTTGCCTGTGATAAACTGAACACAAAGAAGTTAGGAATTTGAACAGCTACGCAGCTTCGTCTTACAAGAGAGAAATTTGGTACGGTGATGGTGGCTAAAGGACATAGTGAGCTCGCTGGATGGAGTGAAGATCAATGTACTTAAATCTGGAGTTACATTAGAAGACTTTAAAATCATAGACCTTCAAAAAACTTAGAACTCACTTTGGTATCCCAGAGAAAAAAAGAACAGATTTTGAAAAAATGCTCCATTATCTTCACGATGATGCGCAAGAAGTATTTTAAAGAAAAATTAGGTCAACCAGAGCAAGTTTCTACTGTAGGAAACAACGGTTAAAAATCTGGCACTTAAAAACGTTTTGACTTGCAAACCTGATGGCACTTACAACGTTTTGACAGACAGATTTTTGAATTTTTTTTTAAGTAAACTTTGTTTATTGTTCCTTTGCGGTATGTTTGTATTATATAATACCTTTAAACTAATCCTTTTTCAGTATGTTACATTATAATAAATAAACATGTTCGATAAAAACCTGTTTTTTACTCCTCCTGAAAAATTTATAATTTGGGCACTTACTACATTATAGAAATGCACGCTTCATATATATATAATATATATATATATATATATATATAATATATATATATTATATTATATTATTCTTTGAGTGTCAAGTTTCCTCTATGATTTTTTTCAGGCTTTTATAGGGGCATCATGGTCAAAATAACAAAAAATAATTTTCGGTCTAGCTGTTAAGATAGATTCTCCCTTCGATATTTTGAAAATAAAAATACCATGTTATTCTATATCAAAAAGTGTCCGACCAAACATATATTGGGTTTAGTAGTCAATATATGGCCTTTAAGTAAAACTCTTTTAGGTTTGCTAAGCTTTCGAGTTTATTTTACTCTTTTTTCAAAACATACTAAAAACTAACATAAAAAATTTACATTAGAAAAAATGAAGTTCTTATGTCTTCAATAGGCTTACCCTTGTGAGAATTGTCTTTTAAAATTAGCAAAATTTTACATTTTGTCATTATGTCATTAACATAATGACGTTAAATTTGATTTACTTTTTATTTCTGTCAAAACTTATTACTAAGGTTTCCATATCTCTTCTATTTTGTATATTTATTTTAGGTGAGTTTGACAGAAGAAGTGTCTATTGTTTATGCAAACCTTCATTGCAAATTTTGATATAATATTAGTTATTAAACAAGCAACAGAGTTTATGTTACTAAGTATTTAAGAAAGAAAAAATACAAATATAAAATAAATTTTATCTCATTTGAACTTGGAATAATCCCTTACATATGCGTAACTTTAAGAACTTTTATATTGTTATTCTTTTATTTAAAAGAAGATTACTGTATATAGCACTAAGATTTTCAATGTCTTCTCTTTTGTTTAAGGTGTTTTGTGTAGTTTTAATTAAACACATTTCTAGAAACAGTCTTTTGTTGTAATTTCTTTCCCTTCTCAATATTTCTGTTTGATATAACAATGATCAATGTCTATACACATTGGTTCTTAGTGTCTATAATTATAGACACCTAAGAAAGGCCTCTAGTAATTCTTGTAAAGAAAGATAACATCAATTTACACCTAATTACATATTAATTACACTGTTTTTTTCTTTCCCATTCTCTGTATGAGTTAATATACACCAGTAAAACATGCCATCAATCAAGTTTTACTATTTTTACAACAAATTTTAAAAATTTTATGATGTATTATGTCCATAATTGTATATTTTAATGTGTGGTATAAATGTTGAGTGTTCAATGCTTACAAAAATAATCTCAACGACTAGTAAGTTACACTGAAGAATTGTGATTTTTTTAAATATTTACATAATTGTCTTTTACAGTGTCTTGAAAAAGGAATAAAAATATTCCGAAAGCTTGACAAAAAGTCAAAAGAGTGTTTTTTTTAACATCCCGGCCAATATTTCTGACTGCAACCCTAATAAACTGTGTTGTTTGTATATATATATATATATATATATATATATATATATATTATATATATTATATACAAGCATTTACACCGCGGGTTAAGAGTGTTACATATATGTAATATAAAAAGCGTCAAATATGCAGGGTTTTAAAACTAAAATTTCCTATATTATATGAAAAAACAAAAGATTTGTCAATAACGTAACTATCCTAGACATATTGGCCATACATACTACAGAACCAAAGCAAATTTCACATTATCCTATTAGCCGTTTTCTAAAGTAGTTCAAGCGATACATTTGCCTCATATTGTATTAAACGTAGATTTTATTTTGACGTATCTTACTTTGGGGTATGAAAATCCTCTACAAGTAAAGATGATTTAGGTCCTCCATTAAATGGCCTCTCAGTGAACCGGAATCAATCTCGGGTCTCTTGTAGGTTCATTATCAAAGGAAGACCCGCTGGTGGAGCATAGCAAACTTTTTTTGGGCGTAGGGGGTGACAATTTTAAAATTTCCTGTGAACATAGAAAATTTTTTTAACTGATGCACTGGAAAAATATTATTTTTAATAGCATCTGTAAACGGTTTTCATTACTTTAAACAAAATTAACTATTAGAAAACTAGATACAAATTTAATGTAATTTGTTATAGCTTACAGTATCATTAAAAGAGTGTTTGTTTATTTGATTTTAGTTATAGTTAGCCAGCCATACAATTTATATATATATATATATATATATATATATATATATATATATATATATATATATGATATATTACAGTTGCCGTATTTAACATTAATCTATTGCTCTTTTTCAAAGTGGTTAGAATTTATATCCAGGAATACACAAACTTCGAAAATTAAATTTATTTTTTTTTTAGTTTACAAGGAGCCGCAAAAAACTATTACATATTTATTTAGTTTTTTAATATAATTACAATCTAAAAAAATATCAAATAAATAAATTTTTTGGTTATTAATCATGAAATTCATGCCATGATTTATAAAAAAAAGTAAACCCATCATACCTAAATTACTTCGGCCATGTGGCCAGAAGAATGGGTCTAAGGAACTATTGTTAGTAGAAAGAAAATGTAGAAAGCCTAAGACCGAGAGAAAGATCTCCAACACACTGATCTGTAATAAAATAATTTGGAGACAATTTTATTCAGAAATTAATGTAAAATACCCAAAAAGGAAGGGTCCGGAATGTACCCATGACCGTTCGGAAAAGTTGTTGAATATTGAGGAGCTTTGAAACGAAGGCAGTTTGTTAGAAACTGTGATTATAATAGATCGTGAAATATATTAACTCTATTACATTCTGAATTGAACGATGGATTTTATATTTTTTAAAGAAGTTAAATTTAAACAAATGCGAAATTTTGCTGACAAAGTTGTATTATTTTGGAGCGAAATTCTGGCAGAAGAATTTCAGCATCTTGTGTTGACCAAATTTGGGAAGAAACTCTATTACTTTTTAACAAATTTTATTACTAATTATAATCAAGACCAATAAATAATATTTTAGTATTATTTTGGTTCGTGATATTATGACAGGAGGATTCGGTAATGATCGTATCAGAATAACATCAATTTTATATTAAGAGAAGATAACCGTTAAATCTCACTTAGTTTTTGTCCATAAAAAAATTGGTTGATATTAATTATGTCGACAGGTTTATTAAAATGGTTAGGAAGCCCAAAATGAAAATGTATGAAATGGTTCATTATACATAACCATTAAAATAACTTACTTCTTTAGCCTACTTTACCTATTCGATATTTTTCTAAAATTACGTATGTACTGTCAATAAGATGCTGTGTGTATAATTTCCCAATAGGGATCCAATGGTCCACCAGCAGCCATCATGAGTATATCTGCACCACCAGGATGAACATTAAGATAATCAGTGATATCGTACACCACCTTTATGAAATTGTTACCCATACTCGTGTATCTCTATAACAATAAAAAGATAAACAGTCTTAAATTATAAAAAAGGAAAAACAACTTAGAATTTCATTCTAAACAAAACGTACAGAGAACGTTAATGCAGGGCATTTAAAACTTTGGTCTGTAAGTTATACGGTTGTGGCGTACAACACTTTCACGACAATTCAGGATCTGACAATTGAATCGAAACGAAATGTCAGTAAAACTCAAATTCAAAATTTTGGATTTACCAACAACACAGCAGAGTAAAAAAACTGGATTTTTATCAAGAAACTTTATTATTTCCAGTATGTTTTAAATTTATAACATATCAGCACTGATTTAAATGAAATCGTAGGCTTTCCACGGCCAGAGTCAGAATTATAGTTTTATTCGTCTTCCGGTTTGGACCGTGTCATTTGTGAGTGACCCAAAAGTGGGTTCATCTCGACGTTTCGCTACAATTATATGTAGCTTCTTCAGGAGAACAAAGAAAGAAAAAAGAAACAAAAGAACAGGAAGATGGGTAGTTAGCAACGGTAACTCAGTTACTCAACGCAACCAGAGGCGAATACTAACTACCAAGATGGGCATTTGGTCACAGTAACTCAACTACTCAACGCAGCCAGAGGTGAAAACCAAATGCCAGGACAGGGATTCACGTCCAACAGCTCAGAACACTAACGCGTCGAGAGGCGGGGAGTGAATCCGACGATTACTCCGCTACCGCTCTATTTATAGTCGCGGTGCCTGTCGTGTCGGGACGTATCGGCACACTTCGTGGCGCGAACGTCAAGAAGCGCGCGCTGGCCAATCATGTGGCTGCATAGTGGTGGCGGGACCGGACGGTGGCTCTAGACTGAGATTCCAGATGGGAGACAAGTAGTATCCTTCCTCTCGATTGATATTATGGGGATTTTTTCGGATCTCTAGAGATTCGCGGATTTTCCTGGAATAAAAGAAGGGGCTCTTAGAAATAATATGGGTTTTTTTCGAACAATATGGAATGACCGGTTTCTTGGCAGTGTTCGGCAACTGCAGAATGGGAGAAAAGACCTGATCGAATGCATCTTTGATGCTCTTGAATCCGAGTTTTGACGGAACGACCAGTTTCGCCAATATACACATGTCCACATGAACAAGGAATAGAATAGACACCACAGGAAGATAGGGGCGGTAATGAGTCCTTAGGAGAGGGTAGATATTGTGAGATTTTCTTGGGTGGTCGAAAAGTAGTCCTGATACCTTCTTTGCGAAGAATTTTGCCAATCCTATCAGTGACATTTCGAATATACGGAAGAAAAGCCACAGGAGTATTACCCGAAGATTCTGAATTTGTTGTCCTAGGGTGTAAAGGGGGATTTAGATGTCGGTGTGTAATATTTTGAATTGTGGACTTGGAGTAACCATTGGCGACAAGGGTTTTTTGCAGATGGCCAAGTTCTTCTCTAAGGTTGTCGGGTTCAGAAATCGAAATGGCCCGATGGATGAGAGAGTTGATCACAGAATTCTTTTGGGCAGGATGGTGGTGTGATGAAGCATGTAGGTAACGATTCGTGTGAGTCTTTTTTCTATAAACAGAGTGACCCAATCGGCCATTGGGCTTGGAGGTGACTAACACATCGAGAAAGGGAAGGGACCGATTATTTTCTACTTCCATTGTGAATTTTATACTCGGATGTTGTGAGTTAAGATGAACTAGGAAGGAAGAAAGGGTATGTTGACCATGGGGCCAGATGATAAATGTATCATCAACGTAGCGGAACCAGACTTTTTGGTTTTAAGGGGTAAGATTCTAGGGCTAAAGACTCAAAGGCTTCCATGAAAATGTCAGCAATGACAGGGAAAAGGGGAGAACCCATTGGTGTTCCAGATATTTGTTTGTAGAAATTGCCTCTAAAAGAAAAATATGTTGAAAGCAGGCATTTTTCGGCAAGATCTGCCAAAACCAAAGACTTGTTATCATTGGTCAAGTGATCTCGCAGAACAACTAGAGAGTCATGTATGGGGATATTGGTAAATAGGGATGATACATCGAAACTGACGAGAATAATCTTGGGGATCGACTGTGAGAGAGGAGATTAAGGTGATGAAAATGTGTGGAATTTCGGACATAAGAAGAGGTACGACCAGTATAGGTCTTAAACTGATTGGACAAGTACTTAGCGAGTTTGTAGGTAGGAGAGTTAATCGTAGTCACAATGGGACGAAGAGGTACGTTATCTTTATGGATTTTCGGAAGACCATAAATTTCTGGGGCAGATGGAGTTTTTTGGAACTATGGACTTCTTAACATCATCGGAAAGATCGGATTGTTTGATGGCATGGGAAATTTTCGCGTTCGACTCTAGGAGTGGGGTCTCGAGAAATTGTATTATAACAAGGATGTATCCCTAAGTTAAGTCGTTTACTTTCTCTATGTAGGAAGGAGTATCCAGGATGACTGTGGCAATTACCTTTGTCTGCAGGAAGGAATTATTATCTCAGAAAGAGAACGGAGATTTTTGAGAGCTATAAATTCCTCACGAGAATAATATTGGAAGTAGGGATTTTGGCTGTATCAAGACATTTAGCGACGTCAAAGCGGATACGGTCGGCTGGAATTTTGGGAATTGTGCGGAGTGCCGCTTCCACATTTGAAACTATTTCTTCGTAGGAATTCTGGAAGGAGTGATAGCAAAATTAAAGACCTTTAGATAGAAGACTGCTTTCTGCACTTGTTAATTGGTGTGAAGAAAGATTAACACGGTGTTAATGAAGGTGAATGAGAAGTAGAAGTGGTGGAATGTGATTTTTTCTTAGATACAAGGGATTGGAATTTCTTTTTGTGAGTTTCGTTGCTTAGAAGAAGGATTTTATCGGCTTGATGATAGGAAATGCGGTCTAAAAGTGACCAATCCATCGACACTCAAGAATACTGGAGAGTTCAAGATGCAGCTTAAAAAGTTTTTGGGATTGAAAATTAAGGGTTTTTCGGTATATGTTGGATCCGTTCACGAAGTAGAGATAGGCTGGCTCGATGTAGAATTCGGGAAGAAGATGAAGAGGAAATGTGATGTTTTAGAACAAGAAAATTGGGAACCAAGTTATTATTCACGACATCTAGAGAGGAAGGTAAGCGAAGAAAGTAAGAGATGAAACTTTAGAGCGAAGATTGGAGAACTCTGAGGTTTTGCGGAATATAACCTCCCCGTAGAGGTTGGTCAAATGAAATCGTAGGCTTCCACGGCCAGAGTCAGAATTATAGTTTATTCGTCTTCCGGGTTTGGACCGTGTCATTTGTGAGTGACCCAAAAGTGGGTTCATCTCGACGTTTCGCTACAATTATATGTAGCATTCTTCAGGAGAACAAAGAAAAGGAAAAAGAAAACAGAAAGAACAGGAAGATGGGTAGTTAGCAACGGGTAACTCAGTTACTCAACGCAACCAGAGGCGAATACTAACTACCAGATGGGCATTTGGTCACAGTAACTCAACTACTCAACGCAGCCAGAGGTGAAAACCAAATGCCAGGACAGGGATTCACGTCCAACAGCTCAGAACACTAACGCGTCGAGAGACGGGGAGTGAATCCGACGATTACTCCGCTACCGCTCTATTTATTAGTCGCGGTGCCTGTCGTGTCGGGACGTATCGGCACACTTCGTGGCGCGAACGTCAAGAAGCGCGCGCTGGCCAATCATGTGGCTGCATAGTTGGTGGCGGGACCGGACGGTGACTCTAGACTGAGATTTGTGAGTGACCCACTTTTGGGTCACTCTACAAATGACACGGTCCAAACCCGGAAGATCGAATAAACTATAATTCTGACTCCTGGCCGTGGAAGCCTACGATTTCATTTGACCAACCTCTACGGGGAGGTTTATATTCCGCAAAACCTCAGAGTTCTCCAATCTTCGCTCTAAAGTTTCATCTCTACTTTCTTCGCTTACCTTCCTCTCTAGATGTCGTGGATAATAACTTGGTTCCCAATTTTCTTGTTCTAAAACATCACATTTTCCTCTTCATCTTCTTCCCGAATTCTACATCGAGCCAGCCTATCTCTACTTCGTGAACGGATCCAACATATCCGAAAAACCCTTAATTTTCAATCCCAAAAACTTTTTAAGCTGCATCTTGAACTCTCCAGTATTCTTAGTGTCGATGATTGGTCACTTTTAGACCGCATTTCCTATCATCAAGCCGATAAAATCCTTCTTCTAAGCAACGAAACTCACAAAAAAAATTCCAATCCCTTGTATCTAAGAAAAAATCACATTCCACCACTTCTACTTCTCATTCACCTCTCATTAACACCGTCGTTAATACTTTCTTCTCACCAATTAACAAGTGCAGAAAGCAGTCTTCTATCTAAAGGTCTTAATTTTGCTATCACTCCTTCCAGAATTCCTACCGAAGAAATAGTTTCAAATGTGGAAGCGGCACTCCGCACAATTCCCAAAATTCCAGCCGACCGTATCCGCTTTGACGTCGCTAAATGTCTTGATACAGCCAAAATCCCTACTTCCAAATATATCTCGTGAGGAATTTATAGCTCTCAAAAATCTCCGTTCTCTTTCTGAGATAATAATCTCTTCCTGCAGACAAAGGTAATGCCACAGTCATCCTGGATACTCCTTCCTACATAGAGAAAGTAAACGACTTACTTAGGGATACATCCTGTTATAATACAATTTCTCGAGACCCCACTCCTAGAGGTCGAACGCGAAATTTCCCATGCCATCAAACAATCCGATCTTTCCGATGATGTTAAGAAGTCCATAGTTCCAAAAAACTCCATCTGCCCAGTAATTTATGGTCTTCCGAAAATCCATAAAGATAACGTACCTCTTCGTCCATTGTGACTACGATTAACTCTCCTACCTACAAACTCGCTAAGTACTTGTCCAATCAGTTTTAAAGACCTATACTGGTCGTACCTCTTCTTATGTCCGAAATTCCACACATTTCATCACCTTAATCTCCTCTCTCACAGTCGATCCCCAAGATATTCTCGTCAGTTTCGATGTATCATCCCTATTTACCAATATCCCCATACATGACTCTCTAGTTGTTCTGCGAGATCACTTGACCAATGATAACAAGTCTTTGGTTTTGGCAGATCTTGCCGAAAAATGCCTGCTTTCAACATATTTTTCTTTTAGAGGCAATTTCTACAAACAAAATATCTGGAACACCAATGGGTTCTCCCCTTTCCCCTGTCATTGCTGACATTTTCATGGAAGCCTTTGAGTCTTTAGCCCTAGAATCTTACCCCTTAAAACCAAAAGTCTGGTTCCGCTACGTTGATTGATACATTTATCATCTGGCCCCATGGTCAACATACCCTTTCTTCCTTCCTAGTTCATCTTAACTCACAACATCCGAGTATAAAATTCACAATGGAAGTAGAAAATAATCGGTCCCTTCCCTTTCTCGATGTGTTAGTCACCTCCAAGCCCAATGGCCGATTGGGTCACTCTGTTTATAGAAAAAAGACTCACACGAATCGTTACCTACATGCTTCATCACACCACCATCCTGCCCAAAAGAATTCTGTGATCAACTCTCTCATCCATCGGGCCATTTCGATTTCTGAACCCGACAACCTTAGAGAAGAACTTGGCCATCTGCAAAAAAACCCTTGTCGCCATGGTTACTCCAAGTCCACAATTCAAAATATTACACACCGACATCTAAATCCCCCTTTACACCTAGGACAACAAATTCAGAATCTTCGGGTAATACTCCTGTGGCTTTTCTTCCGTATATTCGAAATGTCACTGATAGGATTGGCAAAATTCTTCGCAAAGAAAGGTATCATGCTACATACGACACCCAAGAAAATCTCTCAATATCTACCTCTCCTAAGGACTTCATTACGCCCCCTTATCATCCTGTTGTGTCCTATTCTATTCCTTGTTCAGTGGACATGTGTATATTGTAAGCGAAACTGGTCGTGTCCGTCAACTCGGAATTCAAGAGCATCAAAGATGCATTCGATCAGGTCCCTTTATCTCCATGTCTGCATGTTGCCGAACACTGCCAAAGAAACCGGTTCATTCCATATTTGGTTCGAAAAAACACTCAATAATTAATTTCTAAGAGCCCTTCTTATTCCAGGAAAATCCGCGAATCTCTAAGATCCGAAAAAAATCCCCTAATACAATCGAGAGAAGATAACTACTACCTCCATCTGGAACTCCGTCTAGAGCGTCACCGTCCGGTCCCGCACCACTATGCATGCCACATGATTGGCCACGCGCGCTTCTTGACGTTCGACGCCACGAAGTGTGCCGATACGTTCCCTACACGACAGGGCACCGCGACTAATAAATTATAGCGGTAAAGCGGAAAGTAATCGTCGATCCACTCCCCGTCTTCTCGACGCGTTAGTGATTCTGAAGCTGTTGGAACGTGAATCCCTGCCTGGCATTTGGATTTTTCAACTCTGGCTGGCGTTGAGTAAAGTTGAGTTTATGTGACCAAAATGCCCATCTTGGTAGTTAGTAATTCGCCCCTCTGGTTTGCGTTGAGTACTGATTTACCACGTTGCTAACTACCCACAACCTGTCGTTTCTGTTTTTCTTTTCCTTTTCTTTTGTTCTCACTGGAAGAAGCTTACATATAATTGTAGCGAACGTCGAGTATGAACCCCCTTTTGGGTCCACTCACAAATGAAGCGGTCCAAACCGGAAGACGAAATAAAAACTATAGGAAGCATGATAGTTTCTGCCAAATAATTTATATGCTTTAATAGTCCAGGCTGTGAGGCCGCTCCCGTTGGGAAAATGTTTCTGATTCGGTTTCTTCGCGGATTCCGGTTCAAAAATGTCCCCTTTAAACAAATATGAAGGGTGCAGGGCGAAATTTTTGGGCTGAAATTGTTTAAACAATTGTTTTTAAACAAATTCCAAAAATATTTTTTTTTAATCTGTAAAACGTTTTTTTAGGTTTTTTGGGTCATTTTAAACAAAAAAGGTTCTCTTGTCATTTTTCTCTAAAGTTGATAGTTTTAGAGTTATAAGCGATTTAAAGTCTTAAAAACGCGAAAATACGCATTTTTGAGGCTTGAAAACACATATGTAAATTATTATTTTTGAGGTTACCAAGGTCTAAATTGAAGTTTAAACATTCAACTTCAAGATTGTGAAGAGTAATCGGGGCTTATTTTAATTTAGACCGTTGTTTTTTAATTGTTAAATATGCGCGTACACTCGATTTTTCAGCCGCCGCGGCGCGGCGCGCTAGAGTGCGCTTCTATCGTACTTATGCATAGTTTACATATACACTTACACAAAAAAACCCAAACAAATCCTTGAAGTTTATTAAACATAGTTTTTTCCATAATTTATTTATGTAGATATTAATTATTGTCATTGGGCTAATTAAATAAATCAATCATCGCAATGTAATAACCGTATATATTTTTTTTCTTTAAAATTTGAACAATATAATTATTATTTATTGAGTATATATTTATTTATATCCATTGTAAATAATATTTTTAAATTATTATTTAAATAATACAATGCAGTAAATATTAATATTAGTAAACTTAATTTTAAATTGCGCAGTGTTTAAAAACAATATACTATCGCAAAAATGCAAGTTTTTACCTGTTTAACAATCGCGCATTCATACTTGATTTGTTTAAAGACTATTGTTTAATGCCCATTAAAAGGGTATTATATTATTAATGTGTTATTAAAAAAATTGTGAATGGATTTAAAATGTCTTTTTCCGTACCTCTTCTTAAATGAAAACTTACAGAAGAAAATTTAGTTTGTATTTTTTGTAATAACATCAACAATATTAAGTTAGTGCAAAAACCTAAAGTAGATTTTTACATAACAATACAAAATGCTGCTCTTCGACGAAAAAACAGTGTGACTGAAAAATTTAATTTAATCTAGCCAATATACCTTGTACCTCTGACGCACTTTACCAACACTTGTTAAGAGCTTTCGCTAAAACATATATTTAGCGAAATGCCATATATTCCCGCTATCAAACTCTCGATTTTACACAATATGGATATTATATGTCTGATAGTGGTGGGTTGGGAAACCGTGCAAATGCAAAAAGACTTGCAAAACTAATGCTTGCAACTGCAAGAAAAATCATGTCAACTGTGTACCATTATGTGGATGTGATTTAGATTTTTGTGTGAGTGATATTAGTGTGTTATTTAACAATCTTTTGTACAATTATTTTATGTAACTATTATTAGACTTTAGACGAAATTTATATTATAACTCAATTGATATAAATAAATATATACTCAATAAATAATAATTATTTGTAGGTATATGTAAACATAAGTACAATAGAGGCGCACGTTAGCGCGTGGCGCCGCGGCGGCTGAAAAATCGAGTGTACGCGCATACTTAACAATTAAAAACAACGGTCTAAATTAAAATAAGCCCCGATTACTCTTCACAATCTTGAAGTTGAATGTTTAAACTTCAATTTAGACACTTGGTAACCTCAAAAATAATAATTTACATATGTGTTTTCAAGCCTCAAAAATGCGTATTTTCGCGTTTTTCAGACTTTAAAATCGCTTATAACTCGAAAACTATCAACTTTAGAGAAAAACGACAAGTGACCTTTTTTGTTTAAAATGGCCCAAAAAACCTAAAAAAATGTTTTCCAGATTAAAAAAAAAATATTTTTGGACTTTGTTTAAAAAAATTGTTTAAACAATTTCTGCCCAAAAATTTCGCCCGGCACCCTTCAGATTTGTTTAAAGAGGACATTTTTGAACCGGAATCCGCGAAGAAACCGAATCAGAAACATTTTTCCAACGGGAGCGGCCTCACAGCCTGGACTATAATTTCCTTCTTTTTATTATAAAACATTAAAAAATAAAAACTATACAATCGTGTAGTATTTGAAAGTATTTTTTTGTGTACATATGCATGTATATGTATACTAAGTGATGCAAAAAATAAGCATCAACATATACAAACATCAAAATAATCTAGGGACAAAAACAAAATGCGAGATTACAAAAGGATTTAAAATAATTTATTTCAAATATTTTTAATAAAAAGTTATAAACAAGTGTCCCAAATATAAAATAAACATTTTTTCTTGAATTATCTCACTAGTTTTTAAGAAAATTAAAAGAGAACTCCATAAGAGAAAATATTGTAACAAATAAAAAAAATAATTTGTTGCCCCTCAACTCCCAACAAAGTAGTTTTTAGGTTAGGTTAGTATAGTATATAACATCCACGGATGTTAATTACTGTCACACATCTGTAAGGTAAACTCATGATCAGATGGTCAATGTCTTACTGCGGTATTCTGTTCCACTCCAAGCCATGGTAAAACCTTAATTTCATTATCCTCGAGGAATGTTCGCACGACCCTGGCAATATGCGGACGCGCATTAATTGAAATTGGAAACCGGTTTGTTATGCAAAGGGTACAACAATAAGTTCGAGAATATCGCAGTAGTCTGTTGCATTTAGATACCGTTTCAGACAAACGGGATTGGTTCTTCCACCAAAATTGATGCCACCCCATACCAATATACTGCCCCCTTGCTGTCTATGAACCTCCAATCATTCAGCATTGCCAGATAGTCTCCAAATTCTTGCCCGTCTTGTATCTGGTGCAAATCCAAATCGGGGCTCATCTGTAAACAAAGTAGAAGCCCACTCACGCCTAACCCAATTTGCGTGTTCTTGTGCCCACTGAAGTTGATGAGCGTGATTTTTTTTGATAACACATGCACTCTCACAGGTCTTCGAGCATTTAGCCATAGCTTATGAAGTCTATTTCTACAGGCTTGGCCACTTACAAACACCTGATGGGTCTCTTGCAGCCTCATTTGTAATTGTGATGCAGTTATAGTGTGATCTTGTAAAGCCTGTAACATAATAAAATGGTCTTCAATCTGGTTGGTTAACCTTGTACGGCCTATATGACGTTCAGCAACATCATCAGTATATTGATATCTTAACCACAAACGATTAATGACACATCTGTTCGTGTGGAGGACATCAGCAACGCCTCTTTGACTTCTGTCAGCTTGAAGCATCCCGATAGCACGCCCGATTTAAATGATATCTCTCCATGACTCGCAATTAAAAATTTAAATAAAAGAAAAATCCACATGGACATAGAAAATCAAGTACTAATAAAGAAATATTACTTTTTATCTTATAGAAAAATAAGGCATATTGAAGTTTTGTTAAATTTTTTATAGCCATTCTTATTAGCATTATGGTCCAAGTTCTGTGCTCAGACTAGACACAATGGTTCGTGAACCAATTCCTTGTTGCCATCACAAATAACGGAATTGCACTAAATCTAAATAAAAAAAAAATAACGTTCAAAAATGTATACAATTTTTAGATAGGTATTATTTTTATCATTAACAACAAAAAACCGTATCTAATAGATTAAATAACCAGAGATAGGGTTGAGGTAATATCCAAGATGTTTGAAGGATCTTTAAACCTGGGTATTGACACAGGGAACATTGGAATGTATCTACTGTAATTTTATACATCAATTACCTACCAAACACGAACTGTATTTTGTGTCAATAAGATTTGTAACAGGCAAACACCAAGTTTAATTTATTATTTATTACAAGAACGATAAAAAATGTGAAAAACTAGCATTATACTTTATCGTGCATATTATAAACTATAAAATATTCGGTGCAAAAAAAAAACGCTTTTCAAAACGTCACAGTTACAATCCAATATTTCACTGTAATGTTTTATTATAATAATTTAAAGTTATGTCTAGATTGATTATCTATCATTATTTTTAAATTGAAATATTTTCATAAATTGTTATAAAACACAAAAAATGTATGGGTACTTAATTGAGATGATGGAAAATTACAAAATTAATATGGGAGTTTTTTAGGATGCATGTTTAAACAAATTTAATGTGACTGACTGATTAAGAAGGATCGATAATGTTTTTAGCATAGTCAAAACTGGCAGTCTGTCGCACAACCCTACTTTTAGCTGGTTTCAAATAATATTTTCGTTAAACTGGCAACGGTACCCTAGAAAATATAATGACACATGTGACAAGATCAACGTACACAACTTAAACACGATTTTTGATTATAAGAGTTGTATCAGTTTTTTATGACGCGAACGGTACAATAATCAACAAAACAACAAAAATGATTAAAAACATAAATTTATTTTTATAATTGCAGCTAACATTGATTTAAAGCTATTAATATAGATGTCCCCTAGATTATTTTGATATTTATCTGATTTTAATAATATTTGTTACAAATGTTGTGTTCTATATTAGTAAAATGAATAAACTTTCAACTTCACTAGTTAACTTACTGCAGAAGCTAGTTCAATAATGTGTTGGGTATTATTTCTTGTCACTCATTGACCGCCTACGGCTGGACATTTTTATCAAAATGGCGTCGATATCCTGTTGGAGTATCTCATTCCAGGCTCCTGCTACTTTGTGAGTAAGAGCTGCTAAAGTATGTAAAGAGTATTGCAAATTTAAGAGTCTACAGCCTATTCTGTTCCAATGTTAAATTGGACATATCAGGTGAACGTAGCGCCCAAGATATTCCATATAGACGGGTAATTCCATATATACTGGTACTATGTTCTTAGGTACTTTTTTTTGTTTAGTCTTTTTCCATTGTAACACATCAAAACCATCAGACTTTTCTACTAGTGAACCAAAGTTTTATATTTTGTCGTAGTAAAGTTGAAATTTTTTATTAAAAAATCGGTAGCATTTGTAATCATTTATTCTTATATGCTAGAACATTGATAAGTGTAAAAGACCTTGACGTTTTTATACATTCTTTAAATCAATATAGCTAAGTTGTTTTTCTCTTTTATTTGTCTATTATACTAACTTAAAAAATCGTGCTTCGCGGAAGGAATAAGTATATCCTTTTTAAAGAAGCCACTTATTCCTTCCACGAACCAAAGAACGTGCCAAAGAACGACTCATTTTTTTTCAACTTTTTTCTTTTAATCCTTTAAATAGTTCTATTTGAATTGCTTATTGTTTATAAACAAAGTCTCGGTGAGTTTTTGAGAAAAAGGTTTAATCGTGTTTTAAGGGTCGTAGGATATTTTTTTTTTCATGCAAAAATGCCAAAATAACGAGTACAAAAAAAATAACTTTCTAATAAGCTTCAATCACTATCAGATGGTGTGCTGTGTATCAACATTTTTTATCAAAAATATTTAAGAATCGTGAAAACCGCCAGTATTGGAAGAAAAGATATTTTATAAGTATGTTTTGTTACATAAAATTTATAGTTTTAAGTTATTTTATTACGTTTAAAATGACCAAATGTAAGTAAATAATTGCATGAATGTGCTTTGTTTTCATTAAATTATCTATGCCAATCACTGGTTCTAATTTTTTATATTAGACAGTTATTGACCACTTGGCCATTCACTGTAAAAATATATTTTATTGATAATATTTTATGTTTAGTACATAGGTACAGAGATTTTTTTCTAGATGCCAAAAGGAAAAGAGGGTGCAAAATACGAAAAAAATATGTCGAAGAAGATGTTTTGCGTACGTTGAAGGTCATCCAAAATGGGATGTCAAAAAAAAAGCTTCCCAAATATTTAAAGTACCACGTCAAACTCTTCAGTTTAGAAAAAGTGATAAGTTTACTAAGATAACTTTGGGACTAAGCAGTATTGACCAATGAGGAGAAAGCTATTTTAGAAGAATGGATATTGACAAGTTACAAAAAATAATTTTCAGTAAGGAAAGCAGATATTCAAGCTTTTGTTAAGGAGTTTTTAGACTCAATCCTACATGAAAATCAATTTAAGGACAATTTTCCTGAAGAAGGCTGGTATCGAGGCTTTCTTAAGCGATATGAAATTTTAACTCACCGAACACCAGAAGCAGTTACTTCGGCTAGTTCAGTTGGTTCAGAAGGAGATGTTCGTAAATGGTTTTCTTTAGTCGGAGAATATTTAAAAAGTAAAAATTTAGATTATATTCTGCAAGACCCCACTAGAATTTTTAATAGGGATAAAATATGTTTTTATCTGTGCCCAAAAAAATTTAAAGTTATTGCGCCTGGTGGAGCACGGAATGTTTATGAGGTAGATTCTGGTCAAGCAAAAATGAATATCACCTTGATGTTTACCTTTTCTGCATCTGGTTAAGTAACTTCGATGCTTATTTATACGTACAAAAGACTTCCGACTTCTATAGTTAATTCAGTGCCTTTTTCTTGAGGAATTGGATATAGTGATAATGTTTAGATGAAAGTTAAGTTATTTTACAACTACCCTGGTAATGTTTTGTATCTATATATAAAAAAAATTGTACTACTTTTCCAATAATCCTTTTTGTAGATGGCCATTCTACACATCTAACACTAAAGTTAAGTCAACTGTGTACCGAACTACAGATAATTTTAATATCGTTGTATACCAATGCAACACGATTAATGCAACCAGCAGATGCTACATTTAAACAGCTAAAAACGGGTTGGAAAAGCAGTGTTAGAATTCAGAAGAAAAAATCCCCATGAAATGCTGACTAAAGAAAAATTTGCACCAGTCCTGAAAGGTGTCATAGAAGACTACGCAAAAGTTGAAACTATAAAAAAATGGGTTTAAAGCAAATGGAATATATCCATGGAACGCATCAGATATAGACTTTACCAAATGTCTGAGAACAAAAAAGGAAACTAAGATATATTCAGATACAAACGTAAAGAAAAAAGGTTCACCTAACATTCCGTTTATCTCGTTCAATCAATTCAAGGAAATAGTTGGCGAAGAGGGAATAGCCATATTTAAAAAATTGATCAGTTTGACGAAGCAAGTCATGATGAGTTTATCTTGTTGTATAAATTATATAAAGAATTCTAAAAGAGCAATAGCCATCTTAATACGAAAATTCGTGACGATTCAGAAAACCTAGAAATCAGTAGACCAGTGGACGCAGAAATAGAACCTATGGAAATTATTTTCGACAAAAATATACTTTTTGGACTAGATGTAAATGAAGAGGAAAAAAGCAACCAACCTTGATCACATGACAATCATTTCGAAGAAACTGTGGAGACAGGTGAAGGATTACAAAAAAATGTAGCACAGGAAGGGCGTGTAGAAGAATTACTTATATACGAAAGTAAAAAAGAAACTCGGCCTTTACCAGAAGCTATGAAAACAAATGATATATTAAAAGAAAATATAATACAGGAAAAATCTGTAGAAAAATTACCTAATAAGGAAAATAAAGTGTGCCGACAAGTGATACATCACAAGAAATTTCAACCCAGGGGGGCCTACAGTTGAAGAATTATTTATAGAGGACCATAAAGAAAATACCCAAAATAATAGAAGCATTTGAGATTTCGTTATTTGGCCTAAGCACCAGAAAGAAAAGGAAAGAAAAGAAACACGTAAAACAGAAAGATTATCTAAGCCAAAAGAAAAAGCTACAAAAAAATTGGGAGAGAAAACATCAAAACAAGAAAGCAAGGAAACGATACAGTGAAAGAAAACAAAAATGAAACTAGATCTATAAGACCCAAACTGGACATTGACCGCCTGAACGAATACGATAATGCAACAGGGACAAGCGGATTAAGCAATAATACAAAAATACCTCAACGTCACGTACGAAAAGTGCTCAGCAGTTCTGAAAGTGATGATGAACCCTAAAAGAATGACTTCATTTATAATCCAATAGCTGTCAGAAAACTTTCGTTTCATTTGTACGAAAAATATTACAAATTCAAACAAAGGTATCCGATGCTACAAGTGCAGCCGAACGTATCATAATTTTTGCATTAAAAAATATAGGCCAGATTATTGTAAGACTTGTGTAATATATATATAAATAGGTATAAATATAAAATATAAGCACCAAGCCAAAGAATAAATCACTACGAAAGTTGATCTTTGGGATCTGTCCAATCTTATATATATTTCGACATAGCTTGCCATTAAAAGTCGAAATATTAATATAGATTTAATTTTTACTAAATAGAAAATTGATCATGTGTTTTCCCTGATTCGTTCGAATACGATCATCTTCATAGAGGATAACCATTACAGCGAAGTCATCTCTATCTTGGGCAGCAGTAAGCGTGAGTCCAACTGTCCGATTTTTGGATGTTTGTATCTTCTCAGCTCGCTTTCTATTTTCTCTACGATAGTTAATTTTAATAGGTTTGCTGTACAGTTTTTTATAATATGGCGAAGGTATAAAGTTTTATGCCAATGTTATAAATCAACTCTACTTATTATTAAACATTTGAAGAACCAGTGAGGCCGTTTATTGTTGTACATTTGTCTGCATATTTTAAAGCTGTATGGAAAATATGTATCCTAAATAATAGTAATTGATTGTAATAAGTGCAAAAACAAGCCACTAATCACTGAATACGCAAAATAAGATAGGACGGAAATTTTTCAGCTACAGCATAATCAACGTCCAAATTGAAGAGAAAACAAAACAAGAAAATGAAGAAAACATGTGTGTGTATGTTTTATTGGCACTGGAGAAGAAAACAAAAGTTAGGACTAAGACATCTACTGCAAAAAATAGTAAGAGAGCCAGAATACGACATTTTTTTAAGTTAATTTTATTTTACAAAAAGTCTGCTATTAGTGCATTATTTTGTCAAAAATTTACTTTCCTTATCCCATTTTCACTTCATTTTGAAAAAATTATCCAATGTCATATCTGCAAAAGTTACATATTGGCATAAATTTAGTATTTTTGGTGTATCTAACAAAAGTTGGAAAAGTTAATATCTAACTAAAGGCTCGTCTGCTTTTTTGGGACTTATTATTGGAAAATCTATCTATTGGAAAAATTAAATTTTGATATTTTATACAAAATTTGATATTTGCTAAAAGTAAGAAACATTTACAAATGATAATGCCGTTGCAACCAATAGTTTTCTCTACTTCATATTTGAGTTAGATGAGGGGTAGATATCCCGAAACTTAGGGCTTATCAAAAAAAATTCCACATGCAATTAGAATTAAAGGAAAAGGAAATATGATATCGTTGATAACTATACATGCTCCACCAGAAGAAAAAGAAGAAGAAGTGAAAGACGAATTTTATGAAGAATTAAATTCATTGTGTGAAAAAATGTATATATAAATAGATAATGTCTAAAAATAAAATCTTTGAAATTTTTTTTTATTATCTTAACAATAATATATAATAATATCCAAAAATAAATTAATTCTATCATACAGCTAGGTATCTACATATCGTTTTAATAATATAATTTACCTATTAGTCCAGGCTGTGAGGCCGCTCCCGTTGGGAAAATGTTTCTGATTCGGTTTCTTCGCGGATTCCGGTTCAAAAATGTCCCCTTTAAACAAATCTGAAGGGTGCCGGGCGAAATTTTTGGGCAGAAATTGTTTAAACAATTTTTTTTAAACAAATTCCAAAAATATTTTTTTTAATCTGGAAAACGTTTTTTTAGGTTTTTTGGGTCATTTTAAACAAAAAAGGTCTCTTGTCATTTTTCTCTAAAGTTGATAGTTTTCGAGTTATAAGCGATTTAAAGTCTGAAAAACGCGAAAATACGCATTTTTGAGGCTTGAAAACACATATGTAAATTATTATTTTTGAGGTTACCAAGTGTCTAAATTGAAGTTTAAACATTCAACTTTAAGATTGTGAAGAGTAATCGGGGCTTATTTTAATTTAGACCGTTGTTTTTTAATTGTTAAATATGCGCGTACACTCGATTTTTCAGCCGCCGCGGCGCGGCGCGCTAGAGTGCGCTTCTATCGTACTTATGCATAGTTTACATATACACTTACGCAAAAAAACCCGAACAAATCCTTGAAGTTTATTAACATAGTTTTTTCCATAATTTATTTATGTAGGTATTAATTATTGTCATTGGGCTAATTAAATAAATCAATCATCGCAATGTAATAACCGTATATAGTTTTTTTTTCTTCCAAATTTGAACAATATAATTATTATTTATTGAGTATATATTTATTTATATCAATTGTAAATAATATTTTTAAATTATTATTTAAATAATACAATGCAGTAAATATTAATATTAGTAAACTTAATTTTAAATTGCGCGGTGTTTAAAAACAATATACTATCGCAAAAATGCAAGTTTTTACCTGTTTAACAATCGCGCGCTCATACTTGATTTGTTATTACTTAAACGATCATTAGGAAGACTATTGTTTAATGCCCATTAAAAGGGTATTATATTATTAATGTGTTATTAAAAAAATTGTGAATGGATTTAAAATGTCTTTTTCCGTACCTCTTCTTAAATGAAAACTTACCGAAGAAAATTTAGTTTGTATTTTTTGTAATAACATCAACAATATTAAGTTAGTGCAAAAACCTAAAGTAGATTTTTACATAACAATACAAAATGCTGCTCTTCGACGAAAAGACAGTGTGACTGAAAAATTTAATTTAATCTAGCCAATATACCTTGTACCTCTGACGCACTTTACCAACACTTGTTAAGAGCTTTCGCTAAAACATATATTTGGCGAAATGCCATATATTCCCGCTATCAAACTCTCGATTTTACACAATATGGATATTATATGTCTGATAGTGGTGGGTTGGGAAACCGTGCAAATGCAAAAAGACTTGCAAAACTAATGCTTGCAACTGCAAGAAAAATCATGTCAACTGTGTACCATTATGTGGATGTGATTTAGATTTTTGTGAAAACAAAGATACTTTTACTGAGTGATATTAGTGTGTTATTTAACAATCTTTTGTACAATTATTTTATGTAACTATTATTAGACTTTAGACGAAATTTATATTATAACTCAATTGATATAAATAAATATATACTCAATAAATAATAATTATTTGTAAGTATATGTAAACTATGCATAAGTACGATAGAGGCGCACGGTAGCGCGCGGCGCCGCGGCGGCTCAAAAATCGAGTGTACGCGCATACTTAACAATTAAAAAACAACGGTCTAAATTAAAATAAGCCCCGATTACTCTTCACAATCTTGAAGTTGAATGTTTAAACTTTAATTTAGACACTTGGTAACCTCAAAAATAATAATTTACATATGTGTTTTCAAGCCTCAAAAATGCGTATTTTCGCGTTTTTCAGACTTTAAATCGCTTATAACTCGAAAACTATCAACTTTAGAGAAAAATGACAAGAACTTTTTTTGTTTAAAATGGCTCAAAAAACCTAAAAAAATGTTTTCCAGATTAAAAAAAAATTATTTTTGGACTTTGTTTAAAAAAATTGTTTAAACAATTTCTGCCCAAAAATTTCGCCCGGCACCCTTCAGATTTGTTTAAAGGGGACATTTTTGAACCGGAATCCGCGAAGAAACCGAATCAGAAACATTTTCCCAACGGGAGCGGCCTCACAGCCTGGACTATATGCCAATTACTGGTATTCAACTGGCCAATAATTTAAAGTTAGTGGCCAATCTTTGAATATTTTACAAATAACAAAATATTTCAAAATTAGAAATAAACATTGATTTAAATGGAGAAAATATTTTTTAAAATAATTTATCAATAAACTGTGAAAAACTAAAAAAAATGAAATTTTATTAAAAAAAAATTAAATTAACTGCATCCACCTTCTTAACTGGCCAATCACTGTATAGTTTACCCTACTTGGATAAACAATATTCAGTTTTGTAGGAAATTTATTGACATTTTTTAAGCTGAATATTTGTGATATTGTCCTTATTCTTTAGCAAAATCAAAGTGTTTGTAAATTTTTAGAAAAGTTACTAATAATAGTTCAATAACTAATTAATTTATTAAATTAGTAATATATTAATTTTCAAAAAATCAACTTTTGAAGCTATTGTTGCAATAGTTAAGTAACAAATTAACAAAAGTAATTTTACAAACTTTACATACTTATACCAAGCCTTCTAGATACTGCAGTATACAAAATCAATACCGAATAAAACGTGGTTCCAGTAATATAATTATTCAAGAAAATATATCACAACGTTAACACGTCTTATATTTGGCCACGCCTGTTATCCCACACATCTCCATAAAATTCATGTTCTTGAAAATGATCTTTGTCAAAATTGTGGAAAAAAAGGTGAGTTAGATCATATTTTTTTCGAATGCCAAAAATATAAGCATGAAACGGATCAATTTATTCCACAATTATATAATCTCAATGTACAGGCTCCGTTTAATATCCTTAGTCTCTTAGCTAATGGAAATGAGAGAATTTATAATGCATTAGTAAAATTTATGTCAGGTACCAAAATAGTCTTTTAGTGTCAACTATCAAAAAAATATATTATGTATATGCAAAATTGTGGTGAGCAACTTGGACAGTCCATAGCAAAGCCGCTGTCGAATTAAGTAAATAGCTGCTCAAGAGTTTGCTGTGGAACTCTGAGAACCTCATCATCTTGTGTATATGTAAATATAGAAAAAAGGGAGATAATACAAAAAAAGTTAGTATTTTGAATTATATTATGTGTACCATTTTCTGAACACACAGATGATGTTGAAAAGATGCTATATATTTAACTTTTATCCTATTTTAATTTTAGCTCTTAAAGCATATTATTCAGCTCATCGTTATTAATATTTTATGGACCTTACGGTCATAAAAAAATTTTTATGTTTAAAATAGTAGTCATGTTATAACTGGCTGATTGACAGCTAGTCTATGCCAATAAAAAAAAACTTTACAAACCCTCATTTTCAATCATCTTCTACACGTTTTCAGTAAAATTGTGTCACTCTTTCATTTAATTTATCAGTTTTTCAAGTTCTATAACTCACAAACAATTGATTTCTGAGTCTTGGGGAACGGAGAACTTTTGATCAGCAAGTAAATAAAAAAAACACGAAAAATATTTGTACGAATACAATAACCAATCGGATTTAGAATTGCAACTTGTGTCACGTTTCAGGGAGGCAATTTTAAACATTTTTTTAGCTGTGCACTTATTTAAAATTATATTATTGTTATTTTCTGTTATTGGTCTAATTTAATGTTATTATATTACATCGTTCTTGAGAATGTATTAACAGAATGAAAAGTGCGCATTAAGATGTTTTATTTTTTTTGCATTAAGATTTTTTGACAAAAATTAAACGAAGTACCTATTCAATAATGATATTTGATTTGAAAAATCTGTGGCGTACCATTTTTTTATTCTTTAAAAAAATTGAGATCATTACTTGTATGCACACCAATGATTAATATAAAATTCAGAATTGCATGTCACAAAATGCGCAATAACCAATTCTTGTTCTTCTTCTTGTGCCACTGCTATCGGAGATTGGAAATCATCAAGGCTGTCCTAACCCTGTTTATAGTAGACCTAAAGAGTTCATTAGTGGTACAACCAAACCACTCTCTCAAATTATGCAACCATGACATTTTTCTACTGCCTGAATTCCGTTTTCTTTCTATTTTTCCTTGCATAGTATTTTGAAGTAATGCGGATTTATGTCCTCAGGTGACCCAAATATTCAAGTTTTCTTACCAACTCTTAAAACTCATCAATTTTCATTTGCATATCTCAACCAGTTTCAGGGCAATAAATCAATCGTTTGTTAGTAAAACAAATTTTAACATCCCGTATCTCGAAAAAGGAAGAATTTTCAGGTATACGGTTAAATAGAAAACTATTATTATTTTTCATGCAGGACTACTCCCTAAAGTTAGTTGCACCTATTCACTAACACTTTGTATACTTTGCGAATATTTATTAGATATTCAAAAGTGATAAAACAGTTCCGTCTAAGCTTTTAACGAGAGTAGACGTATTTACGATAAGTATAGTGTTAAAAACAAAGTTTATTTTGTGAAATGGAAGTAGTTAGAAATGAGATTGATGATCCTGGTGGAACAACTGTATCATTATCTGGTGAGTCGTTTCCAATAATAAACGATTATAAAAATGATAATGATCCGAATCTTATCAGAAAACATTACGATAAAAACATTCGATACTGGTTGTGTGACACTGGCCCATTCATTGTGTATGTAGTGTATGTATTTTCGATAAAAATATCGGTAAATTACATCCGATAAGAGTTGGACATTATTTACATACGAATAATTTTAAAAACAACATTACTGAAATTAAATCTATTGGTAGGAATAAAATTAAGGTAATTTTAAATAATGCTTCTTCTGCTAATAACATTGTAAGTGGCGACTTTTTAGAAGCCAACAATTTAATTGCTTATATCCCACGGTTTTTTGTGGAACGTCGAGGTTTAATACGTTCAATTGATACAGAGTTTACCGAAACATATCTACTGGAAAATCTTAAAAGTGAGAATCCAAATAGTAATATTAAAGAAATAAAACGACTAAACCGTAGAGTCACTACAGAAACAAATGAAACGAAACTAGTACCTAGACAATTTGTATGTATAACATTTATCGGAGCTTCTTTACCAAAAGAAGTTATAATTAATAGTTGTATTTTTCCAGTGGAACCGTACATATATCCTGTTATACAGTGTCAGAAATGCTTAAGATTAAGATATGGACATATGACACAACAATGTAATGGGAAAGAGCGTTGTAAAAACTGTGGTGAAAATCATAATAATAAGGACTGCTATGTGGGAACTAAATGTTTATACTGTGGTCAGAAACATTCGGCATTATCAAGAGAATGCTCAGAATATATTAAACAACGTAAAATTAAGGAAATAGTGGCAACAAAAAATATCTAGTTTCAGGAAGCTGAAAAAGTTCAAAGCAATCCAAATTATTATTCAAACATATTAACTAATAATAGATTTTCGTTATTAGCTAATGATTCTAGTAGTTTTCCTCCGCTACCTTCCAAAAATGTTAATGTACCTTCAGTGTTCAGTATCTCTAAACCGAGAGTTGTTAGAAGAAATTCCACGTCAAGTAACAGTTCTGAATCTTTTAAAAAATGAAAACTGAATGAGAGCGATCATATTGATAATGAAAGAGTTGAGAAAAGTACAGTCAGTTCGTCAATCTTACCAAATCCTTACAGGGATGAGTTCATGAGACATAAAGAAAAACTAGTTGAAGGTATTACTAATATAATATTCAGCGTTCTCTCTGATGTTTTAAATTGCAAAGATTATATAGACAATGATCAAAATTTAATTAAAAAACATATTTCAAATCTATTGGAAAATTTATCCACATCCAATGGATCATAACAGTTCAAATAATTTAAATATAATTCAATGGAATAGTCGTTCTACTGTATCTAATGCGCAATCTTTTAAACAATTTCTGTATTCGAATGCTATTGATATTGCAATTTTATCTGAAACATGTTATAAGACAAAACACAACATTGTTTATAAGGGATACCAAATTATTAGAAAAGATCGTCAAGGTCGTAGATTTGGAGGTGTAGCTATATTTATAGGCCTACGGATAAATAAGTATAAGATATTGGATATTATAAATGTTGGAACATTGGAAATGTGTGGTGTAAAAATTGATTTTAATGGCAGAATAATTAACATAATCTCATTATATAAACCTGGCAAGAATATAAGTACCCGAGAATGGAACAGCTTTTTAATTGGTGTTCCTCACTCGAAGGAGAGACGGTACTAGGAGGTGACTTCAACGCCCATCATGCGGTATGGGGTTCTCCAAAAAATGATACTGATGGCAATAGAATAATTGATGCATTAGCTGATATGGATTTAATATTTCTAAATGATGGTTCGGCGACTAGAATTACCCCTCCAAACTCTACAAAATCAGCTGTAGACTTAACGCTACTAACTCCTGGACTAATTGCACTAGCACATTGGCAAACATTGGATAGAACTCTTGGATCTGATCATTATATTATTTTCATCAAGTTGAATATTGATGTACCCTCTTCTGTTGTCTATCCAACAAGGAAATGGAAATTACAGAAGGCCAACTGGTAATTGTTTCATAGCACTCTTGAAATGGAACTGAAGAATGTTGTATACTCTGAAAACTGTAATGAAGTGGCATTTAATCTGAATAGAGCAATTAATACAAACAGTGAAGCTTCTATCCCCCAAAACGTACCTTTCAGTCCTAAACATAGACAAAAATCAATTTGGTGGGATGATGAATGTAATACACAGCTACAGCTTAAGAAGAATGCTCTTAAAAAATACAAAACCGCATCTACACTGAATAATTTTCTTGAATATAAAAAGATAGAAGCTACAACAAAAAAAATGTTTAAACACAAAGCCAAAACAACATGGATTAAATCTTGCTCCAGTCTTAACTCTAGTTGCCCATTAACTCAAATATGGAAGAGGGCTAACAAGTTAAACAACAAAAACGCAAACATCACACATGCTCCTTCCGCAGTTGCAGAAGATATTCTTCAGAAGTTATGTCCACCATTTGTTGACAAACATATACCTTACATGGCTTTAAATCCAGAAGAACATTACTTATTAAAAGAAATAACATAATCTGAACTGGAATATGCTATTAAGATATCCAAAAACACAGCTCCAGGTCCAGATCAGATTTCTTACATTATGTTACAAAAAATGGGTGTACTGGCTAAAAGACTACTACTACATATTTATAACTGTATTTTGCAAACTGGAATACCTCCTTACAAATTTAACGATTGCTTTGTTGTGTTTCTTGGCATTCCAAAATCGATAGCACATTTACTATCAAACCTATACAAAGAGAGAAGTGTATCGATAAGAGTAGGTCACAATATTATTGGACCCAAGATCACATCAAAAGGTATTCCACAGGGAGCTGTTTTAAGTCCACTTCTTTTTAATTTGTACACATATGATTTGCACAATTTATGGTCTCCCAATATTGTTTGCTTACAATATGCTGATGATATTGTCATCTATTCACATAAGAAAACGTACAGTGAAAGCACTACTGAACTCAAACATATTATGTACAACTTGGATAATTGGACTTGGTTAAATGGATTCAATATTTCGTACCAAAAATGTGCCATAGTATTTTTTTCAAGAAAACACCATATTAAACATCACGCTGTAACATATGGTAATCACGAAATCAAAGAACATCAGAGCTAATCTTGTAATAGACAATACAACGATTGAGCGTGTGCCCTGTTATAAATATCTAGGTGCTTGGATCACAGACGATACTGATCAAACAAAAGAGATTAGATGTAGAATAGAAATCGCTAGATCAGTCTTTAATAGAATGCGCAAACTCTTTTGCAATCGTGATATCAATATAAAGTTACGAATACGAATGCTGCGGTGTTATGTCTTTTCTACCCTGTTATATGGAGTTGAGGCTTGGACACTAAAACAGTTGACCATAAAAAACATCGAAGCTTTCGAGATGTGGTGCTATAGGCGAATTCTCAGAATATCATGGATGGACCGCGTCACTAACTCGCAATTACTCCAAACTTTAGACAAAAGATGCGAAATTCTAAATGAGATAAAAACTAGAAAGATGGGGCACATTGTGAGAGGTGAAAAGTACGAACTTTTAAGAAACATCATGCAGGGCAAAATTAAGGGCAAAAGAAGTGTGGGAAGAAGAAAAATATCGTGGCTTCGTAATCTACGTGAATGGTTCGGGTGTAGTTCGATTGAACTTTTCAGGCGCGCTGTTAACAAAGTCGCAGTGGCCATGATGATTTCCAATCTCCGCTAGGAGTGGCACGAGAAGAAGAAGAATGTAACCTTACATGGCAATGATATTCCAATTGTTTCGGAATTTAGATATCTTGGTGTCATACTTGACAGAAACTGCTTTGGACTCAACATATTAATTATACAATTGGTCGCTGCGAAAAAGGTATTAATTTTCTTAAAATGGTGTGTAAGAGATCGTAGGGTGCAGGTCAAAACATTGCATTGAATTTTTATAAAGCCTATATAAGATCTATAATAGATTACTGTTGTATGGTATATGGGTCAGCTAGCATAACCAATTTACGTAAAGTTGATAGAATTCAATTTAAAGCTCTAATGATTGTGTTAGGATTGATGAAAAGTACTAGAAATGAAGCCACCCTAGCTCTAGCATCTGAAAATCCACTCTCATTACGTAGAGAATATCTGGCAAGCAAATATTTTCTAAACCAACATTATCGTGGCACTTATAATGCAAAAATAATTAATGAATTAAATACAGCTGATTTAACATCTACATACTTCGTTAAAAAAAACTCTCCACCACTTGCAAGAGCAATTATAACTTGCAACGAACTGAAGTTAATAAATTCCCCTTGTAATTTTATCTGGAAATCGTTGGATATACCACATCTAACAAGTGTTCTAGCTACAAATATTATTATCCCAAAATACCAAAACGAATTTTGCTACGCTACTCTTAAAGATATCTTAAGTGGCTATTCAGATCATATTGTGATCTATACAGACGCGTCAAAATCACCAACATGTACAACCAGTGCTTACTTTGTACCAAAAATGAAGATTAAAAAATCATTTATTTTAAATAATCAATCCAGCATTTTTTCTGCTGAAGCGTGTGCTATATACAAAGCCCTTGAATTGTGCTGTGAAAACCAGTGGAACAAAATTGTCATATGCAGTGATTCACTGTCAGTATTGCACTCCTTACAAAACTTTAAATTCACAATCAATAGCAACATATTCATATTAGAAATTTTTCAAGAGTTACTAAAACTATCAGATCCATATGGTACTAAATTTATATGGGTCAAGGGACACTCAGATATTGTTGGCAATACTATTGCTGATTCTATAGCTAAAAATCCATTACAGCACCCACATATGATGATAGAAGAATTTAACACATGTGACCTACTTGCCTATATCAAACAATATATTAAATTTAAATGGGACAGACAATGGATTCAGTTTGGTGAAAGCAGGGGCACTAATTTATACAAATTACAACCTACAGTAGATGTAAAATAATTTTACAAAGATGTTACACTAAGCAGAAACACAGTGTCAACTGTCTTAAGATTAAAAGTAGATCATGGATGTTTTCCGAAACATCTACACAAAATAGGAGTTCTCCCAACAGACCGATGTGAGTGTGGAACTTGTATAGCTGATTTAAATCACATATTCTTTAACTGCCCACTACATCGTAATACAAGCACGTGGCTGATAGAAGAATTGATAAAAGAGGGATTAAGTACACCACTAAACGTAAATCTCCTATTAAGTGAAGACAATATAAAAATCTTTAAAATAATTATATTTCTTGTAAAAATTAAATTAAAGGTATGAATGTAAAATTGATCGTATGCTTGAACATTTCCTTTGTATGTTTACCATATATATGTTGCCCACCTACCTAACCGTGGTTTATGTCTTGTTTTTTACAATAAATCCGCTCTGATGAATCCCTGAGCGTGAAAAGTGTCCTCCTTGTACAATCCTGTATGAATGAATACCAATATTTATATGTAATTACGTGGCTAAAGGTTTCAAGCCAAAGCCATTAAAAAAAAAAGTGATAAAAACCGACGATTTGAACCTCTGTAACTCAGAAACAATTGATTTCTGAGTTATGGCGCAACGATAACTTTTGTATAGCATGGCCTTTCCGCAAAGTTTTAGCCAACTTTTTAACTAAAACCAGTTTTACGTAAGAAAAGTGCCAAAGTTCTTTTAAGCCGCTGTTTGAAATGATAAATAAAACGTTAGGAAAATTATTTGATATACTTACAGAGTGGACAAAAAAATGCTACAAAGTTCAATAATTAATTAATTAATTAAATTAATAATTAATAATTTTCAAAAAAATCAACTTTTGAAGCTATTTTTGCAATAATTAAGTAACAAATCAACAAAAGTAACTTTACAAACCATCATTTTAAATAATTTTATATGCTTTTTCAGTAAAATTGTGTCTCTTTTAGCGATTTTAGTAATTAGCGATCTTACATTGTTTATATATTATTTATAAGTATAAAAGTAAGTTTAGTCTTTTGCAAATTTTGTTTATTACATAGTGTTATTACCAAATTTATCAAAAGCAGTCGTTAGATACCTGTATTAACGAATGTCACGAGAAAATCCTTAGTTCTCTGATCCAGTAAGAGTTACAAGTATCAAGTAATTTTGTTACTTTTATTTAGTTTTGCGAAAGATTTGAGTTGGTATTAGATATTTCACATACAAAAAATTCAGTGATACTTTCAAAATAAACAATTGTTTCCCATCTGTTTGTAAAATACTTTCCATCGAAATTTTGAATGAGCAGTATTATTGGTAACTAAGCTTAGTTAAGAGATGGAGTAAGTCTTAGTTAAGACTTGTTAACAAGAAGTAACAAACATTTTTCGGTAACGCAATTTTCTTTATTTAAAAATTAAAATGTACCTAAGATTTACAAAACATATCGTTTAAAAAATTTAAACGTTCAAAACATAATCGTGTTTGAATCTTGTTAATATTTAATAAATAAATAAATTTGCGTACCTTGTTTTATGTTTAGCGACCTCTTCTATTGTATAATCCGGCAATCCCTTTTTATATTCACCTGGAACAACTTTGACACCTACAAGATAATATCACGTACAAACATATTAACTAATAATAAACGTGTTAAGAAATATGTATTTCAATAAAAGAAGGTTATTGTTATAACGAAATTAGAAGTTAGTTATTTTAATGACAAAAACAAAGACCAACCGTCACCTAAAAGTAATAATAAACCGGGCATGTTGATTGCAAACCCATTTACATTGAATTATATTGAAACTAGAAATATTTCAACTAGAGAAAAAAGAACAACACACTGATTATTGTCATTAGCGGGTATTTACCAAATTGATTTAGGGATTGGTGTATTTTCGAGACTATTTTAAAACATGTTAAATATTTTTAATATAAATTTGTATTATGATACAAAGAAGTTCTAGAATAGAAAATAATGACAAAAGGTAAGTAAAGTCAACTTATGCAAAATAATTTAAAATTATTTTTTTCTTTAATAGACAAAAAAATAGAATAAAAGAGCAATTCCGTTGACATGTTTTTATTGTGAAATATTTTTAACTGTAGATTTTAAACTGTAGATTTTTGGAACAGAAGATTCCAACTGAATAGTAAAATTAATCACCTTTAAAGGTCGATTTATACATATTTTTTTCGATAAAAAAAACGATATTTTTCTTTTCGGCATTGGCCATGAACGGAAATGGCATGGACCGTACGGACTTGTATAAACACGATTTTATTGTTTTAAGAACACGAGTTCTGGTAAACAGACAAACAGGAGATGTTGTGTTATCGTTCAATAATTCTCTGTATATTTTGAATTCTCCTTCGGTTTGTCTTTTTTTACACATAGGATATACACTTCATCTTCTTTGTTTCCACCTTTTCTGCTCTTGTTCTTCCTTTTCATTAAGTAATTATGAAAACACAGTGAGTTCTTCTATCCAAACCGCCATATTTTTAACCATCTTTTACACAGAAATATGTAATAACGTTTTCTTCGTATTCGGCCACGGTACGAACACTGCCACAACGCGGTTGTATGTAAATAACATTAAAAATACCCGGACTCGGCACTGACACGGAACTGACACGGTACGGATAAGTATAAATCGACCTTAATGAGTAATAGACAGTTACACGGGCTTAATTTACAAGTTTACTGTTACAAGTTCAATTGTATTTTTTTAAAACTATTTACAGACTGAAAGTTAAAAAGTCAAATAATTATATCAAATAGAGTGCTTATATTATTAGTATATGTATGAAATCAAAAATAAATATTTCGTCTGAATCCCCAGGAAAAGTAAAGGTTTTATGCTACTGAAAATATATTTTTTATTCAATTATAACCAACACAAAACATTAAAAAAAATTCAATCAGTTTTTTGACCATAATTTCAAAATTCATGTGTACGTTAAGCTGTAATAATGGGTTCGAGCCATTTCGAGCGGTCTTGACTACGTCACACTCCTGGGACAGCTGTCAAATGTCATGCGCAATATCATACCTTGCATTCATTGTACCATGGACACGTATAGTTTTAGTTACGAACCGTCGAAGTTACTTAAGGTCGATTCAGACACATCAGTCCCGTCATAGTCTCGGCGCCGAACCGGTCCTATTTGGTCACAGAACTATCAACTATCTGACAGCTGGGAAACTGTTTGTCAACTGATGAGTGTGAATGACGGCAACATATTTGTATTAAAGAATATTTTGTATGACGGATTGTTCGGTTCGGAGCAATCACTGTGACGAGACGTGACTGTTGTGTCTGAATCGACCTTAAGTGCCGCCGCGCCGCTCCGTTGCGAATTGACCGTTACCATTTGTGGGGTTACGAACTGTTGCGTTACTATCCTTATTTTTGAAACATTTTTTATTGTTTTTGTAGCATTTTTTTGTCGCTTTGTTTAGTCTCTTCCAAGGTTCCATTGTCTTTTTTTTAAATGACGGATTTAAGATTTAGAGAGAAAGGTTTAGGATTTTTTCTGGGTACTGTATTTAAATTGGCCAGTATAATGATAAAGTTAAAGTAGATAATTAATTTAAATACTTACTTCTGAGTAAATATACGAATAGGGAACCAGAAAGTGCTGCTCCTAAAATCACCTTATATATGCTTTTCGAATCCCTGCTATAGTCGAACTTATGGGAATAATATCTTTTGTTAGATGTAGAAATTGGTAGAAATTTAAGAAAAACATTTTTTTTATATTTCTTTAAATGTTTTCTATTAAGCAACTGACTAGGATTATTTCTCGGGAAAAGTTTCACGTGCCTTGCAAATCTGAAATATAGAATAATAATGAAATATAATATATTAAGTATCTTTTATAAACTTACCTCTTAACGAATAATTTGAAAAAATGCATCAAAATATATTAAATATCAAAATTAAATAGAATGATTACAAAAATACGGACTTTGACATTATAAAACTAATGTCAAAGTGCGTTATAGTATTATTGACATCATATGATTGGTTTTATCCACCAACGTCAAAATGAAATATGACGTCGGATAAGATACATATGTACTGGCTATATATGACTGTACAGACTTATGATTACGTATGGCACACTAATATGGTGGTCTAAATGCCACCAAAAGACCAACAAAGAGAATCCGAATAAGCTTCTAAGCTAAATACTAAGATAGAATAGATTCCATTACCTTTCTATAGCCTATTATCTATTCATATTATCAATATACGCATCTCCCCTTTGAATATCTTCTTGAGAATTTACGGCATTACCACAACTATAAACAAATCGCTCTAGACCAATCTCTTGTAACGTCGGTAACAAATATTTACTGTTTTATATTGGCAAATACCCTTTGGTAATCGATAAAGCAAATAACGACATTCTTTTTATGGTCAGTGCTTTTCTGTACTAGTTATTATATGCAAAAAAGTGTTTCTTGTCTTCCCAAGCCGATTTGGAAAGTAAAATGGAGTATTTCTCGTCCTCTCTTAACACTTATGATAAATATCTTGTGAATTTCCTTTAGATGCGCTGGCGCCTTGAATCCGTGGATCATTTAAACTGATTAAGCGGTGGTTTTCGCAGTGATTGGAATTGTGCTTTTGGAAATACAAGAAAGTTTACTATTAATACTAGTCTACTTGTTGTCATTCGACGTATGTCATCATTCCATTCTACTGTTCTATTTCTTCCCTAGGTCTTGATGTCGTTTATCTATACTTCTAGCTCTGTTTAACAGTGTCTTACCATCAATTTTTGTAAGAGTGTTTTTATTTCTGCTGTTTCTATCATCCACGTCGTATCATTTTGTCCACGTTGTATCAGGTGGTGTTACTGGCGCATTTGTCATTATTGGTCTGATGTCTTTCCGATATTTTCATTTCTCCATATTGTTTTATTTAGGAAATCTGTGGCTCTGTTTATTCTATTCACTTGATCTTTCACTTCAGTTTTGAGTTTTTCGTAGCTAGATAATGTAATGCCTAGATATTTAAACTTCATCACTTGTTCTATTATCTGACCCTCCAGCTCCAATTTACAACTTAATAAATTTGCTATTATAACCATGCATTTCGTCTTTTCTGAGGAAATTGACATGTTAAATTTTATGGCGGTTATATTAAATTGGTTAAAAATACGTTGTAAATCATATTCACTTTGAGAGAGTAGTATAGCATCATCTGCATAGCAGATTATTTTAATTTGTATTTCTTCCATTTGGTATCCTTTTTTAGTTCTTACCATTTTTATTATTTCATCCATAATCAGGTTAAATATAAGAGGACTCAGGGAATCTCTCTGTTTTATTTCATTGCCAGATTCGATAGCTTCATTTAGTTCTTCTTCTTCTTTTACTTTTATTGTGTTGTTTTGGTAGATATTTTCAATCGTTTTGATTATTCCTACAGGCATCTCAATTGTGTATAATAAGTGGATAACGTTCTTTACTATGACCCGTTCAAATGTCTTCTTAAGATCCACGCAACATAGATATGCCTGTATGTTGTATTCTAATTATTTCTCTTGCACCTACCTCAATATAAATATATCGTCGGTGCGTGATCTTCCGGACCTAAAATCTTGTTCTTCTGCTAGTGTTGAATATAGTTTTAAGCGGAGTATTTAACTTCTGTTTTCTAAAAGTATAAGGTGATACAATATACATATTCTGAACCACTAACTTTTTTTTGTTTGCATTTTGCGTTTGCGTTTTGTTGGCATCGTGAGAAGTGCGGTGCGGTGTAAAGTCGCAGATAAGAACCAAACTAATGTGATAGTTAAGACAGAGGAATGTATCAAAATTTATATCGAGGAAACTTCAGGATAAACGAATTTCAAAGAATAAACGTTAAGCAAGGTAAATTTCTAATTACTATAGTGAAAACTACTTATGTGGAAGATATGAAAATCATTTTGAAAAAAAAACTGAAGGTTGCACAATATTATGTTAAAAACAAACTAATACAAAATTAGTCTGATTTAAAAATAACTATAGGCATCAAAATCGGTAAAGAAGATACTTACAAATATATAATAGGTGGAAAGAGGGAAGATATTAATAAGTAAAGACCATGAATGAAGACCGGTTTCCCATTTAATTCTGATAACCTTATTACTAGTGGACCCAGTAAGCAAAGGTATCTATTACATCTTTATGTATAACATTTTACTGCTCTATTACGTTAATCAACGCTGATTAAAAGTTTTAAAAATTTTTGTTCAATTTCTTGTGATGTGTAATGTAGGTTTACCAAATAATCAAAGTTATGCTATTACAATAACATATTATTATTATAAAAATAATGTTCCATCCATATAAATATCATTGAAAATGATTCAGGTTATCTAAAAACTGATATCGACAAAGAAATATGTACTACGTCGGCGATATCTGTGCAGATCATATTTATTACTATTAACTGATCTGGTATTATTACATTACCTAGAATGTTATTTAAATGCAAACATCACCTGAAATATTAATAAAAAACGGATTAAATTATGTTAAAGTTTATTTAGTATTTAATTTTTATTTCATTATTATTCTTAATTAGTAATTAATATTTATAGTCCATTAAAATATCACATTTTTTATATTTAGCGGTAGGGTAAGTTTAAACTTAAGTTCAAGTTTGTGGGGTCAAATGAATAGAAATAATATTAAATATAAAATATAATTTAAAATATTCTAATTGTGTGTTTTTTTCCAAGTTTCCAAGTTCAAAATTCCAAGTTTTGCCAGCACTTTGTCACCCCTATAAAATATATTTATACGAAATAACATTAAATTGAATTATTCCTTTAACATAAAAATTACAAAATATTATTTTTACGCATTCTATGGCGGGCTAACAACACTTCAAAATAATTATAACCTTTTAAACAAAAAAAAAATGGGTCTGTCGGTAGAAGTTATACTTCTATACACGCGTTCGCCGTTACAAATTTATATGGGAGTCAATCTACACAATCATTACATATGTAATGCTATAAGTAAGAGAGAGCAGAGAGAGAAACAGAATTAGGTATATAGATATATAGTGCATCGTTTGCTGTATATACACAACATTTTACCTATAATAGGAGTATAGTAAATAAAGGATTGAATTACTCTACAGTAAAATTCATTGTTTATTTTGTTATTAATATAAAAATACAATACAATACACTGCAACATAATTTAATATAATAATACAATACAAATTAAAATGCAATATTCATAAGTATTTAAAAATGACAATATACATAACTTACTTACGCATATATTTAATTTACAATGATAATAATATTAATAAAAATATTGTTTCGTGATACAACTGTCAATTTGTCTGAGATTGACAGACACAAAATTTAATTGTTGTTTGTTGTGTATATAAGTACACATTTATACTCTCTTAATATTAAATATATTTACAAAAGGAACTTTTTTTTCTGGAGAGAGAAAGAGAGAGGAAATTTATCTTCTGTCTCTCTCTTACCTATATTTTACATATGTAATGATTTTGCCGATTCACTCCCGTACAAATTTTCAACGTCGAACGCGCGTATAGAAGTATAACTTCAATAATAAGTACCTAAGTATTAATATAGTATTAATTTTGTTTAACTTTAATTACAAGGATAATTAAGATCGACTTTAAGAGATATTGCAAAATTTTAGAGATTCCAATGTAACTATAATTATTGTTAAGTTTATCTTTAAAAGTACACAATGTGAGATAAATGTATGAAATGATTGATTTCAGTAATGGCTCAGGATAATTATGAAATTTGTTTTAAAGGAATTGTGTAATATGGCCTAATTTTCATATAGATATTTCCGTTATAGTCAACTCTTCCATTTTTTTTTTGTAATCTTTTTCTACTACGTACTATTTTTATATTATATCTTTAACTTCTTGTCCTATTTCTAGATTGTCATCTAAATATTCATCTTGAATTTATTCCACTTCAATTTTATTTCGTAAAAGTTTTTCCATAATTTTAGTATTTCACCTTTTTGGACCAGTGAGATTGTGGTTGATGAATAAATTCATCCAAGTATCAAAACTATTATTTTATACTTATATAGATAATTATAAAAATAAAAATAAAACAGTAGATTACATCACAAACAGGAAATTTAAAAGGCTATTGAATAAGGATGCGAAACTTGGACCCTACGACAAACGGAAAGAAGAAAGATAGACGCCACTAAAATATTCCGTGGACCGACCACAGGACAAATAATTCAATTCTAAATAAGCTAAAAGTCAGCAAATGGCTATCCAGTAAAATACATCTCCAACAATTTTAAATAATTTGGAAATATATAAATCGCAAAAAGGATAACACAAAGAAGCAGAAACATATATATTATGGAAAGTAACGTAGTCAAAATCTAACCTAAAACATATGTCAAGTAGGACACAAAAATCGTACGACAATAATAAGTTAATAAGAACCAAAACAGTCTTTTAGATCAGAAATGATCATTGGGCATGTTTTTTAAAAGAAATGACGCATGATTTGTATAGTCTACAGAAGAAAATTTATTATAAAAGGCCAACAAATGAAGATGAAGTAAGCAATAAATCCAAAACAGCATAAAAAGTATACCTGGATTGATTATCTTTCTTTTATTGCAGTATTGCCAGATTCATCATTTAGTATCCATTGAATTCTGACAAGCAACGGTGGGGGAAATCTTTTTTGGACATCTACGTCACGGAACAAGACACCCTGGCATCTTTCGGCCGAGTATAATACTAAGCCAGAAGACCCCAAGGTAGTGCCGCATTAACCGTATTCCGGCTAAAAAATTAACCACCGTTCCAGAGAGGTGGTCTTGCCACTCAATAAACAACTAAACTAAAAAAGAAACTGAAAATTTATAAATATCCATATCTATTACCATTAATCAAAAAATGTTTAGATGTTTGGCCATAAACTAATAAATAATATTAACTACAAAATTTAGGATCCCTGGCTCAATTTGCTCCTTTCTCCTCCTGCTCCTTTTTCTTCGTCATCCCAGAAATCAGACAGTGTACTTCTCAGACCTCCATTCTTTCTCTTCTCTTAACATTATGTTAACAATGTTTCGTTCATCCAGCCCGAAACCCATTCGCCTCTCGAAATCTCCCATCTCATTTGCCCACCTCTCACAATTAAAAATGTGGGCGGGAGTGTCCGGTACCCCACAAACAGTACAGTCTGCCGAGGCAGATTTGCCTATTCTATTTGTGAAGGTACCAAAACTACCATGTACGGTCAGAAACTGCGTCAGGAAGTAGTCTAGTTTCCTAAACTTACATTCCCACCACGGTCTCAGATCGGGAATAAGCTCCTTCGTCCACCTTGCCTTCCCACTATCATTCACCCATTCTCTCTGCCACTATACTATCGTTCTTTATCTCTCATTCTCATGTATATTTACATCCATCCTAGCTCTTTACACAACAAAACAATCGGTATCACCGCTCCAATGACATATAAAGCCTCATTCGAGACTGTGCTATATGAGCTAGATACTCTGAGAAGTATTCGCCTTTGCGAAGTCTCCATCAGCTTAGCGAATTTCGCAGTGTTTAGTACACTACACCACACAGGGGCAGCGTAGGTTACTACCGACTGAAAAACTCCATTTAGCACCTTTCTTTTGGTGTTTCCTGGGCCTCCAATGTTTGGCATCAATCGTATCAACGACTCCAGATTTCGGTTCGCCTTCACTACTGTCTTTTGGATGTGTACTCCGAACCTTAGACCTTCCGACAACCAGATTCCCAGATATTTAATTGATTTAACCGGTGCAACCTCCACACCTTCCACTATAAAGTGAAGAGAAGATTTCTCTTGGTTCCCTTTGAGAACTAACACCTTAGTTTTCTGAGGCGTTAGCGGTAAATCGTTTACTCTGATCCACCTACTAATGCGACGCAGGGCTGTGTTAGCCGCATTAGCCATGTCCGTTTTCTGACTCGTCTTCGCAACCAGTGCGAGATCATCGGTATAAGCTACAAGAGTGCATCCCCTTTGCATCTGTAGCCTCAACACCCCGTCGTATAGGACATTCCACAGGATAGGACGTAGTACTGAACCCTGCGGAACACCCTGCGACAAACTGATGATGGTATCTGTTTCTCTTATGGACCTTTCAGTAAAGTATCTGTCAATTACGTTGACCAGGTATTCACTAACGCCCAACTCTCTAAGCCTGGAAATGATTTTTTCCCATGATGCCGTATTAAAGGCATTCTTAACGTCGACCAGGATGAGAGCCACCCACCTCTTTGTATCCTGCGTGACTAAAGAGGATACTTCTGTGACCGCATCTATGGTGGACCTTTTGGCCCTAAAACCATATTGGCGATCACTCAGCGCATGCTTTTCTTCTAGGTCTCACTCAAGACGGCCTTTTATAAGCTGTTCGTACAATTTAGCTATCGAACTAAGAAGGCAAATTGACCGAAATCGTACCTCATCCTCTTGACCTTTACCTTTCGGTATAAGGACAACCTTAGCTTCTTTCAACATTGTTAGAAACTGCTGTTGTTGAAGCAGTTTGTTTAGCAATCTCAGAAAAACCTGCGGGTATTTTAGTGCGGCGAGTCTTACTATCTCCGGCATCACCCCATCTATGCCAGGTGCTTTGCGGATCTTCATCTGTCCAATAGCCTCGCCGAGTTCCAACTCAGTGAAAGGTTCCGCATCTACGAAACCAATAACCCTTTGACGCTTATCCTCCACCAGAGTAAAGAGTTCCCGTATTATACGGAATTTCTCCTCCTCAGACAGGGGGTAGGGTGTCTTTTTCCCCTTCAATTCGGTACAGACAATGTTGAAGCCTTGCCCCGAGATATCCCTTTCGAGACCCTGAAGCAGGTTACTGATTATCTGAAGAATTATATCCAGAGATACAGTATATGACAGAATCAGAAACATCAAAAATAACCAAAAACAAAGAAGTTAATGTAAATACGTATTATGACAAAAAACAACACTTGAAACGCTAAAGATGAGAAAAGCTGTTGATAAAGATAGGATACCAAAAATGAAATGCAAAAATATTATGGAGCAGCATGAAGGAACAACTAACCGCAGTGATTAAGAAGATACCGGAATAATGGAGAATTAGGGAACTAATCCTGTTAATCAAAAAGGTAATAAAAAAGCTCAGAAATTATACAGTTATAAACTTTTTAAATGTCACCCTAAAACTTAAAATTAAAAAGTTCTGCAAAAACGAATAAATTACAGGACAACTAAGCAGATGAACAACAAGGTTTTCGTACTCAAATATCGTGTACATATGAAGTATTCGTCATAAAGCAAAGACATAAGGGTATAATCGATCAGCATTTCTGTATCCATTGAATTAAAGAAAGTATTCGACAAAGTAGACACAAAGGTACGATTAATATTTTATATAATAGAGAAGTTTGGTTAGATACCATCAAAACTATTGACAAAGTCTACCGAAACAACAAGGTGAATATCAGTATAGATCAACAACTTTGGGATCCAATAGACATAAGAAACGAAATACGACAGTAGACCCCATTAAGCGCTACGCACAAATTTAATCATGGATGAGCTGTCAAAACATCAAAAGCATTAACATAGGAGAAGAATATTGAATAGGATCCAAAAAAGTATGAAGATGACCCAAAATTAATAAAAACAAGATGAACATAGTCTACATAGACTAGTCCAGAGATTCAACATAAAAGCCAAAATTAAGACGATCTTATCTCAGAAAACAAAATGAATTAGTAAAGAACCAACCAATTAGATGTAATATCGAAATCGTTGGCGTCAGCATTAAATAAGAAGTAGAAGTAAAATACTGCAAGTCTAAACTCCATACATAAGGGTGAAGAAACTATAACATCATAACATTTTTATTTGCGGCGGTATATTGGTATTGCGATCACAAAATCAGTTTTCTTATTCTATTAAATGTTGACCGTACAATTTCTATGCGGCATCTAATTTCTTTTGTTCACAGCATTTTCTGTAATCCATGCTCCAATGTATTTGTACGAAGATATTTGCTCAATTTCTATATTATCTAGTTCTAGTTTATCTATGATGTTTTTTAGCTTCGTAATTAAAACTTCACTATATAAATTCAACAACAATGGTCGTAGAATACACACTTTATGCATCCCACAACGAATCTGGATGTCTTCAATTAGTTCATCTTCAACTTTCATTATCGCTGTTTGATTACAATGTGGGTTAAATGTAATTTCTAATATCTCTAATGTCTATGTTTTTGTTTAACAAAATTTATTTAAAACGATTACGCTGCATTCTGTCAAAAGTCTTCTCAAAATTAATGAAACCTGTATATAATTCCAGATTCATATCTAGGCATCTCTATGAAAGATTTTCTTCTTCTTATTGCGTAATCTCCTTTCTAAGGTTGGCAATCCAAATGGCAATTTTAGCTTTGGAAATTGCTGCACTAAAGATTTCTGTGGTTGAACGGTCAAATCATCTCCTGAGGTCTTCCAGCCACGATCTCTGTCATCTTCCAACTGATCTTTTGCCCTAGACCTTAGCTTCCAATATGATTTGGAGTAATTCATACCTTTAATCTCTCAACACATGACTTAAGTATTGTATTTTTTCTCTTTAATTATGATGAGTAATTCTTTTTGTTTACTCATGCGTCGAAGTACCTCACCATTAGTAACTTTTTGTTATCCATGTTTATCCACGGATTTCTCATGATCCGTCTGTATATATACATTTTAAAGGCATCTATTCTTTTTTCTGTTTCAGAGTCCATTGTCCAACTTTCACAGCCATACAGGAAAATAGAGAAAACGTAACATCTGATTATTTGATCATTAAATGCAAAAGGTGCATCTCAAGTCTCGAGACCTTTCCTAATTCCAATTTGTATATTACTTATATGAATCTTTGATGGTACATCAAGGCAAATATCGAACACAGTATTTAATCAAATCTTGCCCAAGTACTTTCGATCACAAGATCATCTTCAGGGGCATTTCGTCAGTTGTGGCCTATCCAGCAGTAACAGAATGTGATAAATGTAAATTGGGACATAACTAATACACTAAACAAAGACAAACAAACACTTTAAAATTTAAAATTGAAGAAGCTACATTTTATATAGAAGCCGGAGACAGAATTCTGTCTCCGGCGGGAATTTTTATAATAATGGAGCATCTACAGAGACAAGTTTATCTTCATATATTAAAAGAGTAAGAATTGGAGAAGAACATTTTAAAAATGATGCTAAATATCTCAAAAAAAAGAGTAAAACTCATGAAATGCATGTGAGGAGGTTGAAGAAGGATACCAATCCAATTTAATAAGTAAATATCTGGTTGATAATGAAACCAAATTTCATAGTTTCTTTCGTGTGTCAAAAAAATCAGTTTGATTTCGTATTATGTCCTTTTAAGGTAGATATAATGAAATCTCCTTCAAAAATTGTAAAAAGAGTTATAACACCAGAAGAAAAACTTGCTGTTACATTATGGTTAGTTGGTAGACAATGTATCTTCCGTGCAATTATGAAAACAACAGCATTGTTTATGTTAAACATTATTATTATTGACATTTACAAATTAAATATTATTATTAAAATATTAATTGATGTACGTATTTCATTTCAGATTCTTGGCAACAGGAGAATCTTTCCATTCTTTAATATTTGCATTTAAAATATCCCACAATTATATAAGTGTGATTATCTATAATAAGTGCTAGCAGCAATTTGTAAGAGATTAAATAATGTACTAATGCCTGCGCTAACAGAGGACACATGGAAAACAAATTCAATAGAATTTTGGGAAAGATGAAATTTTCCAAATTGTGTCGGAGCAATTGATGGAAAACATGTTAGAATAGTTTTCCCTTCCAGAACTGGCTCTCAAAAAAAGTTCAAATCTAAACAAAAACAATACCTTCCTATTGTAAACGCAATCACGTGTCGATAACCTACAAACTTTCAATTCTATGTTAAATTTTTTAGTGTTTTATGAAATAGACGCATGCATTCGCTGCAGAGCACTGGTATCATATGCAGTAGATGCAGCAGACGCATGCGATTTCTTGCGTCGGGCGCATAAAGCAGACCGCTTGCATAAAGTTACCATTTGAGGAGTACACAGCGCGTCGCCTGCGACTGCTGCTTGTGTCGAACGCATGCCATAATCGCATAAGAGAGACTGCACTTTTAGCCTCTATATACAAACTTTTGAGTAATTCGATGCGTAAATTCTATTAGGTACGGGAGATTTTCCACTTTTAGCTAGTTTTAATGCATATTTTATTTCTTCTATCATAATGTAAGGACCAGTACCATGTTTGTCTCTTAGCAAAAGAGGTGCTTCTTTCCTCTCTTTCTCATCAAAAAGATGTGGTATATATTCTGTCAATATATCCACTTTCTGGTTTAAATCATATTAATAATATTCATAATTAATAATCATAATTAAAGTCATATTCTTTTCCAAAATTCTTCCTGTTGTTAGCACTGCTCACGTAACAGTCTATCTAGCTTCTTTTATTTTCTTCTTTATTAATCGATCGATTCCTTTATATTTAATTAGATTTTTTATTTTGATGACTTTCTTTCACTCATTAAAGCAGTATTTCTTCAGTGATACAAACTTTGTTTTCTTTTGTTTTGGTTTTAGCTTTTTACTTCCTGTTTTATTTACTGCTTGTTGTATATTATGCTATTTCTGATCAACGTTACAGCTACTTTTATTCATTTCTTCTGCATTGTGTAGAGTTTCAGTAAAGAATTTTACAGTTTGTACCTTTGTTTGTGGTTCCCTTAATATCTTAATATCAATCCTGTTATAGTTCTGATTATGGTCTGAACCAATATCTTCTTCAACTGCCATCTCCGCGGCGGAGGTCGGTAATCATCATAGCTATTCGGACTTTTGAGACGGCTGCTCTGAAAAGTTCATTTGATGTACATCCGTAACACTCTCTCAGGTTGCGCAGCCATGACATTCTACGCCTCCCTATGCTTCTCTTTCCGATAACCGATATCTGCTTTAAGGTAATTTTTGACAGAATCTTTAGAATTACGAGTTATAATTAAAATAGAATAATATTCTCCATTCGCTTAGCTCGGGCATATTTTGACAGATTCATTGTCGGAAACCTACAACACAAAAATTCCTACTTCTCAGTATTAATAGCTCAAATATACTACTATTGCAGACTTCTTCCTTTAAAAAAAGAAGAATTATTCCAAATAGTGGAAGTGTATACTAAACCCATAACATTTTCCCTGTATATTTAAAATATAATATTTGAGTTGTTACAATTGAACATATTGTAGTAAATATTTGTATTATTCGCGTTGTTTATTTTAGCTAATATAGTTTTATTGTTCCATAATTTTTGTTTAATTCTTTGTTAGTTCTATTTAGTTAATTAGTTAGTTCTATTTTGAATTTTATTATTAGAGATAGTCAAAGTTTTCCATTTGTTCTATCAGATAATGCGTTGGTAAGTTTTTCTTGAATAAATATAAATATGATAAATGTTCTTTAAAAGTTAATATTTTTAGATGAGTAAGGATGCTGTTAAATTACGAGGTAATCAAACTGCACAAAGATTTATTCAAAACACCAACCATTTTTGTTTAATTATTTGCCCATTCGGCGTAGGTGGATCATTAAAATATACCTATTTATAAAATTATGTAAATATGTTCTTAATAACAAAAACATTTCAGTTAACATCCAGTTCAGTTTGACATGGCGTCAAAAATTAAATAAAAGCTGTGATAAAACTTACAGTAATTTAGTTTATATCGTTAAGTTGCTCCAAATGTAGGCAACCAACTTAAAATTTTTGTTAGGATTTAGCTGGAGTTTCTTGAGAATATTTTTAATAAACGTTTATTATTTTCCAGTTAATTTATTATTTTTTAAAAGTGATGATAATAATGCTGAATAAGCAATATTTCAAATGATATTTAATCACAAAACGTACTTAATATTGTGTTATTGTAAAATCCTCATAATAAAGTACGTTAGATAAAAAAGGTAAAATCCCGGGCCGTCCAAAACTAGTTTCTAATAGGAATAATAGAAGATTATGATTTGTTTTAATTATATTTTTGATGATATTGGATATTTTTGATGAATGATATTTTTGAATTATAATAGAAATATTATGATATTTTTTATAGAACCTACTTTATAACACAATATTAAGTACGTCCTGTGATTAGATATCATTTGAAATATTGCTTTTTCAGCATTATTATCATCACTTAAAAAAAAATAATAAATTAACTGGAAAATATTAAATATATTCTCAAGAAACTCCAGCTAAATGCTAACAAAAAGTTTAAGTTGGTTGCCTACATTTGGCGCAACCTAACGATATAAACTACATTACCGTATCTTTTTTTATAAAACATATTTTTTATATATAATAGAAACTTTACATTCTATATACATGATATAAATTTCTAATTCATAGTATAAGTTTGCAAAAGAGGTCGACGAAATAATCTAATGAAATGCGCTATGAGCACGTGTACTTGGTTGTATAATAATTTCCAGCCACTTCTAGTCTGTCAAAAAGTAACTAACTTCGTAAAACCATAATTACTAAAATCACTAGACAGTTCGGACTGGCATTAGCGAACCGAGTATATTGTCTATTCGCTTAGCTAGGGCATATTTTGACAGACTCATTGTCGGAAACCTACAACACAACAATTCCTACTTCTCAGTATTAATAGCTCAAGTATACTACTATTGCAGACTTCTTTCTTTGAAAAAAAGAAGAATTATTCTAAATTGTGGAGGTGTATACTAAACCCATCAAATTTTCCCTGTATAAATATAATATTTGAATTGTTACAATTTAAAATATTGTAGTAAATATTTGTATTATTTGCGTTGTTTATTTAATTTAATATAGTTTTATTGTTTTATTATCTTTGTTTAATTCTTTTGTTAGTTCTATTCAGTTAATTAGTTAGTTATATTTTAAATTTTATTATTATGGATAGTCAAAGTTTTCCATTTGTTCCATCAGCTGTAATGCGTTGGTAAGTTTTTTTTAATAAATATGATAAAATGTTTTTTAAGAGTTAATATTTTTAGATTAGTTGTTTCTAATTTAATATAAACTTGTTTATACTTACATGAAGGTTTTTGTTGTTTGTTTGGGTTTATATGACTGCAGACCGCGGCCAGGACACTGAATTCATTCACCATATATGTGGAAGATTTTAACATCCTCAAATGCTAATGAGCAAAAATTACTATTGAACCACGAATTTGCCTAGTCAAATTACTAATATTTGCTTTTAGCATATGGAAGTACACTTATTTTGTAAGATAATAAAACAACAGTTTATGTTAATGCTATCCAATGAACTGTTAATCTTTAATCATTGATTCCATCCTAGTCACAACATAAGGAACTTGCTATGTCTTATTTAACCTCACTTTGACTTTTTAATTTTGTAGAATTTATTCCCACTTTTATTATTTTGTACAATAAATAATTTTATTATTTGCTATCAATACATTATACGGTGTAAATAAATAAATATTGATTGTCGGCAAAGTTCTATTTTATTTACTTTTGTTTACATTAATATTGACTAAGAGTACGTATGCTTGGTTGTATAGTAATTTCCAGCCACTTCGAGTCTGTCAAAAAGTAACTAACTTCGCAAAAAAATAATTACTAAAATCACTAGACAGTTCGGACTGGGAATAGCGAACCGGGTATATGCCTATTTACAGTTACGATAATAATGCCAAAGTTAATTCATGAAAGAACATAATATTATTTCAAAAATTTATCTCGGTTTTATTCTAAGAATTATTTAATCTTGTGTCAGCAGTTCTACACTTCTATCAGAATGAAAAATCATGTTTTTTTTTTAATTTGATAAAAATTGGAACTGGTTACATTTAAGTGTAAGTATTGCTACATAATTCTAATAATAAAACTAATCATAATTATTTCGGTAATCTAAAAATCGTAGAATTCACAGGATGATTGATTTGAAAAAAAAAAAACAAAATTTCTTATGATATCAGTAAAGTGGAAGATCTAATAACGAAAATACCACATAAAGATTGGCCATATTACACAATCCCTAAAACAAATTTCATAATTATGATCCAAGCTACCTACATTTGAATAAACTTGTGTACCTATTTCACTAATATTCGAATACCTATTGTTATGCTTGCAAATATTATCTCGTAATTATACACTTATTTTTAATAAAACTATTTCATATTTAATATTTAGTATTTAATAAAACGTATTTTCATTGAATTTGATTGTTGATGTACTTTATATTACTTTTATTTGGAATGAATTAGTATGAAATTGTTACCTATACGATATTTTTCTAAAAAGTCAAGAGAATCTGCATCATAGTTTTCTTTGGCTGTTGAGAATTTATACACTGGTCCACCTGCAGAAATTTGCAGTGTATGTTCAGGATTTTTATTAAGATAATCAGTAATATCGTATACTCCTCGGTTGTATGATACCCACACTCCTGCTTTCCTATAAAAATAAAAATAAAAAAATTATTTAGAAGTATAAAAGACAGAAAGTCTGCTGATCACAATACCAGTCTTCCTAAAATAATAATTTACTTATGCCAAAAATTGAAGTAAATAAGGAACCGAAGCTAAAATACCAGAAGTTACCACAAAGGGTGGACTGGAGGTGAACAAAATAAGTCCATGAAAAAATAAATAGAAAAAGAAAAGAGTAGCATAATCCATGAATGGCGAAAGAACTTAAAATTCTAGAGAAAACCAATGCAGAGTTCGTACCAGTGAAAGAAACGAGTGAGCAGATATTGAACAAGAGAGGGATAATAGAAAAAGCGATGCAATAAAATATACCAATGCTGCTCTGTTTCGTAGATTACACAAAGTTTTTTGATTCAGTAAAATGGAAACCTCTCTGGAGTATTAATGGGAAATATAGGACCGTCTAACAGCCCAGTTAATAAGAAATCTGTGTGATAAAAGCTCAGCTTGATATCACTTTTATTGTATCATCATTATTATACAACATATTATATTCTGAATATATATTGAAAAAAGTACTAGACGGATGGGATAGAGAAATCCAGGCCCGGCTTAAGGGCCGGGCAAACCGGGCGGTTGCCCGGGGCGCCGCGAATGTAAGGGCGGTTAATAAATTGTATTAGTGCATTATAAGGTCCGGTTTGGTTTAAAACGTCATGGCAGATGGTAAAAATAAACCGAAACCGTCTGGAGCATTTTATAGAAAAAGGAAAATTGAAAAGGCAAAGGAAAATGAAAAAGTCTTTGAATTTAAAAAAGTTCTTCTGTTCCTCACAGTCAACCAGCACAGTTCAACAATTAGACAACCATAGTGTTTGCGGACTTGACACTCAAAGAGCCTTCCGGATGTTCAAGCCATCAAACCATCCCACCTGTTCCTGTAAGTATTTGTATAATTTTTATTATATTCTAACTATTGTGTACGTATAAATTCGAACTAAATCTTAAACTTTAAGGGTGCACCTTACTGTTTAAATGCCTATGGTGAAAGTTATATTGAATGTAATAACTGATATGTTGAGGCAAAATGTTTATCTAGAAGTCTAGAAAGCCAGATTTTTTAAATAAAATTTCGTTTTTATAAAATGTCTTTGAAAAAGCCTTTTTTTACTTTTCACTAACTTCTCTCTTCTTTATTTTTCAAAATTTTAAAATTTTAAATTTATAGAACACTAGAGTGGAATGATAACATTCATAATTGAAGTACACATTAATCCACTGAGCTGTAATTATTAATGTCCCACGCACCTGTTTATGGCATTCGCAGTGTGGTAGGGCGCACCCTTAAAACCTTATAATATATTTGGTAAACTTTATATCCTGAACCTGTGAGTAAAAAAACGAATAAATAAAAGCTAGTGCAAAAAATACCCCTTGCCCCCTTAATCCGTAAAATAGTGAAATTCAAAACAGTGACCCTGACCCTGAGTTCTTGAACCATCTTGTACACTGGAAACCCAGCACTAATTTTCCTTAATCCAATCGTTTATATTTTAATAGGATAATGTTTCACTCATTTTGGTCAAACCGTTCTCAAGTTATACATATCATACGGGTGGTATCTAAGACACTGCATAAACGTCTATAAAATAATTATTTATTTCTTTGTACTTGAAACTCGAACGTGCACCGGTAACAGCCACTTTCCGGCCTTTTGATGAAATATACTATTATATCTGTTTAGTTATCAGTAAATTATTTTCCATTGACACTTTCCAGGAGAACATCCTACCACAACTTGGTGGTGAAACTGATCAAATAGAGATAAAAAGGACGCAACGAAAGGGGATATCCTGACGGAGTTTTTGCAAGAAGATAGTGATGATGATGTTACTCGAAAACAATCGTCTGAAAAGGTAGGCCTATAGCCGTATGATGCACATTCCATTGTTTAGAAATATCAGAAGTTGAAGTTCTGAGATAAGCATCGGTATGCCTAGATTTATTTATGAATACTACACATCATAATCACGCTGTAAAAAGTATTTAAACGTTGCTTTACTATATACAGAAAAAAGTTCATACTGAATTTAAAAAAATAAGAATTGTCGTTAGAAAAAAGAATTCTAAAAAAAAAACAAAATTACAGCTTGCAACTGAATTAAACAAAGAGTAAACAAAAAATACACTATTTTTGTTCAACTCTGTATAGATACGCTGATACGTATACTTATACGAACATCTCATTATGAATTAGATTAAATCAGAAGTTATTCTGTATGCTTTCAAAAAAATTGTTGCTGTTTGCTTTTTACTTTCGTGTTATAACTAGATTTTAATTTATACTTCAATATTAACTTTTTTTACAGATGCCGGAAGAAACAGCAGTACTATCGCATGACCCAGGAGCGTGGCCCGTTGACATTTCTAGGAATGATTCAGACATCCTCGTCCGAAGAGGACCAAAACAAATTATTATGGACTTTCCGGTGAACAAAAATGGTCGTCGATTCACTGTCAACTGTTACCGTAGACGCATGGCCAATGGAGAGGAGGTATCACGTTCTTGGTTGATTTATTCAGTATCAAAAGACGCCATATATTGCTTTTGTTGCAGAATTTTTAGTAAAGTTAGACTTTCACTGTCTTCTGAAATAGGCTTTAACGATTGGAAACATATGTCAGAACTTTTAACTGAACACGAAAGGTCCCCAGGGCATATGAAGGCTTTTCAGTCTTGGAAGGAATGTTCCTTGAGGTTGGAAATGGGAAAAACCATCGATGCAGAACATCAAAAAATGATTCAGGCTGAAGTGGGACGATGGCAAGAGGTACTAAAACGTATAATCATTTTTATACAATTTCTTGGCTCGCAGAACTTAGCTTTTCGGGGATCGTCAGACCAACTGTACGTTAGAGAAAATGGAAACTTCTTAAAACTTGTTGAGTTTGTTGGAAAATTTGATCCTGTGATCGCAGAACACATGAGGAAAATTACATGCAAGGAATCCTATGTTCACTATTTAGGGAAAAATATCCAAAATGAGATTATAGAACAGTTAGGCTCGTTGATTCGTGACCAGATTCTGAGCGAGGTGCAAAAGTCTAAGTACTATTCGGTAATTTTAGATTGCACACCAGACGTAAGCCGAACGGAGCAGATGACTTTGGTATTGCGTTATGTGCTATGTGATGAAGGAAAATACCCAGAGGTAAAAGAACGTTTTTTGTGCTTTATACCGATTGAGTCTTCAACAGGTGAAGCACTAACTGACGTTCTCCTGTCCAAACTGAACGAAATAAACCTGCCAATAGGGAACATGCGAGGATAATGGTACGATAATGGATCAAATATGAGAGGGAAAAACGCTTGGGTTCAAAAAAGAATTTTGGACATCAATCCTCGCGCATTTTTTGTCCCTTGTAGCGCACACACTCTTAACCTGGTCGTCAATGACTCAGCGTTGTCTTGTACCAATGCTGTAAACTTTTTCATGGTTTTACAAGAAATGTATAACTATTTGTCTGCCTCTACCCATCGATGGACTGTTCTAAAAAAACATGTATCTGCTCTGACTGTGAAACCACTCAGCTACACAAGATGGGAAAGTCGCATTGACGCGATCGGACCTGTACGTTACCAAGCTGGTAAAATCTATGATGCACTTCTTGAATTATCCACTGACCCATCAGGTGATGCTTATGCTAAAAGTACAGCCTTAGGTCTGGCTAAGAAGCTGAAGAACTTCAAATTTATTTGCTGTCTGGTGGTTTGGAATACAATTCTCTCGAGCATAAATGTGATCAGTAAACTGCTACAAAAAGAAGATTTTGATATTGCAGCCGCTATGGAACTGATAGCTTCTGTAAGTCCTACTTTAATGAAATAAGAAGTGATAAGGGGTTTGAAGAAATGCTTGTTGATGCTCGAGAAGTAGCAGAAAGCCTTGAAGTTGAACCATCCTTCCCTTCTGAACAACAAGTTCGACCAAGGAGAGTCAAGCGCCAATTTGATGATGAGGTACGAGATGAAGCAGTTGTGGATCCAAAAGTAAACTTCAGAAGTAAATGTTACCTCTACATTTTGGACACAACAATCGCATCACTTGAAGAGAGATTTTCTCAGTTATCCACCCACAATGACACGTTTGGATTTCTTTACAAACTGAAAAGAGAAGACATCAATACTCTAATGACTAAATGTGCAGACCTGCAGATATCTCTAACTGATGGAGAGCACCGTGATGTTGAAGGACACCAGATGTATCAGGAACTCTTAGTGCTCAAAACAGTTCTACCCGACGATTGTGGAGATAAACCAAAGGACATTTTGAAATTTATTTCATCACATTCTTTAAGTGAGAACTTTCCAAACGTTTGTGTAGCTCTAAGAATTCTTCTTTCTCTTCCAGTAAGTGTTGCATCTGGAGAAAGAAGCTTTTCTAAACTTAAGTTAATTAAAAACTACTTAAGATCCACTATGTCCCAAGAACGGCTAGTAGGACTGGCACTTATGTCTATAGAATATGATGTATTACAACGACTTGATTTAAGCAACATCATTAAGGACTTTGCTGAAAAAAAGGCTCGTAAAGTTGCCTTTGTAAACTAGACTTGCAATACTTACAGAAGCCTAACAGACTAAATTACATCATTACATCATTGACACCAGGCTATTGTTCATTGTTCTTTATATAATATTTTTAAATATAATGTAAATATACTTTACGTCCAAACTGTGTCCAAAGTCTTATGTTTCTTTAACTGACACTGTGCAAAATATACAACGCTTATGTAAAAAAATGGCGTTGATTTACTATCCAATTACATTTATATGGTATTACACACTTTTTGTGAGTGTCAAATTGACACCGTCTGTGTGTCATATGCACATACGGTGTCAATATAACACACAGTTGGTGTCCAAATTACACACAGACGGTGTCAATATCATATGACACACACAAAAGATGTTAACATCCTGTGATGTCATGCTGTGTTGATTTAATACGAACATTTTACAGTGGGGCTATCAAAGGTCTTAAAATCAGCAGTTACTCAAAAAGTGTTGCAAACTTAAAAACAGCTGATTGTTGTTGTTTTTATAGGGGTTTTTACTAGGAGGGGGGGGGGCGACTCAAAAGATCATTGCCCGGGTGAAAATTTCGTCTTGAGCCGGGCCTGGAGAAATCACTATGGAAGACAGAAAAATCAGTAACCTGTGGTACATAAATAACACACTTATACTAGGAGCGAATGAAGTCTAAATTACTACAATCACAGAACGGCTAAGCCGGATAAGCAAAGAATTTGGACTTTAGATAGAGATAGAGATATTAGACAGATCAAATAATAGTTATCGCACATACACCAAGTGGCAAATTTCGAAGTAGTAGACAGATTTGTATACTTGAGCTCCCTGATAACCAACAATGGTGATAGCTCCTCAGAAATCAAGCACAGACTAGGAACGGCTTGAACCGCAACAGATAAATTAATTAAAATATGAAAAACCGAACAGTAACGAAAAACACTAAGCTCATGTTGGCCAATGCCCTTATTTTTTCCATTGCTAAATACGCAGCTGAAACATAGACTCTAAAAAAACGATAGAAGTAAGATCATTGCTTTCGAAATATGGGTCGACAGAAGAATTCTACACGTGTTCTGGACAGAACACAGAACCAACCTGTCAATTCTTAAAGAACTTAATATAAAAGACAGGCTATTAAAAAACCGAGCATATCTAAATTACTTTGGCCGGCCACATAGCCAAAGCTGAAAAGGTCAACACCATCTTCATACAGGTAACAAAATTGATTTTGAAAACTCCAAAACCATAGCCCCATCCGCTTCTATAAACCAAGAGTTATCTGAGAAGCCATAGAAATTGAAAAAGGCGGAAATGTCTCAATTAGAGACGACGGCATATGGTTACCTTCAACTTGGAAACCTCTCATAAAGAAACTATCCACATAAGCTACATCACCATAGACCACAGTACCAGTAATGTATTGGTTAGTAATCAGTGTATGGGGGCTTGGGAGACTGAGACCTCGGAATCTGTGAAGAAGACATCGAAGAGGATGTTGACAGCTCGGCGCAATGATAATCGAAGCGGTTCAACCCGAACGACTGTTGAGTTTAATATTAATTTCTCTAATCTAATAGTATTAGTCTTAGCTGTAGGTTTGAACAGCATTTGAAATAGTGGACCAATTTAAAACTTGGACAAAAATAAATCCATACCCGGTGATAGACATTGTATAAAATATCGTTCAACTATCTGTCTCCTTTTAGGACGCACCATAGTCTATAGTGCCGCCCAAAGTAAATGTTGCCAATCGTCGTGTAATAATCCGATTTGCGGATCTTTTTGAGAGTTATATCTTCTTCATATCTTTAAATAAATCGGATATTTGCCTATATTTTTCATTTTATTTACCAATCTACTACAACAGACTAATAACAAAAATAAACTTAATGGTTTGTAGTTATTTCCTTTTTTTCCTGTAAATATTTTATGGTTAACACCTTATTTGATAAACATCTAGAGGAATGAGATTGGCAACACCGCTCAAAATATCCATCTGAATGCTTAGATAAACGAAAGAGGGGCTTGCCTAAGGAAGCGATAGGTGGTTTGACAGCATAATAAAATCCTAGATTTATGTGTAGCTTTCAATTTTTATACGTGATGGGCGGGGCAACCTATTTGGGTGGTGTTTTGACTTGTTCTTGAATGAGTTCAGAATCCAGCAGCCCGCTGAAGTATTGGATTTTTATAATATAATTATTTAACAACCTTTTGTTGGCCAACCACCTAGAGCGGAGTTGAGCCGAAAAACATATATTTCGTATGTTCCGAATTTATCTCGTTCAATTTGTATATAATATATATATATATATATATATATATATATATATATATATATATATATATATATATATATATATAATAAAGTCTTATCTCAGCATATTAACAGAGTGATAAAATATCAAAACTATTTTAGCATAAACAAAGAGTAAAAGTCGGTATTTACTAAAACAACTTGATTTCCAATATTTAAAAAAAAATGTCCAAAATAAACGTCATTTATGATGAGATGAGCAAAATTGTGTATTTTTGCTTCGAATTACCAGACTCTTCCGACGGACGGGACGATAGGAAGTCTAGAATTTATCGGCATATCTGCAAGGTGTTAGTTACTGCCAGGTTTTAAATAGTCTACCACTCGTCACTTTTTCTAATGGGGTTGCTAGTTGCTACTTACCTCGTTTTATGTTTTGCAACGTCCTCAGCTGTATAACTAGGTAACTCTTCATCATATTCACCAAGTACTACTTTACTAGTTGCTTTACCTAAAAATATTTAGATACAATGCTGGTGGTATTCTAGTCTACCCGATAAATTTTTTAGTTTTTTATATCTTATATATAAATAATTATCCAAATAAGTTTAAATGTATTAATAATATTTAACGAATTATGAGGAGCCTTAGAAAAACTGGGAAACATAATTTTTATTTGTTAGGACAGAAATAGGAAATACTGAAAATATAATATCCAAAGAACAGCTCAATAAAACTATTACGCTTATTATTACTATTCAAGATGGTATAAAAGTCAACGGTAAAAGTCTTTATTAGAATTAGAAAGCTAACGTTAAAGTAGAAGATCGGATACTCAAGAAATAGAAATATTTACAATGAAATAGAGGTGCTTCTTTTTACCATTGCTGTTTAATGTTTGTAGTGAAAGTTTGTGCCAGAAAGAAGAAACAGTAATCAACGAGGAAATTAAAAATATCATTGAATACGGGAACCACACAGTATTATTTACATTAACGGAAGAGAACTTATAGTCATTAATTGCATTACATAAAAAAACAGAAAAAGAAAAAAGTGTAAATACAGTCTTAATGTGAATTTTTGTGAACAAAACAGAAACTATCCTAAATTCCCATTAAAAATATATTAGTAAACAATAAACTAATTGAACAAGAAGTGGAAAGCTTGTTTGTTGAAAATACCTCCCTTTTTTAGATACATTAAAATTTAAATAGAGAACAAGAATAGACAAGGCAAGTATAATTTCCTGCAACTAATAATAGAATGAAAAATTTTCCATAAGGCACACGCGGTCGTGGCAAATAACGTACATTTTTTTTTTAGTATCAACGTAGCATAAAAACAATAAGTAGTAAACCTACAACAAATGCTAATAAGGAAAGTCCAAAGAAGTGCAAAATTTGCAGCAGTAATCGCCAGCCAACACTAAGGAGACACCTTCCAAAAACAAGAACCAACATAAAACAAAAAACACTACAAACATTCAATAACGTAGGAAAATAATAAATATCATTAGAAATTCTATTACATACTTACCAAGTAAATAGGTCACCGATCCCACAAAAGCGCCTCCTATAACAAGTGTTTTTAAAAGGGCTGCTCGATCTTTTGTAAATTTATTTGTGTGAAACTGTTTATAATAGTTTTGACTAAAATCATTATTATTTATTCTATTAAAATCATAATCGGGAAACGACTGTCCACATATTAAATTAAGTTTTGATTTGGGAAAACGTTTGCTGGAATTTTTAGGGGCATTAAGATTACCAAATTTCTGTGCAGTTGGACTTGCTTTTTGGTATGTTCGAAATCCCGTTGACAGCCTAAAATAAAATGGAGTTATTTTTAGTTATGAGCACTTTATTGATACCGACCTTCTCAGAGCGCCTTTAAAAAGTTCCATTTTTTAAAACACAAATGAAAAAATAACTTGACATATGTTAAAACATGACAGAAAATATGAAAGTCCTAGATTTACATTTCATTGAAAGTGGATATACAAAGGAGGCGTATTACAAAAAATTGCTTTATGAGATGCATAACATCTTCATCCATCCTTTCAATATGTTGTAAATCTTCATATGTCTTATTTTAAGAACTAGGTACTGCTCTAAAAAATATTATTTTAAATATATATATGCAGTTAATTCAAACTAGTATTTATATATTTTAAACTTTTCTTTTTCTTGTGTGTCCTTTATTAAATATATTTTAGGTCTATAGGCAACCTAGAAATTAAGGCAGAAGATATGGATATGTTTTATGAAAAATGGGAAAGATAAAATAAAAATTTGCCAAAATATTATATAAAATGGTAATACATTGATAGATTTTATTGCAATGACAGGAGAAGATATGAAAGTAAAATAGGAAAACATACAAAAAATGAAGCAACAAATGACAATGAAGAAAGTATAATAAAATTTTTGCAGTAGAGAATGGAATGTGTGTAAAGACTACATAGCTACGTAGGAAAGAATAATATAAGAGGACGTTGATTTTACCTGGCGAAAAAACAACAAATTAGAGTAAAGCCGTAATAAACGAAATAAGAACTATAAATTGTACCTATACGGGTAATTCCAAAATAACTTAAAATGTTGAACCAGACAAATAGAAAGAAATTTTTTTCCTTTCTTGTTAAATTTAGCGATAGACAAAAGTAATTTAATATGAGACCACAAATATAGTATAACCAGTGAGATTTTATAATTTTTGTTTAGTGAAGTTATACTTCTATACGCATGCTCG
>OU898281.1:69590182-69636082 GCA_918026665.1 Diabrotica balteata
AACAGCATTGTTTATGTTAAACATTATTATTATTGATATCTACAAATTAAATATTATTATTAAAATATTAATTGATGTACGTATTTCATTTCAGATTCTTGGCAACAGGAGAATCTTTCCATTCTTTAATATTTGCATTTAGAATATCCCACAATTATATAAGTGTGATTATCTCTAATAAGTGATAGCAGCAATTTGTAAGAGATTAAATAATGTACTAATGCCTGCGCTAACAGAGGACACATGGAAAACAAATTCAATAGAATTTGGGAAAGATGAAATTTTCCAAATTGTGTCGGTGCAATTGATGGAAAACATGTTAGAATAGTTTTCTCTTCCAGAACTGGCTCTCAAAAAAAAGTTCAAATCTAAACAAAAACAATACCTTCCTATTGTAAACACAATCAGGTGTTGATAACCTACAAACTTTCAATTCTATGTTAAATTTTTTAGTGTTTTATGAAATAGACGCGTGCAGTCGCTGCAGAGCACTGGTATCATATGCAGTAGATGCAGCAGACGCATGCGATTTCTTGCGTCGGGCGCATAAAGCAGACCGCTTGCATAAAGTTACCATTTGAGGAGTACACAGCGCGTCGCCTGCGACTGCTGCTTGTGTCGAACGCATGCCACAATCGCATAAGAGAGACTGCACCTTTAGACTCTATATACAAACTTTTGAGTAATTCGATGCGTAAATTCTATTAGGTACGGGAGATTTTCCACTTTTAGCTAGTTTTAATGCATATTCTATTTCTTCTATCATAATGTAAGGACCAGTACCATGTTTGTCTCTTACCAAAAGAGGTGCTTCTTTCCTCTCTTTCTCATCAAAAAGATGTGGTATATATTCTGTCCATATATCCACTTTCTGGTTTAAATCATATTATTAATATTCATAATTAATAATCATAATTAAAGTCATATTCTTTTCCAAAATTCTTCCTGTTGTTAGCACTGCTCACGTAACAGTCTATCTAGCTTCTTTTATTTTCTTCTTTATTAATCGATCGATTTCTTTATATTTAATTAGATTTTTTATTTTGATGATTTTCTTTCACTCATTAAAGCAGTATTTCTTCAGTGATACAAACTTTGTTTTCTTTTGTTTGGTTTTAACTTTTCACTTCCTGTTTTATTTACTGCTTGTTGTATATTATGCTATTTCTGATCAACGTTACAGCTACTTTTATTCATTTCTTCTGCATTGTGTAGAGTTTCAGTAAAGAATTTTACAGTTTGTACCTTTGTTTGTGGTTCCCTTAATATCTTAATATCAATCCTGTTATAGTTCTGATTATGGTCTGAACCAATATCTTCTTCAAGTGCCATCTCCGCGGCGGAGGTCGGTAATCATCATAGCTATTCGGACTTTTGAGACGGCTGCTCTGAAAAGTTCATTTGATGTACATCCGTAACACTCTCTCAGGTTGCGCAGCCATGACATTCTACGCCTCCCTATGCTTCTCTTTCCGATAACCGATATCTGCTTTAAGGTAATTTTTAACAGAATGTTTAGAATTACGAATTATAATTTTTTTTTATTGAGTTAATGCCTCGACAACTATGATCATTGGCATGGTACAGTCAGGTACCTAGTGTAGTGTGTGTGTATATGTAGAGTAATTGTCTTGATACTTAGCAAAGTCGACGTCATTGTCTTTGCTAAGAGACGCTAATTGTATCCGAACATGGATAGAAATTATTTTCATTCATTAATTTTTAATAAACAAAAATTTCTCCACCCAGATAGGATTCGAACTCACGACCTTTAGGGTTAAAGGTAGGCGCTCTTACTATTGAGCCACAGAGAGGGTTGAATTATAATTAAAATAGAATAATATGCCTATTTACAGTTACGATAATAATGCGAAAGTTAATTCATGAAAGAACATAATATTATTTCAAAAATTTATCTCGGTTTTATTCTAAGAATTATTTAATCTTGTGTCAGCAGTTCTACACTTCTATCAGAATGAAAAATCATGTTTTTTTTTAATTTGATAAAAATTGGAACTGGTTACATTTAAGTGTAAGTATTGCTACATAATTCTAATAATAAAACTATTCATAATTATTTCGGTAATCTAAAAATCGTAGAATACACAGGATGATTGATTTGAAAAAAACAAAATTTCTTATGATATCAGAAAAGTGGAAGATCTAATAACGAAAATACCACATAAAGATTGGCCATATTACACAATCCCTAAAACAAATTTCATAATTATGATCCAAGCTACCTACATTTGAATAAACTTGTGTACCTATTTCACAAATATTCGAATACCTATTGTTATGCTTGCAAATATTATCTCGTAATTATACACTTATTTTTAATAAAACTATTTCATATTTAATATTTAGTATTTAATAAAACGTATTTTCATTGAATTTGATTGTTGATGTACTTTATATTACTTTTATTTGGAATGAATTAGTATGAAATTGTTACCTATACGATATTTTTCTAAAAAGTCAAGAGAATCTGCATCATAGTTTTCTTTGGCTGTTGAGAATTTATACACTGGTCCACCTGCAGAGATTTGCAGTGTATGTTCAGGATTTTTATCAAGATAATCAGTAATATCGTATACTCCTCGGTTGTATGATACCCACACTCCTGCTTTCCTATAAAAATAAAAAAATTATTTAGAAGTATAAAAGACAGAAAGTCTGCTGATCACAATACCAGTCTTCCTAAAACAATAATTTACTTATGCCAAAAATTGAAGTAAATAAGGAACCGAAGCTAAAATACCAGAAATTACCACAAAGGGTGGACTGGAGGTGAACAAAATAAGTCCATGAAAAAATAAATAGAAAAAGAAAAGAGTAGCATAATCCATGAATGGCGAAAGAACTTAAAATTCTAGAGAAAACCAATGCAGAGTTCGTACCAGTGAAAGAAACGAGTGAGCAGATATTGAACACAAGAGAGATAATAGAAAAAGCGATGCAATAAAATATACCAATGCTGCTCTGTTTCGTAGATTACACAAAGTTTTTTGATTCAGTAAAATGGAAACCTCTCTGGAGTATTAATGGGAAATATAGGACCATCTAACAGCCTAGTTAATAAGAAATCTGTGTGATAAAAGCTCAGCTTGATATCACTTTTATTGTATCATCATTATTATACAACATATTATATTCTGAATATATATTGAGAAAAGTACTAGACGAATGGGATAGAGAAATCACTATGGAAGACAGAAAAATCAGTAATCTGTGGTACGTAAATAACACACTTATACTAGGAGCGAATGAAGTCTAAATTACTACAATCACAGAACGGCTAAGCCGGATAAGCAAAGAATTTGGACTTTAGATAGAGATAGAGATATTAGACAGATCAAATAATAGTTATCGCACATACACCAAGTGGCGAATTTCGAAGTAGTAGACAGATTTGTATACTTGAGCTCCCTGATAACCAACAATGGTGATAGCTCCTCAGAAATCAAGCACAGACTAGGAACGGCTTGAACCGCAACAGATAAATTAATTAAAATATGAAAAACCGAACAGTAACGAAAAAAACTAAGCTCATGTTGGCCAATGCCCTTATTTTTTCCATTGCTAAATACGCAGCTGAAACATAGACTCTAAAAAAACGATAGAAGTAAGATCATTGCTTTCGAAATGTGGGTCGACAGAAGAATTCTACACTTGTTCTGGACAGAACACAGAACCAACCTGTCAATTCTTAAAGAACTTAATATAAAAGACAGGCTATTAAAAAACCGAGCATATCTAAATTACTTTGGCCGGCCACATAGCCAAAGCTGAAAAGGCCAACACCATCTTCATACAGGTCACAAAATTGATTTTGAAAACTCCAAAACCATAGCCCCATCCGCTTCTATAAACCAAGAGTTATCTGAGAAGCCATAGAAATTGAAAAAGGCGGAAATGTCTCAATAAGAGACGACGGCATATGGTTACCTTCAACTTGGAAACCTCTCATAAAGAAACTATCCACATAAGCTACATCACCATAGACCACAGTACCAGTAATGTATTGGTTAGTAATCAGTGTATGGGGGCTTGGGAGACTGAGACCTCGGAATCTGTGAAGAAGACATCGAAGAGGATGTTGACAGCTCGGCGCAATGATAATCGAAGCGGTTCAACCCGAAAGACTGTTGAGTTTAATATTAATTTCTCTAATCTAATAGTATTAGTCTTAGCTGTAGGTTTGAACTGCATTTGAAATAGTGGACCAATATAAAACTTGGACAAAAATAAATCCATACCCGGTGATAGACATTGTATAAAATATCGTTCAACTATCTGTCTCCTTTTAGGACGCACCATAGTCTATAGTGCCGCCCAAAGTAAATGTTGCCAATCGTCGTGTAATAATCCGATTTGCGGATCTTTTTGAGAGTTATATCTTCTTCATATCTTTAAATAAATCGGATATTTGCCTATATTTTTCATTTTATTTACCAATCTACTACAACAGACTAATAACAAAAATAAACTTAATGGTTTGTAGTTATTTCCTTTTTTTCCTGTAAATATTTTATGGTTAACACCTTATTTGATAAACATCTAGAGGAATGAGATTGGCAACACCGCTCAAAATATCCATCTGACTGCTTAGATAAACGAAAGAGGGGCTTGCCTAAGGAAGCGATAGGTGGTTTGACAGCATAATAAAATCCTAGATTTATGTGTAGCTTTCAATTTTTATACGTGATGGGCGGGGCAACCTATTTGGGTGGAGTTTTGACTTGTTCTTGAATGAGTTCAGAATCCAGCAGCCCGCTGAAGTATTGGATTTTTATAATATAATTATTTAACAACCTTTTGTTGGCCAACCACCTAGAGCGGAGTTGAGCCGAAAAACATATATTTCGTATGTTCCGAATTTATCTCGTTCAATTTGTATATAATATATATATATATATATATATATATATATATATATATATATATATATATATATATATATAATAAAGTCTTATCTCAGCATATTAACAGAGTGATAAAATATCAAAACTATTTTAGCATAAACAAAGAGTAAAAGTCGGTATTTACTAAAACAACTTGATTTCCAATATTTAAAAAAAAATGTCCAAAATAAACGTCATTTATGATGAGATGAGCAAAATTGTGTATTTTTGCTTCGAATTACCAGACTCTTCCGACGGACGGGACGATAGGAAGTCTAGAATTTATCGGCATATCTGCAAGGTGTTAGTTACTGCCAGGTTTTAAATAGTCTACCACTCGTCACTTTTTCTAATGGGGTTGCTAGTAGCTACTTACCTCGTTTTATGTTTTGCAACGTCCTCAGCTGTATAACTAGGTAACTCTTCATCATATTCACCAAGTACTACTTTACTAGTTGCTTTACCTAAAAATATTTAGATACAATGCTGGTGGTATTCTAGTCTACCCGATAAATTTTTTAGTTTTTTATATCTTATATATAAATAATTATCCAAATAAGTTTAAATGTATTAATAATATTTAACGAATTATGATGAGCCTTAGAAAAACTGGGAAACATAATTTTTATTTGTTAGGACAGAAATAGGAAATACTGAAAATATATCCAAAGAACAGCTCAATAAAACTATTACGCTTATTATTACTATTCAAGATGGTATAAAAGTCAACGGTAAAAGTCTATATTAGAATTATAAAGCTAACGTTAAAGTGGAAGATCGGATACTCAAGAAATAGAAATATTTACAATGAAATAGAGGTGCATCTTTTTACCATTGCTGTTTAATGTTTGTAGTGAAAGTTTGTGCCAGAAAGAAGAAACAGTAGTCAACGAGGAAATTAAAAATATCGTTGAATACTGGAACCACACAGTATTATTTACATTAACGGAAGAGAACTTATAGTCATTAATTGCATTACATAAAAAACAGAAAAAGAAAAAAGTGTAAATACAATCTTAATGTGAATTTTTGTGAACAAAACAGAAACTATCCTAAATTCCCATTAAAAATATATTAGTAAACAATAAACTAATTGATCAAGAAGTGGAAAGCTTGTTTGTTGAAAATACCTCCCTTTTTTAGATACATTAAAATTTAAATAGAGAACAAGAATAGACAAGGCAAGTATAATTTCCTGCAACTAATAATAGAATGAAAAATTTTCCATAAGGCACACGCGGTCGTGGCAAATAACGTATCAACGTAACATAAAAACAATAGGTAGTAGACCTACAACAAATGCTAATAAGGAAATTCCAAAGTAGTGCAAAATTTGCAGCAGTAATCGCCAGCCAACACTAAGGAGACACCTTCCAAAAACAAGAAACAGCATAAAACAAAAAACACTACAAACATTCAATAACGTAGGAAAATAATAAATATTAGAAATTCTATTACTTACCAAGTAAATAGGTCACCGATCCCACAAAAGCGCCTCCTATAACAAGTGTTTTTAAAAGGGCTGCTCGATCTTTTGTAAATTTATTTGTGTGAAACTGTTTATAATAGTTTTGACTAAAATCATTATTATTTATTCTATTAAAATCATAATCGGGAAACGACTGTCCACATATTAAATTAAGTTTTGATTTGGGAAAACGTTTGCTGGAATTTTTAGGGGCATTAAGATTACAAAATTTCTGTGCAGTTGGACTTGCTTTTTGGTATGTTCGAAATCCCGTCGACAGCCTAAAATAAAATGGAGTTATTTTTAGTTATAAGTACTTTATTGATACCGACCTTCTCAGAGCGCCTTTAAAAAGTTCCATTTTTTAAAACACAAATGAAAAAATAACTTGACATATGTTAAAACATGACAGAAAATATGAAAGTCCTAGTTTTAGATTTCATTGAAAGTGGATATACAAAGGAGGCGTATTACAAAAAATTGCTTTATGAGATGCATAACATCTTCATCCATCTTTTCAATATGTTGTAAATCTTCATATGTCTTATTTTAAGGACTACTGCTCTAAAAAATATTATTTTAAATATATATATGTAGTTAATTCAAACTAGTATTTATATATTTTAAACTTTTCTTTTTCTTGTGTGTCCTTTATTAAATATATTTTAGGTCTATAGGCAAGCTAGAAATTAAGGCAGAAGATATGGATATGTTTTATGAAAAATGGGAAAGATAAAATAAATATTTGCCAAAATATTACATAAAATGGTAATACATTGATAGATTTTATTGCAATGACAGGAGAAGATATGAAAGTAAAATAGGAAAAAATACAAAAAATGAATCAACAAATGACAATGAAGAAAGTATAATAAAATTTTTGCAGTAGAGAATGGAATGTGTGTAAAGACTACATAGCTACGTAGGAAAGAATAATATAAGAGGACGTTGATTTTACCTGGCGAAAGAACAACAAATTAGAGTAAAGCCGTAATAAACGAAATAAGAACTATAAATTGTACCTATACGGGTAATTCCAAAATAACTTAAAATGTTGAACCAGACAAATAGAAAGAAATTTTTTTCCTTTCTTGTTAAATTTAGCGATAGACAAAAGTAATTTAATATGAGACCACAAATATAGTATAAGCAGTGAGATTTTATAATTTTTGTTTAGTGAAGTTATACTTCTATACGCATGCTCGACGTTGGAAATTTGTACAGGAGTGAATCCGTGAAATCATTACATATGTAAAATAATGAGTAAGAGAAATACAGAAGATATATTTTCTCTCTCTTCCTCTCTCGAGAATAAAAATGTTCCTTTTGTATATACTTCATCTAATTTACTTACCGTTGCACGTCATCCGCGTCATAGTCCGTGAGGTCACATGATGAGGTCTCTGTTGGATTTGTTTTTTCAATAAAATGAGCTAACCAGTCTCTAAACAGATTTGATTGAACCCACCCAGACGGGTGAGCTCTTCCAATTGACCCAGGAGGAGCTCCTTTCATAAGGAGATCAGACATGTTTATCCTTGAGAAAATCAACATCGGAGGGACATAAGATCCTCCTGCACTCATTGAACATATGACTGTGACCAAAGATCCACGTTCTGCTGCAGTTAGAGAACATATTTGGCGTTTACCTTTACTGGCAATAACTTGTGGTATTTTTGTCTGAACTACACTCAGGCCCGTTTCATCCACATTCCAAATACGGTCACCTGGGTATTTGTGTTTTGAATATTCGGACTCCAGCAAGTCATAAAAGGCATTAACTCTTTCACGAGTAAAACCTTTTGCACGAGCATATGATGTTCCAGTTGGCTTTCGGATTGACAACTTGTCTTTGTGTCGTCTAAGGAAATGGTCCAACCAAGCCCTGCCAGCAATTTCGTTTCTAAAGTTGGTTTGAATCCCATTTCTAATTGCTAGTTGGTAAGCCATTCGACGAACATCCAAGCGAGTGAACCCGTAAAATTTTGCCTCCATATACTTCAGGTACTCCACTAGTTCATTTTCCAGTTCTTCAGGTATAGCTGGTTTCCTACCTAGCTTTTTTGTGTGAACTTCAGTGGCTTCAGATGTACTTGCCTCTTTAACATATCTTCTTAAAGTGGTCTTAGGCACATCAAAATGTTTAGAAGCCTTTTTGACACCCATTTTCTTTTCAGTGACAGCTGCTACTGCTTCTTTCATTTTGTCCTTGTCCCAAATTTGCCTTTTTCTGGCTGGTTTAGGTGTTAAGCTGATTCTAGGCATCTGAAAAATAAAAAAACCACAAATATTGAAACTGCTTGTAATATGGACCCCGTGGTCCATATTACCATTACCTAGGGGGGCCATAATACACACATCTCCAAGTTTAAAACACGTGGTTACAAGATAAAATGTAAAAGACTTAGAACATTCTAGTCTGTGTTAAACTGTAGGTAATAACCTCTAATTCATATGCACGATACTTAGAACTAAGTTATTATTAGTTATGGTAAGTTAAAATCAAGAAATTTACATACCTTTCAAAGTTTTGAAGATTGACCAAAACACAAACTACTGCACAATTACTGAGTGACTGCACTTAATGGCTCACAGCGCTCCTACCGGCCAGTTGGTATACTAGTGAACTAGTTCCAGCGTTCTCCACTAGATTTCAGCACTTTGTTATTAAAATACGGAGGGGGGCCATAAAATATGCAGGGGCCATATTACCACCTTCTCCTCTAATTTGCATACTTTTTATGCAAGTTTCTATTGTGCCGATTAAGACTTGATTGGGTCTGAAACACCTTATTACACTCAAGACAAAACACTCCCATTTTCTCTTATTTTTGAAGAAAGAAATCTACAATTAAAATACCAACAAATTGACCGTCAAAAAATAATTATATATTATTTATCTATGAAATAATTTCTTAGGTTATACGGTAATATACCAAAAATCACGTGTGCGTGGTGACATCACGTTAAGTTTAGAAACTGATTGGTGACGTCACGGCACGATCTGCGAAGTCTTCCTTTTAGGTGCTCCTGATATTTTGGCATAAATTGGTAACACTTATTTGACAGTTGCGGTGTTTAATTTAACTTCTTATAAAACACTTTAATTTAACATAAATTTAACATAAAACGTAAAATGTTTGATGTAAAATACTATTATTCTGTTATTTGTCAAACCCTGTTATTAATTATCCTGCTGATATATTTATTTTACTTAATATTTTGTTAACTATTAACTTTAGTTAAAGTAGTTAAAGGTATTTTATACCAAAATTCAGAAGTATTGATGTTTTTGTCTATTTTTCCTTCTTTGCCTGGAGTAATTGCCTTAAATCAGAATTATGCAGCTGATTTGTAAAATGCGATTATCTCGAAAGCTGTTGAGTTTTAAAGTTATTAACAAGTATACATTTTTTTTTTTTTGTTAAAATATTGTATCTTTAATATTTTTTGTCACAAATACAGGTAACTTAAAGAACAAAAAAGTTAAGTGCAAATTTATGCCACATATGTAGCATATGTGGCGCCCTCTATCAGCTACATGAAAGCGTGCATCAAATTATAATTTCTCATATTTAAAAGTACCTAGCTGTAAATTTTTATACATAAATGTTTACAAACATGAAAGTTATGGCAAAAAATAAAATTTTAAATTTGCACTTAAACACCCTATATCTTCCTTAATATCAACATTTTATTAAAACAATTTGGCTTAAATCGTAATATTTTAAAGTGTAGAATCTACTGTTTCTTTTTGTACAATTACTGGACCACCCTGTATATGTAATATATGCAAAAATGCTAAATTTTAAAATAAAATTAAAATTTATAACATAATCTGAGTTGTTCGTTTTTTATTTTTATCCTCCACAAACATTTTTTGAAGTTATACTTCTATACGCGCGTTCGACGTTGGAAATTTTCTCTCTCTTTCTCTCTCAAGAATAAAAGTGTTCCTTTTGTAAATATATTTAATATTTATTAATATTATTATTTTTTTATTATTATTATCATGCTAAATTAAACATATGCGTAAGTAAGTTATGTATATTGTCAGTTTTAAATACATATTAATATTGCATTTTAATTAATATTGTATAATTACATTGAATTATGTTGCAGTGTATTGTATTGTATGTTTATATTAATAACAAAATAAACAATAAATTTTATTGCAGAGTATGTGCAAAAAAAATTTTTGCATTCACTCCTTTTATACATATCATGAAAATAAAAATATATATTTTCATTAAAATATTGATTCAATCCTTCATTTACTATACTCCTATTACAGGTCAAATGTTTATATACAGCAAACGATGCACCATATACCTAATTATTTTTCTTTTTGCTCTCTTTTACCTATAGCATTACATATGTAATGATTGTGCAGATTGACTTCCATATAAATTTGTAACGACAAATGCGTGTATAGAAGTATAACTTCTACCGGCAGTCCCAATGGATTGCCACACCTGTTTTTTTGCTCCTGAATCCACTTTGCTTCGCATCATCCGCAGCTGAATTCTCTATTCCTTTTTTTTTATAATCTTGTCGTAAAATGTAGAAACAGAGTTTGTTACACTTAATCCTCTACAGTTGGAACACTTGCTTCTGTCGACTTTTTTTATGAAACTCCAGTCATCAGAGACGAAAATACCACTGAGCCTCTAAAAATCATACGAACAAGCTGAATTTGGCTGAGAATGTCAATTTTGTGACCCAAAAAAAGATGCAAAAAGTTTACCACTTTTAGATTTACCCCACTTTTAGGTGGGGTAAAAGTTTTAAATTTTTTAAAGAAGCCTAAAAGTAAAACTTTTACTTTTACTTCGTTTAAGACGAAAAAAATCGATTTATTAAAAATCTGTACGCCGTAGAAAAAAAAACGTAGCTGAGATAAGTTTGAAAAAAAATGTTTATTACCACTTTATGTGTGGAATGAACTGTTTTGTTTCAGAAACAACTCTGGAAGAGACCGGTGATGTTGAATATCAGCTATGTGCGCGAAATCAATTTTAAATAACATTTGTATTAACCGACGGTAAAAATTCGATATCTTTTGATAAGTGTTTGGGAAAGTATGTGCGAATGCATTTCATATTTTTACAGTTAATATTTTTTCTGTTACGGTACTGTAATGTGATCTAATTTGGTGCTGTATTTTAAAAGACCTTTTTGAAATATATTGTTTCCTGTTGTCTCATAAAACTTAAACTGGATATCTCATTTATGATGTTGTGAATACGGAGAATTTGGCTTTTTCCTTTGTATTCAAGATAAAGATTCAAATACAAAGATCGAAACAAGTGGTTGATTTATGGCATGCCCGGCCTATGAGATGTTGACCATCCCACCAGAGGGTGGTTTGTGCCCGAGATGCTCTCAAACCCTCAAGATTGGCACTTCTTCGTCAGACAACGATCGATCGACACGCATCTAGTTCCGGACGGTTCTCGCGCTAAGCCTCGGGCGACGCTAGCGTCGGTATCACCGACCAACTCTTCAGCTTGGTACGAACTCATCAGTAAAACCAAAGGGTAAGCCTTATAATTCTTTAAACAAAACATTGACAATGAGTAAACCAGTTGATTTCATAACTTATTCACCATTTATAGTTGCTATTTTCGCTAAGTTTGTATACCAACCAATATTGCATATTTCGTTATAATTATTAATCTGATATAATTTAACCAGCGACCTCTCAAGTTTAATCCTAAACATTTTGATCACTTCGAGCCGAATTATAAATAATTATAACTTTGATTCAATTAAAATTTCATTGTGTTTCAATTAATTCATTTTAATTAATTGTTTTTCTTTGTTTCTTTTCAATTTAAATCTAATTCGGTCCTTCGAACATTATTTTAAATTTTATTTACATACTTAAATTTGTTCACATATACATAGCAATTTTTAAAATTATTTCTATTTTTATAATTCATAATTTCAGTAGGTAAAATACTTTTATATATATTTTGATTAATACATGCATTAATTATACATATATATTACATTACGTTTATGATTTGTTTTACATTTTTTTACATTGGTTTTATGCTAATTTTTGTGAATTATTTTTTGTTTTGCTTGTATCATACTTTCCACACATTTCTTTCGATTTTTTTGTTACTTACCTTTTTATCGATATGCTCACTTTTTTGCAATTGATTTTGTTTAAAACCGTTCGCTTCTTTGTTTCAAGATATTCTTTTTGTGTTGATTTGTTAATTTATTCTTGCATTGTCTTCTCTTTTGTACTCGTATCATATAATGCTCAACAAAATGAACAAATCCAACTTTTCGCGCCATACTCGGCATTTTCTAGATTCAAGGAGGCCTATAAAATGCATTCAAGTATCAAAACCACACACCTTCATTATTATTCGTAGCCAGGGTAGATTTTCATAAATCTCACAACTTTGTTTCGATTTAATTTATTCTTCTTCTACTCGCTTTCGATTGTCACTGTCTTATTTCAATATTTCGATAAAATCTCAGTTACCTGTGGTTTCGTTAGTGCCACAAAGCACACTAAGGTAACTAATTAAGCTGTTAAATGTGTCTTGTGTTCCGGTTCTTATCAGTCATATAAATGTTTGTATTTTTGTGACTAAGGGGATTCAAGAACTTTTCTCGTTGGTTAACCCCATAATTCTTGTGTACGCCGCCTAATTCCGGCCTCATTCCGAACGACGAAGACGGTTTGCGAATCACGGCCTCGCGTTTTGCTTCGTTTGTTAAACAACCGTCAAATTTCTCTTGTTCCTTTAGACAACCACTTCTTGAAATACCAACATTTCTATTTTGCTACACAACCACATTTACTATCCTCGTCTATTTCTTTTCACATAGTTGATACATATCAAATATATTTTCGCATCTTTCTTATAATTCGTATCCTGCCAGATACAGGCTCCACAGCCAATTCTATTTCAGTAATCTACCAAATCACGCATTTTTTAATCAGATCTTATAGACATACTCATAGGGATTGAATTGGTTCTTCGTTTCGTAAATTCTGGTCAGAATTCTTGGCGAACCAAATTATACTGTGGTCTTAGAAATCATTTTCAATTATGTTCTATAAGGGCGAGTCTCTACAACTCATTCTGTATTTTATTCACATCTTTCGCTACTTCTATGTATACAAACATATATCTGTACTACAAGGTTTTGGGAAGCAGAAAACAGTAGGCACGTGTTAGTTTTGTCCAAACACGACCAAAAGCTCTTGAAGGATATTTCTAAGTTGTTGATTTTCTAAAAGTTGACAAGCCGATTTTCTGTTATTCCACCGTTTTTACAACCCAATGCTCTTTATTTATCTTTTCCTCTTGTTTATATTCGCTACTCATTCGTTATTCTTATGCATACCTTCGTTTTGTATGCTAGAGAATCGCTTCAGGAAACTCCCGAATCTCAAAGAGACATATGTTGCATTCATGGAAGATTTTGTTACTTCTCAACATATGATGCCGGTTCCTGAATCCGATTTTAAATCGACTATTTCTTATAACTCTCAGACAGTTTTCAAAAAACAAATTTTTATTTCGCTTCTTTTATCCAAAATTCGTACTAGCTTCGACGCCAATCTATATGACGTTCGAGGTGTGTCGCTACTCGACGCTTTTGATACTGGTCCTAAAAGGGCATCTCGTCCTTTACTTAATTTTCGATATCTTCGTTGTTGTTTTATTTGCGATATAAAGCAAACGTATCGACAAATTAAAGTAAATAAGGAATTTTGGAACTATAAAAGGGGGTCCTCTGGAGATCGGACTTTTAAACCTCTCCAAGAGTTGTTACTACGTATCGTTACTTACGGTATTTCTTTGTTTTATTTCGCTTAAAAACTCTACTAGAGTAACGTCTTGTGTACGCAGCCTGATTCCCACCTCATTCGGAACGACGAACACGGTTTGCGAATCACGGCCTTGCGTTTTGCTTCGCTTAAAAACTCTACAAGAGTAACGCTTAGTTTTATTGCTCGATGGTTTTCGCTAGGCAGTGGGCCAGCAGCCATCTCGACGGACCTACGTCAGAATCACGCTTCGAGTGATTTTCTTTTATTTACTCACCTTGTGCAGTGAGAACTTGCTTAGCTTTTAAAGCACGATACGATGGTTTTCCGCTAGGCAGTGGGCCAGCAGCCATCTCGACGGACTTGCGTCAGAAATACTACTCACCTTCTGCAGTGAGCACTCGCTTAGCTTTTAAAGCTCGATGGTTTTTCGCTAGACAAAGCAACATTGTGTCAGCAACCATCTTTATTTTTTTGCTAGACAAAGCAACATTGTGTCAGCAACCATTTTTATTTTTCGCTAGACAAAGCAACATCGTCTCAGCAACAATCTTTATTTATTTGCTCGATGGTTTTTTGCTAGACAAAGCAACATTGTGTCAGCAACCATCTTTATTTATTTGTAAGGCTTTGACTTAGACATTTTGACATGTTGTTCGTTAACACAGAGGAACTTTTCATTTTTACGGTACTGGGCCTAAAATGGAATCCTACGGCTGACTTCTTTTCTCATGCTTCTCGTCCCTTTGACAAACCCTGTACAAAGCGGGCTATTCGTTCGTAAATCAGTCGTATTTTGTTGCTATCCTCTTGTTTTTATTCCTTTTCCATGTCTTTTTGCTAGTCAAACGTCTTTTACAACCGTTGTGGTACTTTGATGTAGTCTGGGATGATGCAACATCTGAACAGATACATCTGACCTCTGTATTTGTATGTGTTACATTTCTGGTGTTATTTCTATACACGAACATCTATCGCAGGATCGGAGCTCTTGGTAGCTATACGGCTGACTGATCTAGTCACATTTGTCAACGAGTCTAGTCCAATTTTCATGCTCGCTCTGTCTCGACAAGATTGGAACTCTTGGCAGCCATAGTGCTGGCTGATCAAGTCACCTTTGTCATAGGGTTTTCCTTCCCATCCTCCGATATTTGATCTGACTCTACGATTGCGCTCCCTTGAGCTAATTTTTCTACCCACAAATTGTCAATCGTATTAAACACATACAAGAACTGATACCACACTCTACTCGGCATTATATGCCTTCTAATCAACACCGCTCTGATTGTGGTAGTCGTGTTTTATCACCGGCACAATTATTACAATCTTCACCAAACTGGCATTTTCCTACCGTGGATCTCGTTGAAATATCATTACTTCCCGGCTGTCATTGCAGACTTGAAATGCGACACCACGCCGAGATTTCGACGCTGTTCTTCTTCTTTTTTTTGCGCACTCCACGGAATTCTTATAGGAAAAGGGGCCAACGGTATTGTGTTTGACAAAGTCCTTCTAGTTTAGCCGATCGAAAAATGCTACCGATTTGACGCTATTCTTTTCTAATTGATGACATTGTACGCGTTGTTAATCTGAGCACAGTTTCAGATGGCATCCAACAATGTTCTGTGGTCAAAATATGACCGCCGCTTATTTGTTAATTCATATTTTATTCTTACTTAGTTCTTAACTTGTATATCGATCTTTTCAGGTCTATTCTTTATACTTATACTTTTAGCTGTTTTTAAAAACATTCGTTTTTGGAGCGGGAGAATGTTTGGGAAAGTATGTGCGAATTCATTTCATATTTTTACAGTTAATATTTTTTCTGTTACGGTACTGTAATGTGATCTAATTTGTCGCTGTATTTTAAAAGACCTTTTTGAAATATATTGTTTCCTGTTGTCTCATAAAACTTAAACTGGATATCTCATTTATGATGTTGTGAATACGGAAAATTTGGCTTTTTCCTTTGTATTCAAGATAAAGATTCAAATACAAAGATCGAAACAAGTGGTTGATTTATGGCATGCCCGGCCTATGAGATGTTGACCATCCCACCAGAGGGTGGTTTGTGCCCGAGATGCTCTCAAACCCTCAAGATTGGCACTTCTTCGTCAGACAACGATCGATCGACACGCATCTAGTTCCGGACGGTTCTCGCGCTAAGCCTCGGACGACGCTAGCGTCGGTATCACCGACCAACTTTTCAGCTTGGTACGAACTCATCAGTAGAACCAAAGGGTAAGCCTTATAATTCTTTGTACAAAACATTGACAATGAGTAAACCAGTTGATTTCATAACTTATTCACCATTTATAGTTGCTATTTTCGCTAATTTTGTGTACCAACCAATATTGCATATTTCGTTATAATTATTTATCTGATATAATTTAACCAGCGACCTCTCAAGTTTAATCCTAAACAATCAGAGTGCCCTATCGACAAAAATCCACAATACAATTTAAAATAAATAAATTTTTGTATCTGTTTTGGTGTCCAAAAATTGATATTCTCAGCAAAATTCAGCTTGTTCGTATGATTCTTAGAGGTCAAATCTCCGACGACTGAACTAGAATGTTTGATACGTAGGCTGTTTTCCATTCGGTTGTTAGTTCTTCACATCTTAAGAAGCAATTAAAAACAAAAGTGAGAAATTATAGTAGTGAGTCTGGTCCATGTTTTAAAAGTTGTATGAAGTGTCCTTGCGGTCCGGGAGTTAATATTGCCGCCCCTTGAAATATTGATCGTTTTGGCCATAATATTTGCCATTGTTAGATGTGTGATTTTTGCCATGATATATTTCGAAAATGTCAGACATTATTCAAGATGATTTATGTTGAGTCGTATGATTCCCTCGTCATAACTTCCAAATATTTTATACCCTTGTTAAGATTTTTATTGATATTAATAGAAATAAAACAACAATTTAATTAATTGAAATATATATTTCCTCTCATATATACCAATTCTCAACAAGTAATAAATTATTCTCTATGTTTTTTTCATACATATATAATACCAATAAATATTAATCAATCTCTTGAGACCCTTAATAGGTAAGACTTAAAACTAGATTTTTCATCTTTTTAGATTTACCCTAATTTTGTGATAGGCGTTGCTTAGCACTCCTCTTAAATTCCAAATATTTTCAACGTTTTCCGGTTGAGTATTGTATGAAGAATCTACTGCTTTCGCCCAAATCTCTACCTGAAATAATGAAATAAGTTATTACACATATATACGTGTTTAGGGTTATTAAACTCTCATCAGGTACAGGTGTGGCTGTCCAGACTGAAATCAAATTCAATCTAGTTTGGCTATCCATTATCGCATTTACACCAATGTCACACATAATTTGCACCATAAGACTCAAAAGTAAACTAAATAATGTGACAATGGTTAACTTCGACGGAAGAGCCTGAAAAATTCTATGGAGAACTACATAAAATCCAAAGACATGATACTGTTGATAACATTAGGAGGTTTTAATGCTAAACTTGAAAAAGAAGAATCGTTTGTAAATATATTTGAGAAACATAGTTTTCTCAGTCAAAATGGACTTAAGGTTTTACTATTTTGTAGTCGTCAGAGAGAAGATCTTCTTCCTTCTCTTTATAAGCAATTTTGCTTGTTGTGGCGGATTAATACCTCTATGGAAGGTTGTCATCCATCTTTTAGACTTTTTCAACTAAATCCAAGTGGCAAAACTTAATGATATTTTTAGTAACGTAAATTACTGAAAAGGTACAGGTATCCCTAGGTATATATTGCATTATAATCAAACAAATTTATGTAAACTATTTTTTTTTTTATTATAAATAATAAAATCTCAATACACAACTTAACTATTTATACATTGGTTGCATGTTGGTCTGGTTATTATTAATGTTCATCACACACCGGCTTTGAAAAGATTTTGCAATTTCTTGTTGTCTTTCGCTGTTGTATAGGATTTTCTTGGCGGCATATATAACAACCCCCAACTGCGATGGCGTATCCAGGTGCATTACGTTGTGGTCTTTTTGAACTTCTGGTATTGTCGGTGGCAATAGTTGATGTCCAAAATACGCTTCTATAGCCTTTTTGATAAAGTAATTTCCTACTACTTTTGGAAGGATAGCGCGGGTCTAAATGGATGCAATGCATAGTAGATTTACGAGTTTTTTTAGAAACATTTGACGCGCGTTACTTTTTTTTTTGTTTAGGATCCATATATACATATTATATGTGGCCAAACCTGTAACGTCTAAGTAGTTGAAAAAAATGACAGTAGCAACAACGAGTTCCTCGCTTAGTGGTACATTCCGACAACATCTAATCCATTATATCAACTCTTTCTTTGGTTTTATTATAATACAGAAACATTTCTGGTTTTTCAGATAATGTGTTCGATACTTCTGGAGTCATGTGCATTGATGAAAGCAATACCACCGATTTATTCTTTTTAGGAACATAAGAGACAACTGGGATCTCTTTTGTATAGACAAAATTTCTCGAATAAATGTTTCGAGTTTTCGAAGGTTGCATATTTGGTGATAGAAACCGCTAATTATTTTTGACTGCACCAACTAAACTCATATCCGAAGAATTCGGTATATGAGCCATTTGTAGTGTAGTGACAAAATTGTTCGTGGTTACGTTTCTACCTGATCCTTTGTATGGATTCACCAAATCCAAAACCATGTTTTTGTCAATATTTACTTGCCGTTCGCCACGTGATGGCTTTTCAGTATATAACGCTCCTTGTAATGGGTAAGCATTTTGCGCGTCACATGCCCAAAAAATCTTATACAATATTTTCCAGGCCATGAGGGAAAGTAGTAAATTTTGTATACCCTCTATATGAAAATAGTTCCTCATCTACAGTTATACATTCTCAGGACTTGTATCCTTTATTCAAATTACTGTTGAGCGTGGTCCAGATGTCACGAATTGGAGTAGCTTTATCTGTTGCCTGTCGTTTAGAACGTGTTCGATAGTTATCAAAACGAATAATCGTCAACATAAATTGGAAACGATCTCGTGACAGCAGCACAAACAAATGGCAGAGCATTTAATTTCCACAACTCAGTTACATGTTCCCTATTGGATTTATGTAACCCAACTTCAATCCGAATTCCCAAGAAGCATCCATTATTCGGTTATGAGCTTAAAAATTATTTCTTGTGGTTTATTGTTAGCATTCTTAAATTTTGCTGTTCAGTATTGTAGTCTTCTGTTACTTGACATATGTTGACATTTTCTGTTAATTTCTCTTGGAATAATATGACACATTTCAGGAGTAATTAGGGATTTAAAAATTGGTTTTATGGTTACCCTAAATGTAGAAGCCTTATTTGGTGTACTAATACGATCAGCCATCATTAGTCCTTTAGAACACACCACAGTTTCGACTGAGTATCTAAATTTAGATATAATTGTGTTTCACTTAATCTAGACAAAGTTCATTTGCCTATTAGCCATTGGGGCCTTCACTTCATAATAAAAATAATCTTTTAAAATAATAAAACCATTTAAAGTTTATGTAGGTACAGGTGTACCTCTTACGTAATCTACGTATGTAAAAATTGCCAATAATATAAAGGTTAAACTGATCGTTTTTCAGACTGCGAAACTTAGGTTTATTACACCTGCTTTAAAGTCTAGGTTAAAAAACAATGTTCAGAAATAATGTTTGAAAGTATTATTACAGATTTTTTAACGCCAATTTTTTCAGTATTCTTATCAATAAACCGTGTGAGTTGCAGGTACAAAGGTCTACTGAGTTAAACATGTTTGTCAAGTGGAGTGTGTCTACACTTATTTTTCAAAGTCATTCCATAGGGTGAATAATAATATATTATTATAGAAATATAAATAATGTATTATTATAGATATTCGTATAAGTATTAGGAGCGCATAGTCCTATTTGCAGATGATTTTAAGAACTATTCTAGAATTTAAGTGACTAATGCTTTGTACCTACCAAATCAGCTAATTGCACTAATTGGTGTAACGTAAATGGTATACAGTTAAATGTTGAAAAGTGACATGTAGTAAGTAAGTAAAAATGTCATTCCCTTTAATTATCAACTTGATAGGAAAATTTTAAAATCTAAAAATACAGTTAAAAGATCAAGTCATACTTGATACTGCATTAGCATTTGTCTCCCATATTAATGAAATTGTTAATAAAGCATTAAAATTATTATAATTGGTCAAGAGAATCACTAATTATTTCCAAACTATCCATTCTATTATGCAAAATATTGAAAAAGTACAGCATACACTTCTTTATTATATTTCGTTTAAAGCCAATCTGCCTTTTGAAGACGCTAGTCCATTCTTGTCTAACGAGCGGACGTAAATTATTAAGTACTTAAATAGCACTTAAATAGTACTTAAAGTGTTTTGTTTTTGTGTACAGATAAATAATAATAATATACTATTTGCTACAATTAACAATATAAACAATATTTGGTAAAAAGTGATTTTTTCAATGTGTATTCAATGCGGAAGAGGTATATGTTCTTATTGACAAAAACATGAAGAAAATAATGGAAAACTGCACCCGATGAAGAGATATAGTGTTACATGTATTGTAGAACTATGTGCAGAGTTATCCAATGCTTTAAATGTTTAGAACATGGATACATATTCAGTACGAAAACTAGATGTATTAACTGTGGAAGGAACCAGGAAAGAAACGATTAACGTAACTGTCGAGAGTCGAGATCCTGAAGATAGTTTTAGCATTAACTGCAAAAATTTTTAGCACAAATCTATCTCCAAACAGTGTTCGAAATTTAAAAAACAACGAAATTAAAAGACACATAGTCGAAAAATTTAAGTTTTCTTGAAGCTAAAATAAGCCTCAAAAACTCTAAGCATCTGTTGTTAGTACAACAAATAAATTTGAATTATTAAATACACTAAATAATGAAAATTTTCCACCTCTAGTGTGACACAAACAAAACATATCTATATTTAAACCATGCACATCTAATATTCAACAACAATCATAGAAAGCAGCTTCAAGTCAACTTGAAGCTTCTACGCAATTTTAAAAAAGAAAAGTTGAATTTCCCTTACTTGAACCCATGTTTCCTTTTGAATTTGGACCAAAAAGAGTTCTTCCTCCAAATATTCCATACAGTGCTGAGCCAAGTTTCAACACAGATGAATTTATAAATATAATTTCTTTAAAAGTGTTCTTGAAAATTTCAATTCTTTTAGCGATTTAGAAAAATTAGACAAACCGTATATTTATGATAAAATTAGTAATTTTAATAATATTTCTAAATAATGGCTAATAAAATAAAGAATAAAATAAGGATTTTTACAGTGAAATGCACAATTCACTTAATGTGTAGATTATAAACTGAGTTTATGTAAACGTTTGGATGAATATACACTGTGTCCGTAAAGTATGGAACAAATTCTTTTTAGCTAAACAAACTTGAGAAAATCTGAAATACCGTATTTTAAATAATATTCTAATATACAGGGTGAATTACTTTCGAGTAATGACGTCACCGTCATTTTTTTTAATGGAACACCCCCTTTTGTTTCTATTTTCAGATTACACTAGCTGAGCTGATTAAAAAAATGTATCACATGTTGATTCAAATTGGTACAGGGTGGACAAAAATACAATAGTTTTTTATTATAGATTTAGATACAGGGGATACAAACAAGAAATAACTAGTATATTAGAACAAAAGATGAAGTTAACATCAAGCAAAGAAGAAAGTACTGAGGAAAACTGGACGAGAATTAAAGACATCTTAAAGACTGTTCAAGAAACAAAATTGAGTGCGCTAAAAGCAAGAAAAAAACAAGGGTGGATGACAGAAGAAATACTGAGACTTATGGATCAAAGAAGAGAAGTCAGAAATAAAGATAAAAACGAATACAAGAGGATCCACGCAATAATCAGGCAGAAGATAAGACACGCGAAAACACAATTTCATAGTAAAGAATGTAATGAAATTGAACAATATGAAAAGAAACACGATACATTTCATCTGCACAAGAAATTGAAAGAGGTCGCTGGAAACAAATGGAAACAAGTATCCCAAAGTTTAGAAGACAGAAACGGACACAGAATATTAGACATCAATGAAAAGTTAAAAGAATGGGAAAACTACATTTCTGAATTATTTGAAGATGAGAGAGTAGAACACTATACACCGATTGCTATATCAGGTCCATCTATAACAGAAAGTGAGGTAAGACGTTCAATACAAACGGCAAAAAATGGAAAAGCACTTGGCCCCGATGAAGTAAGTGCTGAAATACTAAAGTTTTTGGGAGAAAATGGAATTAAAGCTCTGTGTAATCTCTTTAACAGAATTTATGACACTGGGATATTACCAACTGATTGGTTAAAGTCGACATTTGTCACAATACCTAAGAAACATCGTCCAAAGACATGCGGTGATTATCGGACAATAAGTCTGATGAGTCACGTTTTGAAAATCTTTCTGCGAGTAATACACAGCAGAATTTATACGCTGTTAGAGGACAGAATTAGCAATACTCAATTTGGGTTTAGGAGTGGCTTGGGTACAAGAGAAGCCTTGTTTAGTATACAGGTGCTAGTACAGAGATGCAGAGATATAAATCAAAATGTGTATATTTGTGCAATCGATTTTGAAAAAGCTTTTGACAAAGTCCGACATAACAAAATGCTAGAAATATTGGAAACAGCTGGATTGGACGATAAAGATCTACGAATAATTACAAATCTATACTGGCATCAAGTGGCAAGAATAAAGGTTGAACAAGAACTGTCGGATGAAATAAATATAAAAAGAGGAGTGAGACAAGGCTGTATATTGTCGCCTTTACTTTTTAACTTATATTCGGAGGAAATATTTAAGGAAGCCTTAATGGAGACAACCGAAGGTATTATTGTGAATGGAGTAACCGTCAACAATATTAGATATGCCGACGATACCTTAGTCCTTGCCAATTGCGGAGAAGACCTTCAAAATCTAATGAACAAAATAAAACAGACTTGTGATCAGTATGGATTAAAACTCAACGTTAAGAAAACTAAATATATGATAGTTAGCAAACAAAATTATATACATGATGACGGTATAAAAGTCGGAGATGCCACACTGGACAGAGTAGAGAAACTCGTGTATCTCGGCAGTAATATCAATGAGAGCTGGGATCCAACCGCAGAAATTAAAAGCCGAATAGAACAAGCCCGAGCTGCCTTTGTAAAAATGAGAAACGTACTTTGCAGTCATGATCTTAGCATTGACCTTAGAGTTCGTATGATATCTTGCTACATCTTTCCTGTCCTGCTGTATGGAGTAGAAGCGTGGACCCTAACTGAGGCTATGCTTAAACGCTTGACAGCCTTTGAGATGTGGGTATACAGACGACTACTGAAAATAAGCTGGGTCGACAGAGTTAGAAATGAGGAGGTCCTTAGACGGCTGAACCAAACAACACAACTGGTCAATATAATAAAGAAACGCAAGCTGGAATACTTCGGTCATATTATGAGACACCCTGAAAAATATGATCTTTTACATCTGATCATTCAGGGAAAGATCCAAGGTAATCGTGGTCCTGGTAGAAGAAGAACATCATGGCTGAAAAATCTAAGGCAATGGTATGGAAAATCAACTACATCGTTATTTAGAGCTGCTGTCAATAAAGTCACGATAGCGAATATGGTAGCCAACATGATATCCAACGATCGATAACGGTCATGGAACTAGAAGAAGAAGAAGATACAGGGTGGATAAATTCACAATATTATCAAAAATACTTATTGTCTAGCGGACAGAATATGATGAAATACATGACTTTATAAATGTTCGAACTGCAGCCCTTGCTGTATTTTACAGTAACCCAAACGTTGTACAAATTCTTGTTGAACCTTGTTTATTGTCTTGAGAAATATTGTTTATTGCTGTCCGAATTCTCTGTTGTAATTCTTGAATATTTGCTGGTGTCATTTGATACACAACATTCTTCAGATGGTCCCACATAAAATAATCCAAAGGATTGAAATCTGGTGACCTCGCTGGCCATTCAATAGATCCACGTCTAACAATCCACCTGTTCGGAAAAATTTCATCTAGGTACCTTCTAACATCTACAGCATAATGTGGAGGTGCACCATCCTGTTGCAACCATTAACTTTCATCAAAACCTCCAGGATTACGTCTGCTGGGAAACAAATTACGAAAAGTAGGTACGAGATATCCCCTTACAAACTCAAGGTACGTTGCTCCGTTTAAATTACCTTCGATAAAGTAGGGTCCGATGATTCGATTTCTTACAATTGCAGCCCATACATTTACCTTTTGCGAGTATTGTGTATAATGCTAACGCATCCAGTGGGCGTTTTCTTTTGCCCAGTATCTACAATTCTGACGGTTAACCTCGCCATTTAACGTGAAAGCGGCCTCATCAGAAAAATTATGTTTTGTACCAAGAGAGGATCTCGGTGGCAGTTATCCATCATTGCTTCGCAAAATTGCATTCTTCTATCTGGATCATCTTCGTTTAATTCCTGCACAAGTTTGATTTTATGAGGATGCCATTTTTCAACTTTTAATAGTTTGTGTACCGTTGTTTTACTAACACCGATATCGCGACTAACTTTACGCACAGAAGTGTGCGCATCTTCTTCAAAACTACGTAAAACATCTAATGCTGTATCAGCATTTGCAGAGGGAGGCACTGATTTCCGTGCATTTTCAGCCGTACCAGTTTCTCGAAATTTCTGTTCAATCTTACTCTTGAACGCGGTCTTTCTGGATATTTATCATAGTTTTTCATATTTATCAAAGTTTATGGTTGCAACAGAATGGTGCACCTCCACATTATGCTGTAGATGTTAGAAGGTAGGTAGACGTGGACCTGTTGAATGGCCAGCGAGGTCACCAGATTTCAATCCTTTGGATTATTTTATGTGGTGCCATCTGAAGAATGTTGTGTATCAAACGAAACCAGCAAATATTCAAGAATTACAACACAGAATTCGAACAGCAATAAACAATATTATTTCTCAAGACACAATAAACAAGGTTCAACAAGAATTTGTACAACGTTTGGGTTACTGTTAAATACAGAAAGGGCTGCAGTTCGAACATTTATAAAGTCATGTATTTCATCATATTCTGTCCGCTAGACAATAAGTATTTTTGATAATATTGTGAATTTAACTAGCGCGTTACTTTATGAACACACACAAAACTATTGTATTATTGTCCACCCTGTACCAATTTGAATCAACATGTGATACATTTTTGGAATCAGCTCAGCTAGAGTAATCCGAAAATTGAGACAAAATGGGGGTATTCCATTAAAAAAAATGACGGTGACGTCATTACTCTAAACTAATTCACCCTGTATATTAGAACATTATTTTAAAATACGGTAAATTAAAATTAAAAATCGACGTGTTTCAGGATTATTTCTTAAAATGCTCTGTTTAGCTAAAAAAGAATTTGTTCCATACTTTACGGACACAGTGTATAAGTGCTAGTGCTTTAATTTTAGAGACAAACAATACAAATTTAAAGGTTATCAAATTATTCGTAAAGACAGACATAACAGTTTCACAGGAGTAGCAATTCTTTGTCAGAAATGTGTTTAAAGTAAAAGAAATTTCAACTACACCAAATTTTAACAATCATATTTTGATATTTTGATGTGCAGTTTTGATGTGCAACATGTATAGTTTTAACATGCTTCTCACTCTACTGCCTACTAGGTATACAAACATCAACCGCTGATTGGGAGACAATATTCAACTACACAAATAAGCCTAACTGAAAATGAATACTATGGATCCATGGTTTTGGAAGTTAAAAGAGCCTACGATCATTTTTACGGGAAAAGATGATACACTTACAAATTCCAATTCCAAGTTGCTAACATCATACGCAAACTCTATTATAAACAGACAATTATGACTTAGAAAAGATAACGGATATCCAGTAAAATATCAAACTGCAAATTTAGGGTTACCTTAGGGATATATCTTTGCACCAATTCTTTTTAATATTTACAACTCTAATACACACACTTTCTAATCTAAAACGACTATTACAAAGTACGCCGATGATTTTGTTGGTTATGTATGTAGTAAATATCTCAACCAATATATCAACCTTTTAAACTCAACTATGAGTCCCATTCTAAGCGCCAAGTGATTTAGGTCTAGAAGTCTACGCAGAAAAATCCAAAGTGGTAATATTCAACATGGAACCAATTCAGCAAATGACTATTAATGAAATGAATTTCCCAGTGGATACCAATGTCAAATACTTAGGAATTATACTAGATAAAAACTTACTTGGAGATTGCACATTAAACGGATTGAGACAAAATGCAATCCCCAAACAGCAATACTTTTTTATAGAGCGTATATAAGATCATTAATTATGGTTGTACACTTTATGGAACAGCCAATAAACTAACCTACATAAACTGGATATTATACAAAACAAAGCACTTAAAATATGTATGGGATCAATAAAATCCACACCTCTCAAAACCCTAAGAGCAGAAGCCAACGAACCTCCCTTAGAACCCAGAAGATCATTTTTAGCTGAAAAAATGATAGTTAAATTACAAATTAAAGGATCATCTATCACTAGCAATATATTCAATTTAAGCAAAACGAATATGATTTAACTAAAGCTTTCTGGATAATAAAAAACTCTCCTCTTATTTGTGAAGGGCTAAGAAATATGTCTCCACAACAAGCAACACTCATAGAATTTGATTAATTCAGCTACTTTGCCCTACGTGATGTAAATATTCCTGATTGATCTTAATTAGGATCATATAGTAATACAGTTATATGCCAAATTTTAGAGCAGCATCAAATCTTCAACGCAATTTATACCTATGGCCCAGAAAATACTGATGGCACAGGTTGCGCGTTTGTACTACCCAATCAGATACAAAAAATTCAAGTTACATAAACATACATCTATTTTTACAGCTGAAGCTATAGCAATACAAAAAGCATTAGAATATGTACAACAGGAAGACCACCAAATGCAATTATTTTTACAGATTCACTTTTGGTTATAAAAAAATTGAATTTAATACATCAAATCACCTTATACTTAACATAAATATACTTACTAAATTTACAAGATCTTAATAAAAATATTAAGAGTATAAAGGTAAGACATGAAAAATTAGTCCAAATTCTAAAGACAAAAAATATAGACCATAGGGACTTACGAATAATAACAAACCTCTACTGGAATCAAAGAGCACAAATCGTAATAGATAACGAACCCAGTCCAGAAATTGAAATCAGGAGAGGAGTTAGGCAGGGATATATTTTGTCCCCATTACTATTTAATGTATATAGTGAAGTCAATTTTGAAGAAGCATTACTATCTCAAAGTGAAGGAATAATAATTAACGGAAGATCTATTAAAAACATATGATATGCAAACAAAGATATGCAGATGATACCGTGATTATGGCAAGCTCTGCTGAACAACTCCAATTATTGCTAAACACAACAAACAGTTTCTGTAAAAAATATGGACTAAAAATGAATATAAAATATGAATATACAAGACCAAATACATGATAATAACAAAGAAAACAAATATACCAACAAACATACATTTGGGAAATGTACCAATAGAAAGGGTTGATAAATACAAATATCTAGGAACCTGCAAGTTAGATAAGAATTCTGCAAGAGAGAAATAGCAAGAAATGCGTTTGAAAAAATGAAAACAATTTTCTGAAACAAAGACCTTAGATTAGAACTGAGAGTAAGAGCACTGAGATGCTACATGTTTTCGATACTACAATATGGCTTGAAAGGTGGACATTGAAGCAAGAACACATAAATAAGCTTCAGGCCTTTGAAATGTGGTGCTACAGGAGAATCTTTAGAATAGCATGGACACAGAAGAAAACTATTACGGAAGTATTGCGAGAAATGGGCAAAGAATTCGAAATAATAAACACAATAAAAATAAGAAAGTTACAATATCTGGGACATGTAATGAGGGGACAGCGATATGAACTGCTAAGGCTGATAATACAGGGAAAGATAAGAGGAGGAAGGAGTATAGGAAGAAGGAGAGTGTCATGGTTGAAGAATTTAAGGGATTGGTTTAAATACAGTTCTATAGAACTCTTCAGAGCAGCAGTAGATAGAGTAAAGATAGTGATGATGATATCCAACCTCCGATTGGGAGACGACACTTAAATACGAATAAAAATATTAAATTCTACTGGATCGAATCACACGCAGATACGAGGGTGGATTGATATAAAACTAGCCTTTGATGGAAAAAACAAGTTTTTTTAGAATTAAATCGATTTATTTCTCAACATAGTCCCCTTTTAGCTCGATACACTTAGTAAGACGATGTTCCAATTTTTTTATCACATCCGAATAGTACTTTTGCTCGAGCTATTTTAAATAGGCCGAAGTTTCAGCGACGACTTCATCATTTGTTGCGAAACGGCATCCTCAGAGACATTTTTTTAGGTTTGTAAACAGGAAAAAATCGCTGGCAGCGAGATCTGGAGAATATGGTGGGTGTTCAATCAATTCATGGCCCAATTCGTGTAATTTTGCCATGGCGACGGCCGATCGGTGAGCCGGTGCATTGTCTTGGTGAAAGAGCACTTTTTTGCGTTCCAAACCGGGGCGTTTTCGACGCAATTCGGCATCGAATCGATCCAATAATGCTGCGTAGTACTCACCATTGATTGTTTTTCCTTTTTCCAAGTAGTCGATGTGGATGATGCCCTTCGCATCCCAGAAAACAGTCGCCATCACTTTGCCGGCCGAATGTGCACCCTTTGCCTTCTTCGGCGGCCCTTCGCCGCGTTTGTGCCACTCTTTCGACTGTTCTTTGGTTTCCGGTGTGTAATAATGCACCCAGGTTTCATCAACGGTGATAAATCGGCGAAAAAAATTCTTCGGATCGCGCAGTATCATCGCCAAGAGCGTCGCCGAAGTGGTCACACGTTTTCGCATTTGATCGATTGTCAGCAAACGCGGCACCCATCGCGCGGATAGCTTTTTCATGTCCAAATGATAGCAAATGATGTTGTGTACGCGTTCGTAGGAAATGTTTAGGACCTTTATTAACTCGGGGAGCTTAATTCGACGATCTGCCATAATCATGTCATGGACTTTGTTGATCATTTCCGGCGTGGTGACTTCATTTGGCCTCCCGGGACGCTCGTCATCAAAAACACTCGTACGACCACGAACAAATTCAGCTTACCAAAATTTTACTGTTGCTAACGAAGGTGCAACCTCACCATAAACTTCTTCCAGCTCGGCTTTGATTTGCACATTCGTTTTACCCTTTTTGTGGAGGAACTTAATCACCGAACGATACTCGACTCTTTCCATTTCTCCGAAAACACAAAATTTGCTTGCTTTTGATGGCTGTAAAAACCAAACTAATTGTTTTTAAAACTTAAAATTTTGACAGACGTCATGTCATGAATGGCAAATGTCAACACCGAAACCAATTCGGTATCAAGTAGCGCAATCTATCAAAGGCTAGTTTAATATCAATCTATCCTCGTATAACAAACAATGAAGTCGAAGATAACATTGCCAAAGAAAGTATACAAATGAGGAAAGATATATATTGTGAATTATCAATAGAAGAACATATAAATCTATCAAACAAAAAATGTTGAAGAACTGGACAACTATGGCAAGAGTACTCTTTTACAAATTCAACTCGATATACAAAAATAGAATCCAAATTGAGAAGAAATCCTTGGTACAGCAAATTTGATTACAATCGTAGAAGTATAACCACCATTAGTAGAATGAAGCACGCATGTTATCCAGCACATTTGCAAAAAATCAAAATACTCCAGATCGATCGTTGCGTGATTTGTAACAAAATCGGAGATCTGGACCAAATTTTTTTTGGTTGCATACAATATAGGGCGCAGTCTATTGAACTTCTCAAGAAACTTCTACAGTTAAACTCGAAAGCCCATATAATACCATGTATCTGCTCGCTTTTAGACAGAGAAGATATTTACGATTACTTGTTATCTTTTGTTAAAAGTTTTGTTATCTTTTGTTAAGAGAGCATATCATATCTCGTCAACTAAGCAAAAATCCTTAGCGAATTGGTTTCTAGTACTCGAACAGAGTAAATCGTAATAAAAAGGAAAAGACAGTTAAAATTTGATTTCACGTATAGTGCGTCTGTGTATCTGCCTATACGTATTTCGTCCTAATAGGCTTCTTCAGAACGGCAATTCACAGTCTCTAATAACATCTTTTTCAACGTCTGTTTTGCCTTGCAATTCTTAGAAGGCACAGATTAAAGCAAAAATCTGAATTTGGTTTCGAAAATTAGTTTACGGATTTTATATCAGATGTCGCTATTTGCGTCCTTTCGAAGCCATGTTAGGGTTGCTTCCTAAGACAGAAGAGATTTATTTTCACGTTCAGAGCGCATGTGAATTGCCGTTCTGAAGAAGCCTATTAGGACGAAATACGTATAAGCGGATACACAGACGCACTATACCTGAAATCAAATCTTAACTAGCTTTTCCTTTTTATTCCGATTTACTCTGTACAAGTACTAGAAACCAATTTGCTAAGGATTTTTGCTTAGTTGAGGAGATATGTTGTGGAATGCAAATTTTAGATTCCCCATGTCTCTAATAAACTTTATCAACGTCTGTTTTGCCTTGCAACTCTTAGAAGGCACAGATTAAAGCAAAAATCTGAATTTGGTTTCGAAAATTAGTTTACGGATTTTATATCAGATGTCGTTATTTGCGTCCTTTCGAAGCCATGTTAGGGTTGCTTCCTAAGACAGAAGAGATTTATTTTCACATTCAGAGCGACTGTGAATTGCCGTTCTGAAGAGATCTATTAGGCCGAAATACGTATAAGCGGATACACAGACGCACTATACGTGAAATCAAATCTTAACTGTCTTTTCCAGTACAGTGATAGACTTGCTAGCGATAAGACGTATTTCTATCAACAAAACCTGTGAAAATTACCGGTATCGGTTATTATTTATTTAATTTCTACTTTGTAAGCAGTTTAATTTTTTTTTCTTTTTGTGATATAGTGTACGGAGTGTAAATAGCTCCCCCTAAATGGGGGAAGCTGTAAAAAGAAAGACGCCGTTAGGTGTAAATATTAACCAAACAATGAGTGCAGATAACTCTAAATGTGTTGTGGAGTCAGAAAATTATTTATCGGTCCCCGTACAAGACATGGATACCACTTCCAGTTCTGAAGCAACAGCTGGAACCAGTTGTCAACTCATTAGTGATAACGTAAAGGATATTAATAAACAAAACAAAACACCCAAACTTTTTAACCTAAGAAATGGAGATAAGTATAATTTGAATAATATTTGTGTTTTTATCGAACGAAGAAATATTGAAAATGCCGGCCGTCTTCATCCCTTATTTGTGGGAGATGTCTTACACAAAAAGCTAAATATTAAAAATATTAATCAAATTAGATCTGTTGGAAAAAATAGAATAAAAGTTAGTCTAAAAACATGTTCTGATGCCAATGCTTTAGTAAACAATCCTCTTTTATCTGAAAATGATCTTGTAGCGTTTATACCAAATCATTTATTGGAAATTAAAGGTTTGATAAAAGATATCGATACTCAATACGATACGAAATATATTTTAGATAACATAACATCTCCTTCAACAGTACTTGATGTTAAACGTACACATCGTAGAATAGAAAAGGATGGTGATATACAGTATGTCCCCAAAAAAACCATTATTGTAACGTTTGAAGGGAACACCTTACCTAATTATATTTCAATAAATAGTGTATATTTTTCGGTAGAGCGGTTTTTCAGCAGAGTTACACAGTGCTTCAGATGTCTACGGTATGGTCACATTTCTAAGCAATGTAAAAATATTGAAGAATTATGTATTAAGTGTAGTAATGTAAAAGCTGAAAAGCATGTTTGTCACGATTCAGAAATTCGCTGTTTATATTGTAAAACAAATGACCACGTTTCTATTTCAAGAAAATGTCCTCATTATGAAAAACAACGTAAAATTAAGAACATTATGGTTGAACAAAATATTTCCTTTATTGAGGCAAAAGAATATTGTGAAATGTCTTATTCTGGTATATCTATAAACAACAGTTTTTCTATTTTATCCAACTCCAATTTTCCGCCTTTACCAGCGGTTGAATCTAAGTCTGTAAATTCTAACTCCTTTTTACACACACATTTTAAGAATAATAGCAATTATGTTTTGCCCACCCACCCTACACGTAGTTCTACCAGCAATAGCAATAAAAAACGTCGAATTTCTAATGACAGTCCTCCTCCACAACCGATGTTCCCTTTTCAGTTTGGCCCTAATCAACCACTGCCTCGAAATAATAATCCACCAAATTATCAAAATTTAAATAATAAAAACATTGTAAAGTCAATTTCAGATTTTATAGTTGAATTTTTAAAAAGTATTCATACTATTGAAGATATCAAAAATTTGAATAATGATTTAATTCAAACAGGAATAAATAAAGTGTTGGAGGACACATGTAAAACGTAACCTTCACTCCATTACCAAAGACACTAAATATTTGTCAGTGGAACGCACGTTCTGCTGTTTCGAATAAAAATAGTTTAATGCATTATCTTGTAAATAATAATATTGATGTAGCAATAATAAGCGAAACATGGTTTAAACCCAAAAAAGTATATAGTTTCGTAGGTTATAATGTAATTCGTAAAGATAGACATGATGGTTTTTCAGGAATTTGCATTTTGGTCAAAAAGTCGATTTCATACCTAGAATTAAGCATAGTTTCCAATTTTAATGTCGACCTTCTTGTTTGCGGTATTAATATTAAATTCAACAATAAAACTTTAAGTATAATTTCCGTTTATAGGTCACCGGATATTAAAACTAACACAACTGATTGGGTAAATATTTTTTCGCAGTTTTCAACTCCATGTATTATCGGTGGGGATTTTAACGCGCATCATGCTACCTGGGGATCGCATAAAAACGATTCTGTTGGTAAACAACTCATTGAAGCAAGCAATAATTGCGATTTTGTAGTTATGAATACTGGCGAACCTACGTGTATTACCAGGCCAGGCTGCAATGATTCTATGATTGATGTTACCTTTTGCTCCTCGGACGTAGCTAGTAATATAGATTGGGCAGTTTACTCTGACACACTTGGATCGAATCATTTTATGATAAAAATAACTCTTGCAATGCAACAAATTCTGCAGGACATCACAATTCCGCGATATAGATGGAACCTAAAAGGTGCTAATTGGGAGCAATATAAAGAGTTTGTGGAAGACTACTTTTATAACTTTACTGATGCAGAATATCCAACCACCAAAGAAAAATTTGCATTCTTAATCAATTGTATAAATAATGCAGCACAAAGAACTCTAAAAGAATACAGACCATTTAAGTGCAAACATCGAACACCTTCACCTTGGTGGGATGCAGAATGTGACAACATAATTTCTGAAAGAAAACATGTACTGCAAGTATACAAAGAAAACTCCACAAAAGATAATTTTCTTGCATACCAAAAATGCATGGCACTTACTAAAAGAAGATTAAAAGAAAAAGCTAAAAAAAGTTGGATTGAATGGTGTTCCAATCTCAACAAAAATACTCCAACTAGCATGATATGGAAACAAGCAAAAAAAATGAATCGTAAAACAATAAAGCTTGGTAAGCCACATAATGAAGATTTAATAGATGAGTTTTTTAATCTTGTAGCTCCCCAGACTGTTCCTTCCACTGTAAATATTGAACATACCATTTTAGATAAAAAACATTTTTTGGCAAATAATTTTCACATCAATGAACTAAATTATGCTTTAAGAAATAAAAAAAGTACTGCCCCGGGTTTTGATCAAATAAAGTATCCAATGTTACAGAATTTACCAATTATAGCAAAAAGGTTTCTTCTACAAATTTTTGATGAGATGCTTGCAGGTGAATGCATTGAAGATTTTAGAAAAATTATAATCACACCGATTCCTAAACAAGGTAAAGACCCTAATTTGGCCCATTCGTATAGACCAATTTCTCTGCTATCATGTGTGCAAAAAACTTTCGAACGTATGATAAAACATAGGCTGGAATGGTGGCTACATAAAAAAGACCTGCTTACGCCCTGTCAGTTTGCATACAAAAGAGGAGTGGGTACGCTAGATGCACTTACAACCTTAGTGACAAATATTCAAAATAATTTCTCTAGAAATAATTTTCTTCCAACAATTTTTATTGATATTGAGAAAGCATATGACACCTTAAGCTTAAATATTTTGAGTAAAAAAATGATTACTGATTTTAAAATTCCTAAGGCAATAGTATATGCTATTATCGGATTATATTCAGAAAGACATGTTTATGTCAGGGATTTTAACAACCATTTATTAGGCCCAAGATATGTTTTTACAGGAATTCCACAAGGAGCTGTCTTAAGTCCTTTTCTTTTCAATTTATACACAGCTGACCTACATAAATTAAAGTTGGAAAAATATCCGTTTAAGATCATCCAATATGCAGATGACTTCAGCATATACTGTGAAACAAAGAAGAGAGATGAAGCTTTTGGATTTTTAATGGATACTTACAACGTTGTAGAAATATGGTTGGAAGAAAACCACCTTCACCTGTCGGCCACAAAATCAGCAATGACCATTTTCAGTAGACATAACATTCCTAATATAGAAACATTTATAGTAAAACAGCGAGAAATTCCTTTTAAAAAGGTAATTAAATATTTGGGCATTTTACTGGATCACAAGCTAACATGGAAATTTCACATAGAATATATGTTAAACAGATGTGAAAAAGGCCTAAACTTTCTGAAAATGACAACTAAAACTTGGTGGGGAACAGATGTTCAGACTTCCTTACTTTTCTATAGAACTTATATTCGCTCTATCGTAGATTATGGATGTTGGTTATATGGATCTGCCAGCAAGAACTTACTAAACAAATTAAACATATTTATAAACCAGTGTTTGCGGATCTGTATTGGTGCCATGAAGACAACCCCTATTGAGCCCCTTTATGTTGAAGCACTTGAGCCTCCAATCTCTCTTAGAAGACATTTCTTGGCCGAAAAATTTTTACTGAAAATTAAACATCAGAACACCTTCCTGTATACCGAAATAATAAAGTTAAATAATTATGATTTAACGAATAAATATTGGAAAAAGAAAAACTCTCCAACTCTATGTGAAGCTCTTAGAGAAAACACAGTTTCTGCTGATGAAGCTATTAATTTAAAATCACACACAGATATAAATGATTTTGAAACTTTTTTTTATAGCGTTAAATTTATTAAACCAAATTATGTTAACACGGGAAGATCAAACAACAACATTATTACAAGCATCTTATCCAATTGGGATTACTACAGTACTATCTACACGGATGCCTCCAAAACAGAAGACGGTACAGGATGTGCCTTTTACATCCCTATGGAGAAGGTAGAAAAAATGTTTAAATTAAAAGCAAATATTTCCATATTTAGTGCGGAAGCAATCGCCATATATCAAGCCCTACTTTTTGTTTCTAACAGGGAATCCTCCGTTATTATTGTTTCAGATTCCATGTCAGTTCTTACAGCCATTAACCAACCTTTTTTTCCAACCACATACTCCAATCCCTACATAATATTAATTAAAAAATTAGTGAAACACTTAAAAGAAAATAAAAAAAATGTGATATTTATATGGGCCAAAGCACACAGTGGAATTAAACATAATGAACATGTTGACCAACTAGCCAAATTAAGTATTTATTCAGTGGATACCACAGAATATCTACCCAGTATTTCTGATTTGGTTGCTACACGCAAGGCAGTCTTGAAATATAAATGGAGTGATCTATGGTCTGAGTTTTGTTTTACCAACCCAAATAGATACACTTCTTTACACACAACTGTTCCTGTTGCACATTGGCATAGAACTTATAATGTCCCTAGGCGTTATATAACCACTATATCTAGGCTAAAATTTGGACATGCTTGTTTTCCTGCCCATCTTGCAAGAATTCATGTGATTGAGAGTAAAAACTGTGTGGAATGTGGAGTAGAAGGCGACCTAGATCATGTACTTTTTGGTTGTGCCAAATATAATTTGGAATCCACCGTTTTATATAATAATATTGTTCATATTACCCGTAAATCTCCGTTTAACGTTTTATCTGCCCTAGCCACCCAAAATAGATTAATTTATGATTGCATAATCGATTTTTTGACCAAATGTAATATTTTTCTTTAGTTAAAAAAAAATGTTTCTACTTTTTACCTTTGTTTTCTCTCCTTTATATGTTTAATCCTATTTACCGTGGCCTAGTTTTCCTGTGTATGTATATATTATAATGTCCTGATGGGCCCCTGGACATGAAGCGAGTGACCCATGTTAATTGTATATGTTTATGGATAAATATGTGTATGTATGTATATGTATATATATATATATATAATATATATATATATAATATATATTATATATATTTTATATCACGAAACACTTTTTTGACTTTTTAAAAAAATTTATTTATTACAAAATACAAGTTACGTGGTAAAAATGAATGAAATATAAAATATAATGAATGAACTACAAAAATATACTGAATACTGAATTAAGAGCGACAAGCGGTTTTATAATATTAGTAAATGCTGACTCAGTGGGAACGTGTAAAAAGCTTGGGTCCCGCTGACTCTGCTGGTACTGCATTTGCAAGGATCCTTATCGGCTCAGGTTGTTGGAAGTGGAACCTGATACCCTGGGAATCGTCGTGATAAGGAACATCGGTTGGTACAATGCATATAACAGCTCCCCCTTTTAGATGAAAGTTGATGCGTGGCAGCAACTTTTAGACTGTCTGTTTATTGGTGTTAAGTTGGATCTGCTCTTCTTCGTCTATGGCGTCGCTTAGGTGGATACTGGTCTTCGTCTTGGAAGGATTTTTCTCCAATTCCGGGTGAAGGCTGTCTCTGGGTGTCTTGGTGGAGAGGGCGGATGGTCATTGTCATTGGTATTGCCAATTCCTATCCTGTATCTTCTCTTGGATCTGCATTTACATATAACATAAAGAACAACAAGAGTTACAATGACAACTATGGTAAAAATGGTGAACCAGCTCAGATGTTTGTTGACAAACGGTTCATTGATTAGTTTATCGAGTTCTTCAGAATACTGATTGAGTTTGTGATGGGCTATCTCGAGGTCTTCAGTATTGATCTTGCTAAGCTTCAGTGGTTTTAAGTCGGGAAGATGGATTTTATCTGGGAAGTGTTTGCAGCAATTGAATGGTATTTGGACTGGGTGACTTCTGTAAGTAACATTGTCATGAACGTCGATTAATTTCTGAGAGTGTACTCTTGTACTACCAATAAAGGCATCGCACGTGGGTTGTAGTTTGAGTACATGGTTTGTGTAAATAATCTCCGATTTGACGTCTCTGGATTCGCATTTGATGGTAATAGGCAGTGGGTCAGAAACTGTTATGAGCCACAGGTTTATGTTGATCTTCTGGACGTTGTAATCTTTGGCAAATACTACGGAAGTCTGGCATGTTCTGGGAAGGCGTTCTTGTCGTTTCAGAAGTTGGGCTTCGCATATGGCATCGCTGTCGATTGGGTATGGAAGTGTGTTGTAACAGATCTTGGTTCGAGCTCGCAAAGTTTTGCATGACTCAAGGCTATTTATTGTAAGGTATAACAATGAATCATCATTTCGCGCAATGTATTTATTTGTTGTTGTTAATATTGAATGAAGACCTGTTCGATTATCCAGTATTGGTATTGGATAGATACGATATAAAGTATATTGTTCTGCATCAGTTAAAGGAATATTTAAGACAAACACAATTCTTGTGTCTAATTGATAGGCTTGCAATTCGATAATATCGAGATATTGAGCTAGATTTGAAGTATAGATTGATAATGGAAGATTATTTTTTTGTAATGATTGTGATATATGCCTTAGCGATTCAATTAAATCAAACGGGGTTATGATTGAGCTATGTAATATTTTTAATCGAGCAAAGGTTATGGCATTTACTATTTCATTTAAAGAGTCTTCGATAAATGAATAGCTTTCCATTAGTAATTCACAAAAGTTTAGCATATCGATTTGAGATTGATAGAATTTTAATTGGTCAGAGATATCCATTATTGACTCTCGAATTTCTTTAATATTATTGTTGAATGTTTCCTCGTCTATTTGTAATTTCTGGATTGTGGCGTTAAAGTTTTTAATAACAGAAGTTGTAACCGATATTTGATTTTTCAATAAGTTTTCGATTTGATATTCATCGCGGGTTATTTTGTTTATACAATCATTGAAATATTCGCCATCTGACGAATCTAAGTTGCCGGTAATTGATTTCCATATCGAACCTATTCCGTTAATAAGTCCGCGTTTCTCTCGGAATGTGTATTGTTTCGTATCAGCCATTATTTCTGTATATTTGAGATTAACAGAACTAGAGATTTGTTTGAGAAGACTTATGTGAGTTTGGACTTCGGATTTAAATGCCAGCATTCGAGGTACATCTTCTTCAATGGTATCCAATAAATTTTCTAAGATTTTGTCATTTTTGTCGATAACGTCTCTGATTGGTTGCATGTCTTTATATACAAGGAGGGTCCATTTGTCGTTCGAAATTTTGAGATTGGTTTCTTCATGAAAAAAGATTCCAACAGTGTTGTTGATTGGAGTTAACGTATACTGGGAGAGGATGACTGGGATCAGTCCGAGGAATCTGAAAGAAAATTACTCATGATAGGGTTTTAATCTATCAAAATTTACTTTCATTGTTCTATTGGTTTGGGTATTTAATAAAGTAGCAGAATTTACGTGAATTTCTTGGATTTCAAAAGGGCCATTAAATTTATTTTGGGATTTATCTTTAATTTGCGATTCCTTGACGTAAACCTTATCGCCTATTTTATATTCTGGAGGGTTTGATGACACGTGTTGATCGAATCTTTCTTTAGCCTTTTCTTTTTGTCTTTCCGTCTTGGCTCGTGCCACTTTATAGAAGTATTGCATACGATTACTTAAGTCTCTAACGTATTTTGATATAAGGATTTTTTCATTGTAAAGTATTTCGGGTGGTCTAAAAGAAGTATGTCCGAAAATGAGTTCGTATGGTGTAAATCCGTGGGTTTTGTTTTTTGTGTTATTGTAGCAAATAACTGCATAAGGCAGAACATTGAACGGATGTTCATCGGGATTTTCAGCTTGATTAGCTCTTATCATTTCGCTTAGGGTTGCGTGAAATCTTTCGATAGAACCGTTAGATTGTGGATGGCCCACACTTGAGAAGGTTAGTTTTATGTCGTACAATTCACAAAGATCTTTCATCAAAGCATTGTCGAATTCACGTCCATAGTCACAGTGTATGCGTAATGGTGTGCCATAGTGTTGGAAAAAGATAATAAGATGATTGACGACTGATTTAGCTGTTTTGTCTTCAAGAGGATACGCCTGTGTGAATTTAGTGAGCTCGTCTCGGATAGTTAATGCGTAATTTCTGGTAGGGTATTCGAAAAGATCTATGTTAATTCTTTCGAACGGTGTTTTAGGGTTTCGGTGATGACTAACGGGTTACTTAAGTTTTTTCTACATATCTTTACTTTTTGACAGATTTCGCAATTTTTTATAAAATTTTCTACATCCTTTGTGATGCCTTGCCAATTATACTTTTCTTTTATTCTTCGTATAGTTTCATTTATACCCCGATGGAGATTGTTTTTGCCACAGTGATAGTGATCTAGTATTTGGGGTATTTCATCCTGTTCCGGAGTTTTAATAACATCTTGACAGATTCTCAGTTTTATTTCTTTATCGGCAAAGATAAATGAAAATATTTCTAGAATTGGTAATTCGAGTTGATTTTCGACGTAATGGATTTGCGATAGGTCAAATTCATTTTGTGCGACATAAACGATATAGAATAGGTGTTGTACTACTGTTTCAGGATCAAAAGGAAGGGGAATGATAAAATATTTCCGATTTTTGACAGTTTTACTACCGAATATATTAATCTTTGATAAGTTAAAATCTATATTGTTTTCATCGAAGACGTCGTCTAATATTTTGTGATGTATTTCTTCCATTTTATTTTGTCTAAGAAAGGTGATGATGTTCTTATGCGATTTGTCTAATAATTGATCATTAGATATTTCAATTTTAGAATAATCAATGAGTGATTTAGTTTTATACAGTTCGACAAATCTATTAAAATGTTCAGTGATTTCTTCTTCATTGATTTCATTTGGTTCTTCGTCAGATTCCGTATCGTTCGAAGCTAATATTGATATTTTCTTATGAAAATTCGCACATTCTTTAAAATGATTGATTTTAATTCGAGAAAGGGCGTCCGCATTTTTGTTGGTTTTTCCCGGTTTATGAATAATTTTATAATTGTATTCCTCAAGCTTGAGACGCCATCTAGCAAGTCTGCTTCCAGGGTCTTTTATAGAATATAACCAGGTGAGTGGACGGTGATCAGTTACTAGGGTGAATTTTCTACCGAACAGATAGGGTCGGAAATGTTTTACAGCCCATACGATGGCAAGGAGCTCTCGCTCAATGGTCGAATATCGTGTTTCAGCATTACACAGGGTACGTGAAGCATATGCTATAGGAAGATCTTTTCCAATGGGCCTTGGGATAATATAGCGCCGATGGCGAATGAACTTGCATCTGTTGTGAGGACGAATGGTTCCTCAAAGTTTGGATAGGTCAGAATTGGGTCAGAAATTAAAGCGTTTTTCAAATCTTCAAAAGCTTGCTTGCAATCTGGGTCAAAATTAAAAGCAACGTCTTTTTGGAGTAGTCTAGTGAGAGGTTTAGAGAGTTTGGCAAAATTGGGAATAAAACGACGATAGTAACCGGCTAGACCTAGGAAAGATTTTATTTCTTTTGGTGTTTTCGGTTCAGGAAATCGTTGGATACAATCGACTTTAGAAGGGTTAGGCTTGACGCCATCTTGGGTAATGAGATGTCCGAGATACGCCACCTCTTTCCTGAGAAATTCACATTTATCAGGCTGGATTTTAAGATTTGCCTTTCGAAGACGTTTGAAAGACTTCAGTAAGACGGGAAATGTGTTCGTGAATGGTAGGGGAGTATACTATAATGTCGTCCATATAGACAAGACATCGTTCGTTCAAAATACCTAAAAGAATATTGTCCATGACACGCTGGAATGTGGACGGTGCATTTTTAAGTCCAAAAGGCATACGAGTAAATTCATAATGTCCGTTTTCGACAGAGAAGGCTGTTTTAGGAATATCTTTGGGATCGATTTCAATCTGATGAAATCCGGAGGCAAGATCGAGAGTTGTGAAATATTGGCATTTTCCAAGCTGGTCTAAGAGATCGGAGATATTAGGAAGAGGGTATTTATCGTCAATGGTACATTCATTGAGTTTGCGGTAGTCTATTACTACTCGCCATTTTTGTTCTCCAGAAGAGTCCATTTTTTTGGGAACAACCCAAACAGGAGATGACCAAGGAGAAGTAGAGGCCGGATGATACCTTCGTTGATCATCTTATTTACTTGAGATTTAACTTCCTCTTTGTGGACCTGAGATATCTGTATGATTTCGTAAAAATGGGTTTGGCGTTATTAGTTTCAATTTGATGTTTAATCTCACTGGTGAAAGTAAGATTGTCTCCTTCTAAGTAAAATATGTCTTCGTAATTTAAGCAAAGATTTGTTATTAATTCTTGTTCTTCCTCGTTAAGATGTTCTGTTCGAAGTCGAGATTTTATTTTGTTGGTACGGTCAATTTTATCAGAGCAATAATTTTCCAAGTTATCGTTCAACTGGAAATTTAGGATAGGGTAGTTTAAATAGGGTTCAATTACTATATCGGAAAAGTCGATAATTTTGGGAATTGCATTTGCGTTTACTACGGATGTCAGAAATTCTCCTTTTTCATTTACGTGTACTAACGCGTTGGGGATATGGACTTTTTCTTTTTCTTTTCTGTGCAAAATTGCATCTGTATTCGACAGATGACATTTTAACTTGAATATTTGTTCGGATCTGGGATCTATTTTAATTTGATTAGGGGGTTCATTGTTACGCGAATTAGTTTCTACTTTGTGGAGAGGTAATGTTTTAAAGTTTGTGATTAGTTGTTTGTTTTTGAGGTCTATCGTACACTCGTAATGTTCTAAGAAATCGAGGCCTAAGATTCCATCGAAATCAATATCTAAATTATAAATGAAGACCTTATGGGGTTTCCCACTTGAAACGGGACTAAAGTTGATTCAGTGACAAGAATTTTTTGGTCTGTAATACCCTGTATAGTAATTTGTTCGGGAAAACGTGGTTTGAAATTTTTCACGGTATTTTCTTTAAAGATAGAGATACCAGCACCGGTATCGATAAGTAATTTAAACGTATTTGATGCGTCTTTTATATAGTACAGGTTTTTAGAGTTTACAGCAAGAAGAGGGCTTAAAGAAAAGTCTGTTCTGGAAAGTTCAGAGATGGGTTCATGTCGTCCAAATTCAGAGTTTGTATCTGATTTTGTATTTGAGACAAAGATTCGTTCATTGAACTGGTATTGTCTGGTGGGTGGTTCTGATTCGGGACTGTGAGAAAATCCTGATAGTCTTGGCTATCAATTAAATCGGTTGATTGATCAAATGACTGGTAATAATCGGGAGGTGAATAATTATTATCAGAGAAATCTTCGTATTGGTAGCTTTCATTTAAAGCTGAAGTATAGTCATTAATATAGTCAGGCTCATAGTTAACGAAATGAGCTCTGTGCCTATCGTTTGAAAAATTAGGATTCTTATGTATTACAGAAGGGCGTACTTGTGAATTATTTTGATTTGGTGAGAATTGAGGTCTTTGTTGGTCATTGTGTCTATTGTTTTGAAAATTATTATTTGAGCTGAAAGTTGGTCTCTGAAAGCCATTGCTTTGAGTGTTATTGAAGTTTTGATGGTTATTAAAATTTCGAGAATTGTTAAAATTATGAGAGTTGTTGGAATTCTGCGAATTATTTTGGGAATTTTGTCGAGAACGACATTCATTGTACGAGTGGCCCATACGTCCACAAAATGTGCATCTATGTGGTTGAAGGTTTGGTCTTCTAATGGGTTGATTATTTTGATTGGTTTTGGAGGATTGGATCTATTGATTTTTTGTATTTCGAAATAGGATAATTGTAACTCTCGTCTGATGCGGACTTGAGCTTCAAGAAGGTCTTTTGGATTACTAGCACGAATAATATGAGCGATTTTTGGATCGAGGCCGGTCAATAATGTATTGAGCGCCATTGATTCAATTAATACAATTTGGGCCTGTTTTTCTACAGCAGAGAGGCTAGATTTCTGTATATTAGCGTGCATTTTTGCATTAAGGACTTGGACACGATTAAGGAATGTAAGAGCCGATTCATTTGGAAGTTGTTTGACTCTTTGTAAATCTTGTATCAAAGAAGATAAGTCTCTAGTGTCTCCAAAATGAGAGGTAAGAAGCTGTTTAATTTCTAGATACGATAATGGATTTCTTGAACTTATAAGTTGCGCTGCTCTTCCGCGTAATTTATTTTTAATGTGAATTACTAATAGTTGTTTTTGATCGCGCGTAGACATATTATAAGCATAATCACAAGCATTTAAAAATGTGTGTAAAAATATTTGATCGCCTTCAAATTCGGGTACGATAGAAAATATTTCAGATAATTTATAAGGTTCTATTTCAGGCTGGTTCTCATTACGAGAAGCGGGACGAGAAACGTTGCCGTTATCATTCATGGTGGTTAATAAATCAATAAACGAAATAGAAATAAAAATATAAGATAATGGATTAATTAAAAATAATTAATCAAATATAAATATCAAATAATAAAACAAAATGTAAATATCAAATAATAAAACAAAATGTAAATATCAAAATAATAAATCGAAAATGTAAATATTAAAATAATAAGTCAAAATATAGGAAAAGTATTTTTCTAAGACAGTGTCTGATTAGCAGAATAATCGACACAGGTAATCGTTTAATAAAATGAAAATAAAAAAGTTGACGATTTACAGAATAATCGCCAAAAGTTTATAATTATTAAAGTAATTATCAAAAAATATTCAAATTCGGCATAAAATTATTAATTAAATGAATATTTTATATTGGAATATCGAACAGTATAAGGTAATAAATGGTATTAAACAAAAATTATATACGAGATGATTCAGTATTAGACTTACATTAGTTCCAAAAACATCTAGTCGTCTTGTTCTCGACAGCTAATCTACCAGGGGCTTCACTTGGTGTTCCTTCCGTAGATGTCTGCAAAGTTAGGGCGGCACTGCTTTTTTGGAGTTTTCTGGTTCTTTTTCTGATTAAAGGATTGGAATCCACCGTTGTCAGTTAGGTTCTCCTTGTTCTGCCAACGTTTCCAGATCCTACTGCGACTGCGCCACTTTTTATATCACGAAACACTTTTTTGACTTTTTAAAAAAATTTATTTATTACAAAATACAAGTTACGTGGTAAAAATGAATGAAATATAAAATATAATGAATGAACTACAAAAATATACTGAATACTGAATTAAGAGCGACAAGCGGTTTTATAATATTAGTAAATGCTGACTCAGTGGGAACGTGTAAAAAGCTTGGGTCCCGCTGACTCTGCTGGTACTGCATTTGCAAGGATCCTTATCGGCTCAGGTTGTTGGAAGTGGAACCTGATACCCTGGGAATCGTCGTGATAAGGAACATCGGTTGGTACAATGCATATAACATATATATATATATAATATATATATATATATATATATATATATATATTCTTTTCTTTTCATTAATGTTTGTACTAATTTCTCAACCTTATATTTATCTATTTTAGTCTATTCGATTGCAAATAATTTTAATTGCGCCTAATGAAATTAAAAGATCATGTAACTGGCTGTCTTTTCCTTTTTATAAGATCGTCTTTATTTTACTCCTCACTTCATGTTTTCTCTAAATGTTTATACCTACACTATCCGAGGTCTACCTTGTGTTGTCAACAAAAATACCTTGATCCACCCCTAAACAAGAAGAGTGTAATCCCTGTTAATTGTTTTTATTAAAATAATATAATTAATGATTGTGGCTGCATTGGGACCCCCTCCTCCACTACTGCCAAAAAATACTACTCTCAAAATATTTCTTAATGTACCTCTTAGAACTCGATATTTTCATAGGAATTTATAAAATTCTTAATAATAGAATTGATTGCCCAGGTCTGATCTCCAAAAATAAATCTTCTTCTTCTGGGTAGCACTACAACCCGGGGTGGGTCTTGGCTAACTGCACAACCTGCTTCCATCTCGAACGGTCGTCCATGATGTTTAAGTCAGTGGGTAGGCACATTGTTCTCAAATCTGACCATATATTATCTCTCCATTCCATTCGTGGACGTCCTAAGGGCCTTCTCCCTGTCGGGACTTCTTCCCAGATTAACTTGGTAAGGCGGTTATTAGGGAGCCTATGAACATGGCCAGCCCATCTTAGACGTTGGGATTTAATCTCTTGGACTACGTCGCTAGCACTACACATAAACCAAAACCATATACCAAAAATAAATGAGGTTCAATAAATAAATAAGGAAGGAAAGTGAAAACTTCTTCTGTTATTAGATTTATCTTATTTCGCACATAAATAAATAAATAAAGAAAATGCTGAAAGTGTTTTTCAACTCCA